>JAQPPZ010010477.1:0-329475 GCA_028583015.1 Wollemia nobilis
GGTGTCGAGGTAGGGGAGATCAATGAGATGGTAGCTCTCTAGGCTGAGAATGCCCGCCTCTAGGATCAGGTGCAGACACTACAGGATGAGGCTACACGGCTCAGGGCTCAGAGCGGAGGGGCGAGCACTCGGGATCTGGCATGGGCTATTGCTCAGACCGCGTTCTACCAGGGGTTGTACTATCACGTGGTTCCATAGAACCAGAGGATACCATTGCCAGCCCCTATTGCGGAGTCGGTCATGATGGGATCATCGAGGACATCCTCACGATCGACGATGAGGACCCGAGACACAGCACGGACCTCTATGGGACCACCTCCTCCACGCTAGGGTGGGAGAGGAGATGAGGCTGAGAGCTCGAGGGCTTCTCGAGGCTAGCTGCTACAAATTGGGATTGTATATATTTTTAAGAGGATTGAGTATGCCAGGGTATTGATTGTGGCATACCAATCCTTAGATGATGTACATAATTTGATATATATATATATATTCTTTTTGATGATATGACTTGTGTATATGTTGTATGATGCTTTAATTTTGGATTTGTTGATTGATTATTCATGTAATTATGTCGTTTGAAATAAATTATAATTTTATGTCATGCCATAAAATTTAAATGAAATAATCTGATGTAAACAAATTGGTTGTTTTGTGGTGTGATTTGATGAAAATAAAAGGGACTTCTAACAATAATTTCAAAGGACATTGTCGTTGTTATAGACCATTTCATGGAGTCGCCGCTCGCTAGGTCGTCAAGCTAATCCCAGTATAGAAATATTGCTAAAAGTAAAAGAGTGCTTAAGAGACTGTCTTAAGACTTTGTGTTGTGATGATGAAAAATGATGATGGTGATGATTTGTTTTCAGATTTTCATAAAAATATTATGCATGAGATATTTAAAAAATATGATTTTTGCTAGGCATAAATTCCTAAGTGTGATAAAATTTTGAATAATTCCCTAGGAATTATACCATGGTTGCAAAATGGAATGTTGACATAATGAAATGAAATAGAAAAATGTGTTCGTTCTTTTTAAAGCACAATTGTGTAACATAATGATGTAAGCCATATGTTTTTATGAATTAAAATGAATGGGAAAATAAAATTAGAACAATGGTTTGCGCTAGGCATAGAATTATAGGTATAGACTTATACCATCATCGCGAAATCCAAAAAAATTGATATAATTTTATTGCATAATTGATTTTTGATTTTGAGATAAACAGAAAAGAATAATATATAAACGTGACTTTATTTACTAGATTTTTGAAGATGTTGTTGAAAGAATTTGGATTTTTGAAAACAATGTATGTAATTGTTTTTATACTAAACAAATGTTCTTAAATAAGAAGATGAAATTATTCCAAAAAGAGTTGCAGAAATATTTTAAATTATCTCAAAGACAAAATGTAGATTTATAAGGAACCCTCATGTGCAAATGTGAGTTCATTACCGATCTTGATTTATCATAATGATACAAAATCTCTCAAATACAAATGTGTGTGCAATTGTATTGTTCATTCACCAATTTTGAGCAAGATAATTTGATACAAGTAATTTGAATTAACCAAATGAGTGTTCGTTGACCATGATTTATATGCATGTAACCGTACCAGACTACTATGTAAGTTAGGTCATCAAGAGCTAGCTGATCCATAAGCCGACATAGGTCTGTACAAAAGAAGGTCGCTAATGTGACAGACATATCACCACGCTAGGGATTACCCAAGGCCAAGCGGGTTGGGCACAAACCACCTGTTATGGGGCTTACCTCACAGTTTTCGAATAATTGAGAATTCCAGGGATTCAAGCTCATTCACCCTTCTTTTCTTTTCAAGGGGTAGGGAAAGGGATTTTATTGCTTTTTGCTTTTTCTTTTCTTTCTTTCTTTTTTTTTTGTATTTTTGCTTGGAACTGAGATAATGCTGAAATATTGCTGCGATGGTACAAAATGATATTTTTCTTTTTCTCATTTTCTTTGACTTTTCTTTTTCTTCCTATGCTAGGGATACTTGCTCGGATTGGTTGTAGAGCAAGGGATTTTTATTCTGGGTAGGGGTGAGCTTGTCCTTTTGTCAATTCTCAAAGATTCTAGACCATGTGCATGATAGGATAGCAGGGGAAACTTTTCGCTCAAGAAACCATTTCTACTATGTAGCATCATATCGAATTTGCAATGAAATCATTTTAATGTGAAAAGATATACTTGGTTCAAGTAAATAACAAGATCAGTTCTCTATGCTCAAAACTTTATTTAATTCAACTGTGGACTTTGATATAAGAGAGATTAATAATCATACCAAATAAAATCAAGATATTTATTCATGTGAGTGTGAAAGTGCGGGATTCCAAATAAATGCTAATTTATCCAAAATAATTGAAAATATAACTGCAATACTTCAAGAATTGACAAGTACGAAAATAAAAGATGTTTTTGAAGATTTTGATGATTTTGAAGTTTTTATATTTTGATTTTAATTTATGAATGGAAAGAATACATAATGTGATTGTTTTTTTGAAATTTTTATATGGATGACTAAAATGAAACAATATGCAAAATAACAATATATACAATGATGAAATGACCAGATTTTATGCATAATAGCGCTTAAGATGCATAATGTTCATAGGTTCTTTAAGATCTTTACCATCTAAGGTAGCTAATCGGTATGCTCCCGATCCAAATTTAGCAGTGATGATATATGGCCCAAGCCAGTTAGGTTCAAATTTACCTTTAAGATCTTTAGTTGCATTAGTATTTTTTTTATTTTCTTTTAAGACAAGGTCACCGATCTCAAAGGATCGATGATGAACTTTCTTGAGGTATGCTCGCTTGAGCTTGTTTTGGTAGGCTCGAAGATGTTCCAAAGCATTGATGCGCTTCTCATCTAGGAGTTCCAGTCGACTAAGTCTGCCAGCATGATATTCATCTCCTACTTCAGTATCTTGAAGTAGTAGAGCCAAAGAAGGAACTTCTAATTCAAAGGGAAAAATAGCTTCAGTGCCATAAACCAAAACAAAAGGTGAAGTGCCCGTGGGAGTGCGAACACTAGTTCGATAAGCCCACAAAGCAGGATATAATTGGATGTGCCAATCTCGACCAGATTTATTGACCAATATTTTGAGGATTTTGATTAATGTTTTATTAGATGCTTCTGCTTGGCCATTACCCTAAGGATAATAGGGAGTGGACCAACGATGTTGAATTTTATATTTTTGACATAATTTCTTGACATCTTTATTTTTGAAACAAGTTCCATTATCCGAGATGAGATTTGCAAGAATTCTGAACCTACAAATAATTTGATTAAAAATAAATTTGGAAACTTGGGTTCCAATGCAAGAAGCTAAGGGCATAGCTTCAACCCACTTCATGAAATACTCGATAGCGGTTATGATGAATTTGTGTCCATCAGATGACACAGGGTTGATTTTTCCAATGATGTCTAAGCCCCATTTTGAAAAGGGCCAAGGAGATGAAATAGCCTGCAGCTCTTGTGCAGGCGCATGGACAAGGTCAGCATGTTTCTGGCACTTGTCGCAATGGCGCACATAATCATGTGCATCATTCTCCATGGTAGGCCAAAAATATCCTATCCTAAGGAGCTTCTTAGCAATGGCGCTACCACTAAAATGTCCCCCACAAGATCCATCGTGGGCTTCACTCAAAGCTGATCTAGATTCTTCTAGATTCAAACATCTCAATAGGATGCCTTCAAAAGATCTCCTATACAAGGTATTACCAATAATTACGAAGCGACTTGCTCGTCTACGTAATAACCGATGCTAGTTGCTATTACAACCTTCAGGGAAGGTCCCATTTTGAAGAAAATTAAATATATCAGTGTACCAAGGTTCAGGAGTAGTTTCATTGATTAGAAACACATCCAAAGGTTCTAAGCATGATTTATTTGAAGTGGGTTCCTGGAGTCGACGAATAATGATGGTAGCATATTCGTCATCTAACTCCAAGGGCAAAAGAGATGCAACTGCAGCCATAGCATCAACCGCACGATTGCTAGTTCGAGGAATAGCTTCCAAGGTAACTTGATCAAATAAAGATAATAATTGTAAGACATATGCTTTATATGGACGTAATTTATCATCTCTGGTTGGATAAACATCATTGATTTGATTTATGACAAGTTGAGAATCATCAAAAACTAATAAATTTTTAATTTTCAGTGCCAAGGCAGCTCGTAATCCAAGGATTAGAGCCTCATATTCAGCAGTGTTATTAGTACAAGCAAACATTAATTTAAAGGACAGAGGTATAAGATGTTTCTACGGAGATATTAAAATAATACCTGCACCAGCCCCACTCATGCATCGGGCTCCATCAAAGTATAGGGACCATTGCTCTGGATGGTCTGCCTCTAATTTAAGGCATTCATCAAGAAACTCAATGATGAGGGGATGGGTAGACTCTAAGGGTGCAGCAGCTAATTGATCTGCTATGATTTGACCCTTAACAGACTTCTATCCTATAAACATGAGTTCAAACTCGCTTAGCGCAAGAACCCACTTTGTGGTGCGACCAGATAAGTACGGTCGACTCATGAGATACCGCAAAGGATCGAATTTAGCAATAACATACATTTTTTGACTGAGCATATAATGGCATAGTTTCTGTGTAGAAAATACGACTGCTAGACATAACTTCTCTAATGTTGTGTAGCGAGTTTCATAACTGATTAAGGTTCTACTAATATAATAATTAGCACGCTCTTTCTTCTCATCATCAAGTTGAGCTAACATAGCTCCTAAGGCAAAATCTGAAGCAAAAATATACAAGATAAATGGGCGATCAGATCTAGGTGGTGAAAGCATAGGTGGGTTAAGGAGATATTGTTTGAGGAGTTCAAATGCTTCCTGACATTCGTCGTCCCAATGAAAAGAGACATCTTTCTTAAGAAGCTTAAGAAAGGGTCCTATTTTGTCCGCCAACTTATCGATGAAGCGACGAATAGCTTGAAGCTTACCTTGTAGACTTCGTAATTCAGATATATTTGTGGGTGCGGGCATATCAGTGATAGCCACGATCTTGAGAGGGTCAATTTCAATGCCACGTAAAGAAACTATAACCCCCAATAATTTACCGGACTTAACTCCGAATATACATTTAGCCGGATTTAGTCGGATAAGATATTCCCTTAACCGATCAAATACTTTTCTCAAGTCATCTAAATGATCATCTTCTTTGATGGAACGAGCTATAATATCATCTACATAATCATGTAGAATATCATGCATCATATCATGAAAGATATAAGTCATGGCTCGTTGATATGTTGCACCTGCATTCTTCAAACCGAATGGCATCACTTTCCAACAAAAGGTCCCCCAAGGGGTAATAAAGGTTGTTTTAGCCTGATCTTCAGGAGCTATCCTGATCTGATTATAACCAAAAAATCCATCCATTAAGGATATCATTCCACTCCCAACAGTAAAATCAATGATCTGATCCATGTTGGGAAGAGGAAAATCATCTTTAGGGCATGCAACATTAATATCTCTAAAGTCTGTGCAAACCCTAACTTTGGTAGCTTCTTTCTTAGTTACTGGAACTACATTCGAGATCCATTCAGCATAATCAATGGCTTGTATAAAAATAACCTTCAGGAGTTTTTCTAATTCCCTTTGACTAGTAAGGCCACTTTAGGATGCATTTTTCTAAGTTTTTGTTTAACAGGTTTAGCATCCGGATGGACTACTAGGTGATGCATAACTACGGAAGGGTCTAATCCTGGCATATCTTCATATGTCCAAGCAAAGACATCTTCATATTCTTTAAGAAATGCAATGTATTTATCTTGTTTTTCTTGACTCAATTCTGATCCAATGTTGATTATGTGAGGGTTATCTTTGGTTCCAATGTTAATTTTTATGACGTTTTCTACTTCCATGTGTAGATCTCTCTCAAAATTAGGTGGGGCGGGTGAAACGCCCAATTCTTGTAATTCTTCCAAGGTTAGCTTGGATAATTCGTCTTGAGGAGTCGTGGCCTCAAGCTGGGCTATACTAGGTATAGAGCCATCGAAATAAAATCCGTTATGTAATAATTCCTCAATGGAGACATCATGGAAGATATCTCCCTCCAACTCATCGTCGGATTCAACGATCATCTGAGGGTAAGCTATGGATAGCATATTACATGTAAATGGCTTATTCATTAAACGCAAGGCATCACGTTTATCCAAATAATCTTGGTAACATATGAGATGGTCATCATCCTCAAATGGGAAGGGCCGACCCTTACTAGGAAATAGGCCCACACCACATCGGGCGGGCCATGGTTCTACCTCAAAAGGTTCTTTCATACCATTCTGGAAAGGTCCCAAACCTTTCCCTTTATATCCCAATTTAAGCATTATAGGCTTAGCTTTAATATACTCATTAGTAAAATAACATCGAGCATATCCATCATAATGTGTCTTGATGTTTCTAGGTATTCTTCCCTAGTCATATCCCTTATAAATAAAAGCGCAACTCCCGACTTGGTAAATACTTCCCATAGGCTATGGGAGGCCCAAGGTACGAGGAGAGGGTGGCAAATTATTTAAGATAAGGGAATCTTGCATAGCAACGTTTGTTTGCTTCGATATAAGAATTTTAGATAAATCGGGTAAGAGCTCATCAGTAAGAGCATAAGAGGTAGAAGGAACATTTCCTACATCTTCGGATGCGGAAACTATGCCTTTGGTGGATGTAGATGTTGTAGAGATGTCGAT
The DNA here is from genome assembly GCA_028583015.1 of Wollemia nobilis. NCBI lineage: Eukaryota > Viridiplantae > Streptophyta > Pinopsida > Araucariales > Araucariaceae > Wollemia > Wollemia nobilis. The sequence goes on from JAQPPZ010010477.1 coordinate 6,732, forward strand.
GGATGATTCTATAGGTATGGAAGTTATAGGAGTAAAACAAGAAGCATTGGTTGTGGGTTTAGGATCTTTTTGAGGTCCTAATGTGGTTTGTTCGGAAGATGGTTGAACTATATGTAGAGGTGGAGTTGATGGAGAAAAAGTAGATGATGTTATGGGTGTGTGTTTCACACGTTTAGATGGATGATGAGAATTAGGATGTGTGGATGACAGAGCAGGGCAAAATTGAACTCCAACAGGTTCTGCCAAAGCACACATATCAAAGGGTCTGGGATCACCATGAATGGTAACCAACTGATTTTTAAATTCGAATTTAACACACTGATGTAAAGTTGAGGGAACAGCTCGCATCGCGTTGATCCAAGGGTGACCCAAGAGTATATTGTACGATGCAAGGCAATGTACAATAAACACGGTCGTGTCTAAGGTTCTTGGACCAACTTGCAATGGGATAGTAATAACTCCACATGTTTCTTGTGTTTCGTCATTGAAGGCTTTTATGATCATATCGGTTCTTTTCATTTCATCACTTCTAAACCCAAATATTTGGTAGAAGTCAAAAGTGCAAATGTTTAAAGATGAACCATTATCAATCAAGACTCGTTTAACTCGCTACATCTCCAATTAGGGTAGTAATATATAAGGGGTTATCCTTATGTAAACTATGTTGCGGTATATCTCTATCCCGAAAGTCAATACAATCGACTTCTCGAGTTATGATAGTATTGGCCATGGCTTCAAAGTTGAATATTTTGTGGTACCATCATTTGGCTTAATGTGAGCATTAATTCATCCCTATGTGTAGGAGAAGATCTTAAAAGGTCCAAAAGGGAAATTCTAGCTGTAGTATTTGATAATTGTTCATTAATATTATAAGGAGGTTTAGGTTGAACATTAGGTGCATGATTCCATTTATTAGGAACTTTCAAAACAAATGGAGCTGATCCATCATTCTGAGTTTGATCTTGTTGAGAATTTTGAGCCTGTTGTCTAGTAACAGCTCCGATGGTACCTACAATATTATTTTGTGGATGATGAATGGGTCTTGGTCTAGCATTTATGGCTTGTTCATTAGAAAGTAATTGGTGAGATGATGGTCGAGTAGTGACTCTTCTTGGAAATGGTTCTTCTGGAACCATAGAACTTGTGATAGGTTGAATAGGATCTGATTCATCTTCAGAGCTATTCGATTGATTTGAGGTGATTTCCATGTCACTTTCAGTCTCATATTCTGTATCACTAAGATCAAGTGTCCGAATATTATATAGAGGTCTGGTCGTAACCATGGATAAAGTTGTGTCAAATATTTCCAAATCATGAGTAGGTAAATGTCCACTAATAGTCCCTACATATCGGGTAGGAGGGGGAACATTATGATGCTCAATTTGATTAGCCACTTCTTTACCATGCTTTGGTAAAGGATGTTGAAATATGTCCAATGATTGATTGGCATTCTGATTCTGATTTTGGGGGATGTTCTTTTGAGCATTATTAGGAGGATTTTGTTTAGGTTGAAAGGCTTGCACCTCCATCTCATTGTTATCAATTAAGTCTTGTATTTTATGTTTTAATATTTTACAAGAGTTGGTAGCGTGTCCAGGTCCTCTATGGAAATCACAAGTGTAAATCAGCTCGTATCCGGTATAGTTGGATCAGGTTCCTGGATATTTGGTAATTGGATCAAACCTCATGCTAATAATTGTGGGAGAATGGTTGATAGAGGTTGATTTAACCTAGTAAATTCTCGAGGTGGTTTATCAGGAGGTTTCAATATAAACTTCTCCGTTGTTTTCGTAGCATTAACATTAGCAATGTTTCTACTATCAATGACTCCATCACCCACAACTTGTTTATTCTTATATTGATTTCTGGATGTTTTCTCATCATCTTTCTTTTTAAGCTGACCTCTCCTAATGAGAGCATCTTCCACTCTTCGAGCTAAGTCTATAGCTTGATCGAAGGTGGTCAAGGTAGCAGTTGATAACTCATAGGATAGTTGTTCTTGTAAATTATTGATAAAGATATCCAACATTTCTCGATAAGGTAACACAAAGTGTAATTTTCCTATCAACTGTCTCCACCGAGCTAGGAAATCAGCAAAACATTCATCTTTGTCTTGTTTTAAGTTGTACAAATCTTTAATGGTTACATGCCTTTCGATGTAGGCACTAAATTGATGAACAAAAGACTCGGTTGTTTCTTCGAAATTCCTCAAAGAATGAGTGGGTAATTGATAATACCACTCTAATGCCATTCCTCCTAAACTTTTTGGGAACATTTTTAGTAATAACAAGTCATCATGTGATATATCATGACATGCTATCCTAAACATACGAAGATGCTCTATGGGATCTTCGGTTCCTTTGTATATAGGTAGGACAGGCATAGGAAAGTGTTTAGGATATGGTTGTGCTACAACTATAGGATCTAAAGGCTGACTACACATCTCTCGATAATTGTACGAGGGACGGTAGGGATCTATCTGGTCCATGCGGGAGACTAACTGTTTCACCATGGCTTCCAGATTACTAGTTTGTCCACCATATTGGTTTGGTGGTATGTGAGCGTATGATGGCGTGACGTAAGGATTAGATGCTATATTGCTATTATGCAAATGGTTGGTAGGGAGAGTATTATGAAGAAGATTTGTAGTAGCATTATGTTGTATCCCAGATTGTTGGAAATTGGTGTTTGGTTTTGTTTTGGGCTTTTGTTGATTTGAGGTATGTTGATCAATAACTTGGCGAAATAGAGCAGTGAATGAAGGTTTCTTTTGTGTGGGAATAACTCTAGGCTTGGTAACGGGCACTCTAGGTGGTTGGGTAACCTGTTGTTGTTGCATGTTCTGGATTATAGCGGCCATATCCAAATTGGATGGTCCAGCTTGATCACTTTCTTGATCAACGAAGGACAAGGGATTAGTGCGTGTGTGATATATTTCTTCTAGGGTTGCTTGAGTGTCACTAATTTGATCCTTGTCCATATGGACTGCTCTATTAAGAGCGCCAATATTAGTATTGAGGAACTTCCAAAAATGTTCCATGTTCTCAAAAGTAACAACTCCTTCCGGAGATATTTTAGGGGATGAGGATCCTTCCTCTCTAACAGTTTCTCTTTGTTCATTTCCTTCAAAAAACTCTTCTTCTTGTTGGTCTAGGGTTCCTTCTTCCTGAATTGGGTCTTCAGGAAGGACATCTGGTTTATTTACTAGTTTTCCTAACCAATCTTCTTCTACTTCAGTCTGTTTTCCATTCCTAAGTCTAGTCATTATGCTTAAACTTAGATTTTAGCAAATATATATATATATATATATATTTGCAACAAGTTTGGGAGGTATATATTTTAATTATATACCTACTATAATACTTAAAAGAAAACGTTTTAATTTTTGTTATATTTTTGTTTTGTTTTTGTTTTTATGATAATATTATAAAGACAACAAACAACATACTAAATGCAAGAAATAATAATAATAAAAGAATGGCTTAGTTTTCTATAAATAGTTTATGGATATCATTAATAGGATCAAGTTCATCAGGAGTCATGAAATGCTCCTCTTCAAATTGGAAATGGTTTTTCAAGAATTTGACAAAGTGTGCTATGGTGATATTATCTACTTTTGACTCTGACTTGTAGAAATAAAGTTCATGGCAATACTCTCGATATAACACAGCTCTAGGAACTCTATTCCATCTCTTTCTATCCGTAAGAACGACCTCTTGATCCTCTATACGAGATAGAAATTTATGTACTACAACTGCATTGTCGAGGTATTCCTCAAAGGTGTACAACTCGGAAGACACAAGGGCTCTTTTATCTGCTAACCACCTATGGCAAGCTCTCTGAAGTTCATGATATAAGGTCACTTGATCAGGATCCAAGATTCTATCTAGGACAAACCTCTTGATTTGCCTAAGTTCGGTTGATCTAGATGAAATGATATTCAATCTCCTATCAAGTTCGTTCCACAAAGGTTGAACCCTATATGTTTGAGGTACTCTAAGCACAGAAGTAATCTCTATGGCTGCTAATTGATTTTCAACATTAATGGTGACAACTCGTCTTTTATTATAATCTACCATCTAAATATGATATGCAATCTTAATTGTTTATCTGATGATTCTAAATGCATTTATTTTTTTTTTTTGGATTGTTTTCAAAAGGTTTTAGTTTTCACGTCGGGTTCACCAAAATGTATCGCTCCAAATTTTTTGCATCCTTACCTTCAGGCTATAGGATCCACGCCCGAAAGGGGGATGCGAGAAGGATGGGACAATACCTCGGACTGAGAGGCCCTTTGAAGGTCACGCCTCTCGAGGGAGGGGTATAAGGGTGAATTTTTGATGGATGGTGGGTTCACCAGGAAACTTTTGAGTGGTAGTTTCCACGCCTAGGTTGAGAATGGGTTTGATGTGTTCATTTTGTACTTTAATCATTCAAATCCTAGGTTTGGCCAAGATGAATCTAAGCTATTCTATATGCCAATGCTGATTTATATGAATACAGAAAACATGAATAAGTGCTAAACACAGAAAGTATGCTAAATAAGACAGAATATACCTGATTTCGGATGTCTGATGAAGATTCTGAGGTTTGTAGAAGTCCAGATCATCTCAAATCTTACATAATCATCTACAATTGCACAGAATCATCTCAGATCTCAGTCGGTCATCTGAGATCAGACGAGATCATCGTCGATCTGACGAATTCGTCAAAAACCTGTAATCACAAAAACAGATACCAAAAACCAAAAATGCAACTGCAAAAGCAAGGGGAAATGATAGAAATGATAGTAAACTTGCCTAAATGATAGATCCAGATAACATTTAAAGGAAATGCATTAATTTAATAATTTATTTTAACTTTATCATGCATCTATGCTAAATGAGGTGAACTCCAGGATGCAAAAATAGAATAAACTAAGTTAATGCATAAGGAAATGAAGAGAGAAGATAAAAAAATGCAAACTTCGGGCTCTGATTGCCCCCAATCTGGACTACAGTCGAGATCACCTCCAATCGTACGAGATCATCGCCGATCTACGACAGGATCATCCAAAATCGTCTGGAATCGCCTACGACGATCCGAGCTTGCTCCGACTAAAAAATAGTAAAATTCCTGCAAGAAAACTTGAAATACACAATGCAAACGAAGGTGTGAAGGTGTTCTAATGCACAAGAAACTAAAGTTGTAGGGAAATCAATCAATCAAGGGGATAAACTGAGAAAATCCTAGTTTATATAGGATTAGGGAGAGGTTAGGAGGTTGGAGATCATCCCAATTTGGGAGATCTCCAATGGGGGAGACTCTAACCACGCAGACACGCTTTCTGCCCAAGTTAGAGAAGCTGTTGAAACAGAAGCTAATTATGAAAATTCAGTTTTGGGACGAAATCGTCTGGACGTTCTGTTCCAGATGAATTCATCAGATCTGGGATGATTTCGTCTGATCGTCGATGATATCGTCCAACGGTCAAAACAAATCCTAAAAATGGCACGAAAAACAAGGGGAGCGGGTAATGGGTGGTTAACGAGCGTTTTGGGTTAAAATTCAAATTTTTATCTTTTTACTAAGGTTTAACTGCGCCAATTTTAGGGTGCTACAGATACAGAGCATATTTAAGATCCTCCAGGGTTAAAGGTGCATCACAAAAATCCCATTGAGTTTGAGTAAGCTTAGTAGGTATGACTTGACAACAGGATTCTAGAGCTTGCACTCTATCATGGGTAAGGCCCTGAGAAGCAAACACTCTTTGATAATGATTAACAAAAGCTCCAGAAGTATCATCAAGAGATGTGAACCTTTGACCATCAACTTGCAGAGCGATGAATTGGGTAGTATGAGTAGGTGAGCGAAGGCGCTTGAAAAATTCTTTAGAGACTTTGTCACCCACATTTAACCAATGCATCCTGGCCCTTAATTGTGCTCCTTTGGCTTCATACATATAAAAAATTTTAAGGTCATGTCGAAGGGCAGCCATGAAATCTTGAAGATCATAACAAAAAGGATTAGCCTCAAGCTGCACATAAAATTTTACTAATTTTGACTTCAAAACCAAATTAGCTTTCTTCCTCCTCTTGGCTACTTCCACTCCCAAAGTGCGAAGCAAAGAGGTGGTTCTAAAAATATCAGCATTCCACCAAGAAACCCAACCAAAGTCACCAGAGGGTCTCGAAAGCAAATTCCAAATTCTACAAATATGAGCCTTCATAGCCGGGTGATGAAGGAAGGAAACATTAAGATAAAACTGGGTCTGAAATTGTCGGGGCTGATGAAGAATGGCTTCCACAGAAAAAAGAATAGGAGCATGATCAGACAAAATAGTACCTGGGATAACCAAAATAGGAGGTTGAGAAGGTGAAACCCTAGCAATTTTAAAAGTCTCACTAGAAGAGATCATGGCTCGATCAAGGCATTTTAACACCCTAGCTTTGCCTGCTTGAAAATTTGACCATGTAAACCATTGAGCTTTAGAAAATTTAGCAAGAGAAAAATAGATATTAGGATCACTAAGACTCAGCTTATTTTTCATAAAATAAAAAGCTTCCCGCTCCCTAGCACACCAACGGTTAGGAGATAAACTAACTTTATCATATTGCTTTTCCACCATATTAAAATCCCTACACATCATCCATGTGGCAAGAGGCAGAGACAAAGCCAACCACCGCCACAAGGCACACCTTTCTGGAGCATTATTCGAAGCATAAACATTAATAACTCCAAATGATTTACCATGTAATTCCAACAAAGTCCAGACTGCTTGATTGGACGGATCCACTCCCCATGTCACAATATTTGAGTGCCACTTTGGGGAAATAAAAGTGACAGCTCCACCTATCCCACTGGAATGATTCATTACATTGCAAAACACCACAAGGCCACAAAAATTACACATACACTATAGATTAAAATTAGAAACTTTCACTTCTTGTAAACACATCACATCAATATTGCCAAACTTATGAGTGACAGAAGTCATCTCACTGCGGATCATATATTTACGGACTGGATCCGTCAGTCCTCTTACATTCCATGAGAAGAAAATCATTAAGACCTATCAGTATGCGAAAGTTCCAGAACATCCTCAGAGGCTCCCAGCTGAACAAGAGACCCGAAGGAGTTAGAAGCATATTGATCCTGACCATCCTGGTAAACACGAGAAGCCTCCTCCATTTGGTGGCGCTTATCATAATGCAGATTATTTCTCGGAGGGCTACGGGAACGATGAACTTTATAACTAGACTGACCTTCTGATGAAGGTTTTTGAAAGGCATCAAAGACATATTCCTTCGAAGAGGTAGTAGAACTCGACATGGCCATCACAACTTGAGCAAAATTTGGAGGAACCCAAATGGATTGCACTTTGGAGGAGCAATAGGAGCTTGTCGAACAGAAACATCCTAAGGCACAGAAGTTGGTGGTGTGACAACAGGGGCAGAGTGTGACAAAAGGGGTTGTGAAGCACTCTCAAGAGCTTGAGACTGTAATGCACTCTGGGAGCGGTTTCATCGATTAACCACCTACCATTCCTCTTGCCCCCAATAACCCTAGCTGCTTGAGCACTAGATGTCGAGGAACTAGGTGCCTGAACAGAAGAATTATTAGGAGCTAGAGGAGGGTTTTGCTGGAATTTACCTACCATAAGTGGGCAATATTTTATCTTATGGGTAGCTAACTGACAACAAAAGTAGGTATTTGGGAGATTAATATAGGCCACCCTTTGTCTATGGGTATAATCTCCAACATTAATCTCAATTTCCTCAGTTAAATCCTTGGAAAGGTCAATCTTGATGCATACCCTCCTAATGGTTGAGTTGAGAAGAAACGAGGAGGCTCAAAATAGATAAAATTTTCCAAGGGAGCAACCAGTTTATCTAAAAAATTCCAAAAGGGAATGGGAAGACCAGGGAACTCGACCTAGACAAGAACCTCCAGGGAAGAGACCTTAGCAATAGTGAAATCTCGTGTATAGGGTTGCAAAATAAGCAAGGAATTCCTAACCTTCCAAGGTCCTTTAGCTAGCATCTTTTATGCATGCACAGGGTCATCAAAGCGAAACAAAAAATACCCTTTGGTAAGATTCTGAACATTCGAAACCTTGACACCATAAGGACCCCAAACTTGGTTGACCCAAGTACGAAGCAAAGTATCATTGGGGATTCTACCCAAAAAATACCCCACCAAGTGATGACATTCAAACCATTGACAAGCATATTGAAATTCATGAGTAGGGATAACAACTTGAAGAAGAGTAGCATTACCTCTTGGTACATTTTCATATTGAGCTCCGACAATGGCAGGATCAACTGAGCTTGCCGAGTGAGCGACCGCCATGAGGTAAAGGGTAGAGCCACCACCCGAGGCAGCAAAAGAAAAAGACGTGGCAGTATCTAAGGCCAAATCCTACGCAAAAACTCTAGAAGGAGGGCACAATATTCCTCTAGAATCCCTTGTCAATTTCATTCACCATCAAAAACTTTTTTATTTTTTAGGGTTTGGTTGTGTTTATTTTTTAGGTTTTTTTTTTTGGTTGTCTTTGTAGTGTTATGTTGTTTTTGTCATGTTTGTGTTTTTTATGTTGTTCTTGTATTTTTTCTATGGGGTTCATGTTGTGGTTTTTTTATCTTATTGTGTGTGTGTTTGGTTGTGCTTTTGTTTTTGACACACTCAAGGAGCATGTTTTTTATTTTATTTTATTATTTTTAGTGTTATTTATTTATTTATTTATTTTAATTGGTTTTGTGTGTTTGTTTGCTCCTTGAGTATGTCAAAGGTGGTAGGCCATGTCCGAGTCCTGGGCATTTTTTGTGGAATGGATACCCCTACCTCCTTGGGTCTTACTCGAAAGTGGCATCCCTTCTAGGATGTTTTCCACAAAAAAAAAAAACAACAATGTGGTGAAGCGGGTGGGATTATTCCCAACCATTTTGGTTGACTTTAGCCATGTTCAATTAATAATGGGACAATACCAACAAAGTATCTCCAAAGATAATGAATATATGGATGTGTAAGAGATTTGCAGTGCAACATAATATTGATCAAATTGCTCTGAATCTTTCTCATGCAAGTGTGTTAAGGAAATTACAACAAATTATAAATGGGTTGATTTAATGTGGTGCAACTGCATACTACTTACACGCATTAGGATTGACCATGTAATCTTGGCTTAGTTGCAAATGTTTTGAGTGCAATTTCAAGACAAGAGAGGGATGAAGGGATCAAAATAGATCCGGACATTGACATCTTTATGAAGGTATGTATGACAACAATGAGTTGTTTTCCAAATAATTTACCATGACTAGATGATAAATTTAAGGTAATGATAAGAATTCAATCAAAGCAAAATTATGCTTGAATATTTTTGTAGGCCACGTCCATGGAAGAGAAGAAGTCTAGCATAGTCACAGACTACATTTTGAAGGTGATTTTATCTACAATCTTGTTGAAATTAGACTCAAAATCTGATTAAGTTACACTAAATGATTGTCTATCATTTTGTTTTTCCTGAACTATGCAGATTTTGGGGCTAGACATATGCATCGATACATTTTTGGAAGATGAAATGAATAGAGGGTTATCTAGAGGTTAAAAGAAAAGAGTCACAACTAGTGAGATGATTGTTGGGCCTGCCAAGGCGTATTTTATGGATGAGATCTCAACCGATTTGGATAACTCCATGACATACTAGATTGTTCAATGCCTGAGATAATTAATTCATGTTTTTGATGCAACAATGGTGATTTCCCTCTTGCAACCTAGCCCAAAAACATTCAATCTCTTTGATGATGTCATCCTACTTTTAGAAGGTCAACTACATATTAAGGTCCTCGAGGATCGATTATGGGTTTCTTCGAGTCCATGGGCTTTGCATGCCCTAAAAGAAAAGGTGTTGCAGACTTCTTGCAAGAGGTATGTGTGTATATTTCCACCACATACATGATGTTCGTTTATGTAGTACAAAATTTTAGTTCTTAACAATGGGATTGGATGCCACTCAAACAGGTGATATCCCAAAAAATATCAAGAGGAATACTCGGTAAGGAAGAACCAGAACAAGAGATAATCATGCTGTTTCATTCGGTAAAGGAATTCGTAGTCACATTCTAGTATTTTCACATTGGTATCCAAAAATCCTCAAAATTGATGATTTCATAAAACGAAAAATTTTGGGGAATTGGATTCCCAATCACTCTGTCAGATTCTTGATGGGAATTGTAACCCTATCCTTACTACTTTGTTCCTCAAGGTTTTGGGAAATACAAACCATATTTTTGTAGGATGGAACAACCTATATAGGAAATATAAATTTGCTTATGACTTTTGCTTGCTTATGATATTCTAGAGTTGTTTCACAAAGACTCAAACATCCTAGTGACCTTAAACAAATTCATCTACTCATCTCACAAATCAATATGATGGTAAATTTATACTAATTTTTTCAAGCCTCTCAAGTACCAATTGTGTGTGCAATGAACGTTCATTTCCCATCATGATTAAGTATTGAATAAAACAATGGTCACTTATGCCAACAAGCTAGCTTATCTACGAGTGCCCATAGGTCTTGTCTAGACTTAGTGCTACTATGTAAGGATACCTTATTGCCAGGTAGATTTCATTCAATCCATTGTTGTAATAAGGATCACCCCATGGTTTTTGAGACACTAAGAATTCTAGGGATTCAAGCTCTTCATCATTATTTTATTGAATTTTTATTTGGGATAATTGCTTATTTTGAGAGGGAGCAAGAGATTTTTATTGATTTTTGGGATTCTTGTTTATTTTAGGGGAAACAAGAAGATAATTTTGGGATACTTGCTTGTTTAGATAGAGAGCAAGGGTTTTTTTAATTTTTTTATAAGGAGTTAGAACTTTGGGGAATCAGATTCCCAACCACTCTATAAAAGTTCTGATGGGAATTTAATCCTATCCTTACTATTCTATCTCCTTTTTTTTCAAGGATGAAGGGGGAGATTTTCCTTTTCCCAATTAATTAGTTCTTTAGACCATGCACATAATTGGATAAGTAGGGGAAACGATTCACTCTATGGAAATAGTAACTCATGAGTTAGTCTTTCCAAACTTCACAATATTTTTATTTGTTATAATGTGCATAGTCCAAAAGAAAACTTGATTGATTAGAAGTAACTTATAACACCACAAGATTGTTTGATTTTCAATCAAAATTTGCTTAAAACACTAGTGGTGGTTGAGTAATTGAAAACATCTAGATTTTTTTTAGCAAACAAAGTGGTATGCAACATGTGGCAGTAATTTTCCTAGAAGTTCTCAAATTGATATAAGTAAAATAAGTGTCTTTATGGGATCTTTTTGAAATCCTATTAAGACTGAAAATTGACAAAAGTAAGATATGAGTATTGCAAATATAGGAACTCCATTATGAAACAAAAGAAGCATAATCTCTTTCCTTTTTTTATGGAGAGAGAAGTTTTTATTATACAAATCAATCTATTGCTTAAGATGGTTTATGTAATGCCTCTAATCCCAAAATATATATATATATATACCCAACTCTTTTGACCTAGTTGACTTCACTCTTTCCCAGTAGAGTAATTTCTTATTCTAGCAGTAATTTCTTGAGGTTTATAAGTGAAGATTGTTTAAGACTATTTTCTACCATCTAGAAACTTTTCTTTTTACTTCTCTTTTTTTTCTCCTCCTTTTTTTGTGTTTGGTTTTGTTTGGGTTCTACTTTGTTTCTATTTTTGTTTTAGTTTTGTTTTTATCACCAATTCAAAACAATCCTACTCTAACTAAGATGAAATATAATTTTTGTTTTCTGAAGCAATCCTGCTATAACTAAAACTAGGTGCGACTCACGGTCTATGAATCCATACAACCAATATTAGTATAATAGGAAAATAATAAAAATTTTGAACAATCCTAATGTTACTAAAATTAGGTGCAACCCAGTCAATGAATCCATACAACCAATTTTAGCACAATAGGAAGAAAGTAAAATCCTATTTCTAAAACAATCCTAATGTTACTAAAATTAAGTGTGACCCAGTCAATGAATCCATACAGTTAATTTTAGCACAATAGGAGGAAAGTAAAATGCTTGAAAAGTAAATTTTGTTGGAAATAAAATTGCTAAAATAAAAGGTTATTTTGCTATCACTTATTTGATTATTTAGGAGCATTTCACTAAAATTGTGTCATTCAATCATACCTACTTCCTATTTTTATAGGTTAGAGAACCTAGACCAAAGCAAGTAATAGCAATCACCCAAAGCTTAGAAATTTGTAGGAAATGAAATTTTAACTATGAAAGCAGTAAAATGATCCTAAAGAGAAAGAACCTTATAACATCGAACAAAGGGGCTTGTTGGGACCATCTTGTACTACTATGAATCGTATGCACGCCAAGGAGTCATAGGTACCTCTTTCCACATACAAGTAAACCTCTCTTCTTGGGCAACCAAACAACTTTTCTGATTAACAAATATGACGCTACTCTCCCCGAAAATGGTGCCAAAATGTTTAACTGTAGTTGCTTACATTTAATTTGTCAATCCGGGTTAATCTAGGTTATATTTAAAGAGTAGAAATCCAATATAGATTGTACCGTAGTGATTAATTCTTAAGCTTGATTCTGATATCTTTTAGTCTTAGGTTTTGCAAGAAATTAAAGTTTGCAAGAAATAAAATTTACAAAAAATTAAAGTTTGTAGAAAGTAAAATAAAATAAAATAAAATAATGTTTAAATTAAAGATGCAATTTAGACTAAGTCTATATGAATATGTGTGGATCCACGTATGATTTACTAATGCATTATTTATCTAATATTTCTATAGTTTTATGATACGTAATTTTAATAAAGTTTATGTTCTAATTTTACTCTATGTTCTAATTTTATCTACCATGTTAGTGGGGGAAGAGATTTAGGGACTAACCTTTTGGAGTGGGCCCTACCTCCCGGAAGGTTAGTATTAACCCCTTCCCCTTTTCTACTCTATTTTAACTTCAGTAATCTATTTTCATTTAATTAATCTAATGCTAATTATTTCATGATTGCAAGAAAATACAATGGTGATTACATAAAAGAAATCATGCAAAAATAAATGACAAAGTAATTGACACAGTTACCATATGCGTAACGAAAGTGTTGTTGCTTTATTACTGGAAATTCAAACGTACATGGTTGCACATCAAGCTTTTAGCAATTGTACACAGAATATTACATTAGAAATAGTCATCGATTAGACCTTTTCAAAGGTCTCCCTTTGTAATATATAATGTTGCTTGGACATTCTGAATAAAACTCTTCCATGTATTTTCCATGTGGCTTTGTTGGCTTGATGATGTGACAACTATCTTTCTAACAAAAATAATCTAAACTAACATAGTTTCCTAACCTACTTGGACTCAGTAAATAGCCTAAGTGGTCCAAGTGGCATCTTACAAATGAACATAACAAAAAGCTTCTAATTTGAATATTTGCAAGATATAACAATATAACTATATGCCCCTTTATTTAAGGAGAGGACATAACATCTTGCGTTAAAATATGAATAACTTAACAACATACTAATTTTACAACTTTATTGAAACAACTTTATAACAACTTCAATAATCATAATTTTCTCATGCATAATGTTGACATGTCAATCAACTATGCTGACTGGAAATATTTTGTAATAATGTCCAACCACATAAGAGTGCCATGTTGTAACTAACATGGCACACCATGTGTTAGTTAATCGACTTATTCAAACTTTATGTAACTCTTGTTGGTAGACATCTCTCGTAATAGTCTTTAGCAGCTATCTTTTGTAACAGGTTCTAGCAGTTGTCTTCTGTAACATAGTTCAACAACTATGTTTTGTAATATATTTTGATAATTGTGTTTTGTAACATTCATCTGTAACCCATGTCTATAGTCTTCTAAATATGTCATCCTTATGGTTATCTTCTCTCATGCTCAGCATCTGGTGCAATTCTTGTGCTACCACGTCAATCTTCCCATGAAGCTTCCTTCAGCATTCTCCTGCCCAAGCATATAAAACTTGCACACATTTGTGTAAAATTCATGCATTTGTCAATTTAACCTCATTCATAATTTTAACTGATAAATCACTTAATAAAGTAGAATAATCATCTGCTCATGTAGAGGAGTTGGAGAGTAAGTGGGTAGTTAAGACTTTCCAATTAAAATTGAGAGGCCCCAGGTTCAAATCTCTCCTCTCATGATGCATATATGCTATGTACAGTAGGGTACATATCAAAAAAAAATATGAAGGTCCGAGGTGTAGACCAATTGGTTCATCCAAACCCCATAAGGGAAGCGGAGGTCCAAGGTTCAAATCTCGAGCCTCGTCGGACTGAACACTTGTCCCTTTCCTAGTACTTTCAATGGCGTAAAAGGTTTAAAATGATTGTGGCATGGCGGTTATAGGGACGGACTACACAAAGATCTATGTGGCGGCTTTCGGGGTGGACAACGCAGAATACTGTGGTGGTCATAAAAGCTGGACAACCTACCCGGATTCGTGGCGGCTACCGATTCCACCATGTTAAAAAAAAAGTAGAATAATCACTAAAAATTTGTTTACATCCATCATTTAAAGGCATAAAACAAGTAAAATTTTGTATACAATATGTGCTAATTAATCACTCATCATATTTGTAAAAGAATCAGGGTCAAACCAAGAGCTCACTCCTACACAGCAATGGAGGTAAATAAATCTTGTATTAGACCATGGTTAGCCATGGTGTCGGTCGTTTTATTGCCTTCACGATACACATGTTGAATTAAGATATTTTTGAAGTTGTGAAGGCATAGTTTAGATTCTTCAATCAAGGAAGCCACATTCCATGGAGTGTTTGAGGTTCCTTTGATATAGTTGATGGTGTTGAGGGAATCACCTTCAATGATGAGGTTGTGGACTTGAAGTTCCTTAGCATCTTGGATCCCTTGAAAGACAACTCTTGCCTCCATGAAGTTATTCGACTGCATACCCAAGTTCTCAGGAAATGCTAGGACAATCCTGGCATTTTCATCCCTAATGATTCCCCCACAACTAGCCCTTCCAGGATTACCCTTGGCAGCCCCATCTAAATTAAGCTTGAGCCATCCTAGGGAGGGGTACAAACCACCAAGGACCTGTCCACCCCTTGATGTGGTTGGCTAGGGGGGTCAAAGGATATATTAAGATAGTTAACCAACTTCAACTCATCTTGAGATCTCGAACTATCATCGGACGAGGTCTGATTGGCACTTTCAGCAGTCTTAAAAATGATCCTATAGAAAACTAATTTTGAATCCCTACTAGTCTCCCTAAAAGCTCTGAAAAAAATAATTATTTGAAACTTATTGTAATTTTTCGTGAAATAAAATAGATAAATATACAAAATAAAACATGTAAGTGTTATGCAACTTATAACAATAAATTGTTTAGTTAATTATATGAGTTCAAATATTCCAACAAATATATTAAAATAACATTTTTTTCAATTGGTCATATGGGATTGAAAGTCTCACCCGTATTACATCATCACCATAGTGGTATTACTATATATATGATGTAAAATTAACATATATTTTATTAAAATAGATATGTTTATAGAATAATTTATTTACATTCAAACAATATTTATAATTTTGTATGAAAACTATTGAAATAGATATGGAATATTTGTTATCACTTAAATTCTTTCAATTAAGTTTTTTTAATATTATAAGGGGATGTAGTGATATGTTTTGTAGCTTCTAATAAAATTAATGACTTTTTAAAGTTGATTAGAGGTGAAGTTCTTGTGTTAATGCAAGTTTCAAAATCGTAAATATGTTTGGAGAAGTAAATACAAATAATTTTGTAGTATGACTTTCTAAATAAAATTAAAATTAAAAAAAAACACTTTAAGATAAAAACATGTGTATTGTATTAACATGAATATTGATAATTAAGATAAAAATATATGATCCACAAATAATTTTTTTAATTTATCATATTAAAAGGTCGAGGTGTAGACCAATTGGTTTTCCCAAACCCCGTAAGTGGGGCGAAGGTCCAAGGTTCAAATCTCAAGCCTTGTCGGACTGAACGCTTTTTCCTTTCCTAGTGCTTTTAGCGGTGTAAAAGGGCTTTCGGGGTGAGTGGACAACGCATAATACTATGGTGGCCACAAAAAATTGGACAGCCTACTCGGATTCGTGGCGATTATCGATTCCACCATGTAAAATAAAATAAAAAAATCATCTTAAAAAATAATTATATGAAATTTATTGTAAATTATCGTGAAATAAAATAGATAAATATACAAAATAAAATAAAACAGATAAGTGTTATGCAACTTAAAATGATAAATGGTTTAGTTAATTATATGAGTTCAAATATTCCAACAAATGATCAATAATGAGAGTAAAAAAAAGTTTCAAATAGTCTTTGTTAGGGTTTTACTTGCATGTTGTTGTTGCCTGTTTGTTCTTCCATCGATTGCCATACCGTTTGTGCCCTTCTGAGATCTGCACACACTATTTCATTCTTAGTTACTACTTTACCTTGGGTGGGGGGCTCCATCCCTTTCAATGGCTGCCTCTCAAGCTGCTATTTCACTGATTAGTGAAGTTGTAGCTATTGAGAGCCATGGCACTAGTAAAACGACCCAGGAAGTTTATCTTGAAGGTAGTTACTCAATGTCGAACATAACCCTACCCATGCAGGATGTTGATAATGCTTACCATTGTCTTGAAAGTCACATCTTGATAGGGTACTTTCTGGGGAGGATTCCGAGTGACTCGCTAATTTGGCAATGGATTTAACGAGTTTGGCAACCATATGGCAAAAAAATTGATCATATTCAAAACCTTACTAAAGGTTTTTTTCATTTTTAATTTGTTGATCTACAACATGTCGTTATAATTATGAGCAAGAGACCTTGGTATATTAGAAATACCCTTTTAATTCTTTAGCCCTGACATCGTAATTTTTTAGTTTTTGCTGATGTTTCCTTATGTGTCCCTGTTTGGGTAGAATTCCCAAGTCTCCCTTTGCCCCTTTGGTCATTCTTGTCATAGCTTGTCACACCCATTGACAAGTTTGTGTGCATGGAACCACATAAATTCTATGTTGTGCAGCCATACAAACACATTTGTGTTGAAATTGATCTATCAAAGGATCTTAAGGATTCTATTTATAGTCAGGTTGGGGAGACTTGTTTTCAACAACGGGTGGTTTATATCAATCTCCCTAATACCTGTTATCAATGTCAATCTATTGCCCACAAGATAAAAGATTGCCTTCTTATGGAGGGTCGATTCAAAAATTGGACTTCAGTGTAGACACCCTCAAACATAATTAAATCTGCCCCTCCCACTAATGGAGGGGAGGAATGGACTTCTACCACCAGGAAGAATAACAAAGGAAATCGACCACAAACTTTTGTGGGAGTTGATAAAAAGGAGTCTCAACCGAGCTCTCAGTTAGGGCTTTCTCATGCAATCTCTATAGAAGGAACTTATGTTTCTCTTCCTATAGGCACCTCTTATGGTAATAAAAAAAATCCCTAATTATTCAAGCCTCCCAGTCAGCTAAGCCATCAGCTATACCAGTGCCCACTCCCTCAAGCGAATGCCAAGTTTCTCCACCTAATTTACCTAGTGAAGTTCCCTCATGAAACCCTCGTTGCTCTCACAGTCCAGTTAGGGATACCTTATGCATCCCTTTGAAGAAGCGATGATAGGCAAATTTTTTTCATGAAAATCATATGTTTCTCACAAATACCTTTGAATCCTTAGCATATTTTGAGGACTCTGAGGTCCTCAAAGGAAATATGCTCCTCGATCGTGTCTCATGAAGTGCTTATCTTGGAATGTCAGGGGTTTGACAGATCCTATGCGCAAGTACATAGTGCGTTAGGGTCTAGATGACTTCAAGTTAAAAAATGGTAATATTGATATCCTTTGCCTTCAGGAAGTCAAAGTCACTAATTTTATGTTGTCAAGTACTTGCTCCTTTCTCTGGCCTCAAGGCCACACCTTTCATACTATGCATGACATGGGTAAAGGAGGGGTAGTAATTTATCTTTTAAAATCTTATCATTCTAAAATGATCTCTTGGGGTTGTGACCCTTCTAATCATATTGTTTGGGTTGTGATGGAGATTGATGGTCATCTTCTTGGTATGATCAACATCTATGCTCCTAACGATACCAATGATCGTTGTGTATTATGGCGGTGGGCAACACTCTCTCTTCCCATTGTTGTTTGGTTGCTCTATGGGGACTTCAATATGATTGAATTCCCACATGATAAAGTGGGTCTTCTTCCCATGAGGTGGACCACAAGGGAAAGAGAAGCATGAGTTTTTATGAAAGAAAATTTGGGTCTCTTCGATCCCAATAGTTGCTTTTTACCCTCTTCATTTCCAACTAGTGCTTAGTTCACATGGTCTAACAATCAACAAGGTGAGAATCGTGTTTTGAAAAGATTAGATAGAGCCATGCTCTCAAATTGTGATATTTTCTCCTTCGAGCAACCCTCATCTTCTTCTCCCTTTATCTCTATCCATCTTAAGCTCTATTTGTCTGACCATTCTCCCATTTCCTTTTCCATATTGGTTTCTTCTACTCCCCTCCTCTTTCTCATTTGTAATTTTACCTTAATACCTCTATTTTGCACCACCCCATATTGAGGGCCTATGTTATCAGAATTTAGAATCTTGTTCCCAAATCAAAAGGGGCCTCAAGATGGATTGATTGGTGGAATGTTGCTATCCAACGCACTGCCCGCTTTCTACGCTCATTTGGACGTAATATTACTAAGTTTCATCGTCACTCCAACGCTGCTCTTAAGTGAGAGTTGGAAGTGACCTCTTCTCAACTTCAGTCCAATCCTTTCAATGAGGAGCTTCAGAGACACCTCACTATGGTTAAACACCAGCTTCTTCTGGCAGAGCACTATGATGCCAAAGGAGCTCAAATCAAGGTGATGTTGCATTGGCTCAAATTTGGAGATAGGGTTACCAAGGAGTTATTTCAGTGTTTGTGTCCTTATAATCAATTTTCGGGTATTAAAGCCCTTAACATTAATGGAGAGCGTGTTTCTAATATTTCTAGTATTCTCTCTACTTTTGAAGAGTGTTACTAGTCTGTATTTGCAGCTCAAGCCCGCTCCCCATAGCATGATGAGGCCCTTAAATCCTACCTTTTTGTTGTTCAAGAATGAATTTTTGAGTCTCAAATAGTTACCCGTGATAATCCACTATCTTTGAAGGATATGGAGGAAGCTCTTTCTCATATGGCCAATGATAAATCTCCTACTCTCAATGGCTTTTCTTGTGAAGGCTGGTGATCCTGAAATCATCACCAATTGGAGACCTATTACTCTCCTTAATGTATCTTATAAGATCATTGCCAAAGCCCTAACTTTACGCATCCGTCATCTCCTTCCTATTATCGTGCACCTAGAGCAAACTGGCTTCATTCAGGGCAAATACATCCTTGACAATATTATTGCTATTTGGGAAGGTATGGAGTGGGCTTGTAATTCTAACCAACAATATGTGTTCATCAAAATTGACTTTGAGAAAGCATATGATAGGATTGATTGGTCTTTCATTCTAGCCATGCTTAAAGCTCTTGGTTTTGGGTCCTGCTTCATTAGTTCTATGGAAATATTGTTTGTTGAGGCTTTGACTATTTTATCCATTAATAGACACAAGTCCTTAGCCATTGGTCTCTTTCGATCCATTAGATAAGGTTGTCCTTTAGATCCTTCTCTTTATGTCCTTGTTGTTGAAGGGCTTGGCTATTTACTAGCTCATCACACTGCTCAGGGTTATATTCGAGGAATTTCTCTCCCCGAAGGTGAGGCTCAGTTGATCAATGGTCATTTTTATGATGAATCTTTCCTCACTCTTATTGAGGAATAAGGTGTCATTCAACAAGCGCTTACTTTCTTGGATACTTTTTATCTGGCTTTTGGGTCCTACATTCAATGGAAAAAGATCCAATGTTATAGGCAGTATCTTGACCCAATGCCCAACTGGCTTAATCAGTATCAATGGAAGATCATCCAAGAGGGATAATTTTTTTATTTTTTAGGTATTCCTTTTGGCTTTAATGGGTCATTGCCATAGTTATAGAAGTATATTTTTAACAGGGTCGAACATAAACTCATCTACTAGTCCATAAAGAAACTCTCCCTTGCTGGTAAATTTTAAATTTGCACTAAAGTCCTTGTAGCCACCCATGTTTATTATTTTTCCTACTGGGTCCCATCTAAAAATTATTATAAGAAGCTTGATAAGCTTTTGCGAGACTTATTATGGTCCTCCTCCAATAATGCTTCAGGATTCCATAGTATTTTCTGGGAGTATTGTTGTCTTCCCAGAAGCCATGGTGGACTTGGCATTATTAATACCCAACGTCAAGGTTGGGCCCTTTGTGTTAAGTGGGTCATCAAAGCTCTCATAGGCAATGAGGCCCAAAAGATTCTCATTTGACATTGTATTAATGAAGGTTCATCTTTTGGGCGTAAGAGTTGGAAGGGCATAGGGTTCCCTTCCCTCCTTGTTTCCCCTATGTCTATCAAAGTATCAGGATCCTTCGTCATTAGGAGCATTTGGAAAGCTTGGGAGAGTGTTAAACCTTGGCTTAGATGGAATGGACAAAGCTTTTGGTATGACCTCTTCATCAATCAAATGAATGTTTGGTGGTCACTTGTTATCACCTACCAGGGTTTCCCGCTTGCGCAAGTTCCCTGGGTTCATGTGCTGAGATTCTTTCGCAAAGGTGTGCGATGCATAACTGATTTTTTTTTTCGTCCTACCAGGGATTGGCTCCCTTGGGATGATTTTAGAGTTAAATTTGGACTTAATTACTCTCACAAGGATACCTTTGAGGTTGTCAAGGTTGCTCTCCCCAACTTCACATTACACAAGATTTATGTGCTTGCTCATCAACCTTGGTGGAAGAACTGGATGTGGTATTCGAACACTCCATTACGAAATTATAAGGCTCTATTGGGGTATGGATGGCTCTCTCCTTGCCTTCCCATGATTGAGAAGCTCAATCAATGATGGAAGGTCTCCTCATCTCAACCTGTTTGGTTGCGCAAGTTCCAAACCGCTTGGGCTCCTTTCTTGGAGCCCAAAATTTCTTATTTTGCTTGGAGTCTTTTGCACCAAGGACTTCATGTTGGGGAGCGTCTACAACATTTAGGCATCCCCAACCCTTCTTGCCCTTTCTGTCTTCAATCTGAAGACTTTGTCCATCTTTTTTGGGTTTGTGCTCGTGCTCATTCCCTTTGGGAGTGGTTTTTTTCTTTTTTAGACCATATTCTTTTACCATGTTTGAGTGGAAGCATATCATTTTGGGAGGTCCCCCGCCATTACCAACTATTTTTTTTTAAGTGTGACACTTGTTTTATATGACGACCATATTCAATTTATGGAGAGCTAGAAATGATTGTATCTTTGGTAAGTGTACTTCCTCTTTGCACATCTCTACTTTTGAGAAGTCTAATATTATTTCTTCTATGTATTTTCATATTACAATTCAGACCAATAAGGTGGCCATGGATCTCACTCATCTTCAAGAGCTTATTAAACAATGGGGGAACACATTGTGCTCAATAATTCAAGATACTCGTAGCAGATCTAGATCCACACAATAGTGTCGCTCGCTCCCAAACTGCATTCCTATCCCAGTTCAAGATGCTTACAGAGATGGTCGTGGCTATGTGACTGTTTTTCTCCCCCCCAACTCCTCGTCTTGATGCCTGGGGCAACTTAAGAGTTTCTAGATAGGGGAGGGACTCGTTTTCAAATTCTCTAGGTGGGAATCAGGGGTGGTTGAAACTTATCAGTTTATTTTGTTGTCCATCAGTTTTGTAAACTGTAGATTGTTCTCTTGGATTCCCACTCTATTTTGATAGGGACAATTTTTTTTGGCTGATGGCGTTAGCCACGTGGCGTGTTTATCCACCTCTTTTTTTTTGTTTGTAAAAATGTATTTTGTTAATTCTATAATATAATGCTTTTTTTTACATAAAAAATATTCCAACAAATATATTGCAATAATATTTTTTTCAATTGGTAATATGGGATTGAAAGTCTCACCTGTATTACATCATCACCATAGTGGTATTACAATAAAGCTTGGATATTATGTATCATTTGGCAAGATTTGAACCTTGGTCTCTTACTTAAATGTTGAGGAATTTAACCAGTTAAGCTAATGTCACTTGACATATTATGACATATTATAATATTTTTAATGAATTTCGCTGTACGAGGGGATTGGGACCCCTCATAAAAACTTGTGTAAACTCATTGAAAAAATATTTTTTATAAATTTATATTAACAAGTATATCACTATATATATAAAAATAAATTTAAATATATACAAAACAATGTAAAAATTTTATTTATATTCAATTTATTATTATTTTAATTATACATCAAAATTATTTTACTAAACACATAATTTTTTCTTCACATTTTTTTCTTTTTAACTTAAATTAGTATATATTATTTTTATTTCTTATTGATATCTTTCAATCAAATCTTAAAGTTCATGACAGCTGATTTGAAAGCTTTAGGTGTTTTACATATCTTTCATGGAAATAAGATCAAGTGTGTACTTTTTAATTTTTTTATGATTTATATATTTTTTTAAGAATATAAATTTTTTTTTATTATATTTAAAAGTTTAAATTTGAAATTTAAAAAAAATATTTTTGAAGTGGATGAAAAAAATAAAATGTTTAATATGTTACTTAAGAAAACATAAAAAAATTATATATATTTTTTAAAATATACTTTTTTTTATTATATTTAAAAGTTTAAATTTAAAATCTTAAAAAAATATTTTTGAAGTGGATGAAAAAAATAAAATGTTTAATCTGTTACTTAAGAAAAGATAAAACTTAAACCCTAAAAAGACATTTTTAATGATCAGAAAAACTATGTCGTCCTATCAAACAGTCTCAAAACAATCATTAAAAACCAAACTCTTAACTCTTACTCTGTCGTCCTATCAAACAGTCCCAAAACAGAAAAAAATAAAAAAAATAGAGTCCTAAAGAGTCTTGAAAAGTTTTCTCCCCATGAAAAGTCAACAATACACCTTTGTAGTTGTATGATATTATGTCCCAAATGCCTGCTCAACTCAAATGTGTTGAATGTTGTTTGCATTTTATTTAAAACTTATCCAACTGCCTGTTTTAATTTTAAATCGTCAAATACATGCCTAAAGGGGAAAAAAATGAAGAAAAGACCACAGAGCAACAGCGCATTTTTTACTTAGTGTGGCAGGCTCTCAAGCTTGGATCTCAGGTTATTAAAGACCAATTGTTCTGGAAAGTGGGGAGAGGGGAGAAGGCACGTTTCTAGACTGATTCATAGGACCAGTACCCACCCATCATAGCTGAGTTCCCCGAATTACAACCAATTAAATCCGCCATAGAAGCCAAGGGTTGGGTCCAAATTGAAAGTTATTTCAACACTAGTCAAATGGGGGAGTATAAGTTTAAGAAGTTTAAGAGGTTGGAGGAGTGGCCAATTACGATCCCTTCGGAGCTGGCACCCATCTTGACCAAAATCTTGACAGAAAGGTTTCTCACAGGGAGAGACGAGGAGGATGAATTAGCTTGGGGCTATGGGAACCTTGGTGTATATACAATGAAGGACGGATCTGACAAGATCCTCCCAGAGCCTCCCCCACATTCATTTTCGGTTCAAGATTGGAGAAAGATTTGGCACTCCAAGGGCTGGCCGAAAGTAAACTTCTTTGCCTGGCAGTTTATGCACAATGGAATTCTCACTTTTGACAATCTCAGAAGTCGAGGAATCATCGGTCCATCTCAGTGTGTTTTATGCCACAAGAACGAGGAAAAAGCTGATCACCTGATGTTTGAGTGCCCTTTCGCGCGTCAGATTTGGAAGCGATGGTTCTCTCACTATAAACTCCAGGTTAATGGTGATCTGAATCGGACCAATATTTGGGAAAGATGGAAGAGGGGTATATTTAAATCTAAAGCTCTTCGAATTGGTTGGGAGCTTGGCTTATTTTTCATCTGGTGGCAAGTGTGGTTGGAGAGAAATGCCCGTATTTTTAGAGAAACGTTCTCCTCGCTAGATGGAGTTTGGCAGGTCATCTGGAGCAAAGTCACAGAAACTGTTGCCGTCTATGCTAAAGAGGAAATTCAGGTTGATCCTGGGCCACTGGAAGAGGGAGCTGAAGAGCAAGAGAGACAGGACAAAGCTAGCTGGAAACCACCCCCAGAAGGTTGGATTAAAATCAATACTGATGGAGCTGCAAAAGGCAATCCGGGTAGTGTCGAAATTGGTGTTGTTTGCCGGGACCATGCTGGTTCAGTGCTCTATTGGGAACTGCAAGGCTTGGGAAGAGCCACAAACAATGAAGCAGAAGCCATTGCTATCAAATCTGCTTCCATCTGGGCAGTTAATTAGGGCCACGAGAGGATAATTCTCGAATTTGATTCTTAAATTCTGGTTGGCGCTTTAGACTGCATGAGGAACTTTGCTTCGAAAGCATGGAGGTTGAGGATTCTGGTCTCTCAAATCAAGGAACTATGGAGGGAATTAGATGATGTGATCCCCGTTTATGTGAGTAGAGATTTAAATAAAGTGGCCGATTTCCTTGCGAAGATGGGTGCTGAGAAAGAGGTAGGGGTGCAGCTGCATAGTGACATGCCTTTGGAGGATGAGGTGATTAGGCAAGGTCTTGAACGATCCTTGAGACAATGAGCAAAGAAAATGCTAAGGGTGGTTTTTGTCACGATATCGCGACTTTTTGCGTCGTCGCGGCCTTTGGAAGGAAGCTGTCACGATATTGCGACATGCTGCACCGTCACGGCCTTTGAAGGGAAGCTGTCGCGATATCGCGACCTGTTGCGCCGTCGCGGCCTTTGGAGGGAAGCTGTCGCGATGTCGCGACCTGTTGCACCGTCGCGGCCTTTGGAAGGAAGCTGTCGCGACATCGCGACTTGTTGCGCCGTCGCAGCCTTGGGTTTGAAGCTGTCGCGATATCACATGTTGCGCCGTCGCGACCTTTGGAGGAAAGTTGTCACGATATCACGACATGTTGCGCCGTCGCGACTATTGGAGGAAAGCTGTCGCGATATCACGACATGTTGCACCGTCGCGGCCTTTGGAGGATAGCTGTCGCGATATCGCGACATGTTGCGCCGTCGCGGTTTTCTGAGGATTGTTGTCACGATTTCGCGACATGTTGCGCTGTCGCGGCCATGGAAGGAAAGTTGTCGCGATATCGCGACATGTTGCGTCGTCGCGGCCACTGGAGGATAGTTGTCGCGATTTCGCGACTTGTTGCTCTGTCGCGGCCGAGGAAGGATTATTGTCGCGATATCGCGACATGTTGCTCTGTCGCGGCCAAGGAAGGATTGTTGTCGCGATTTCGAGACTTGTTGCCCCGTCGCGGCCAAGAATGGATAACTGTCGCGAAATCGTGACATGTCGTTCCGTCGCGGTCAAGTATGGTTACATGCCGCGATATCGCGACTTGTTGACTTTTTGCGGTCAGCGGTGGTTTGTGTCGCATTTTCGCGCCTTGTAATCTTGTGTAACCGATCTTTGTTTTAATACAAGTTTTTTCAAAATTTTCAAAAAAAAAAACAACGCATCTTTTACACTCAGGTATTGTAGGTGAGTTAGGGCAATCCCAGGTTCAAATCTCCACCCTACCAAAAAGTTGAATTGGGTATCCAAAATCCAATTGATAATGTTGGTGTGGGTAGGGTCAGGTGCGAATCCCGGGTGACTTTGATGGTGTAGAACCCTTTGTTCAAACCAAGGCACCGCTGTTCGCGATCTCTCAAACCAAAGCGGCCTCGCAAAGAATTTTTCGCTCAAAAAAACAGCGCATCTTTTACGTATAGAGATTCTTTTCCAAATAGTACGCAGACAACACCAAACAGAGCTATTCATGTCGCTTGGACCACATTTGTGAATTGATCCATTAATAACATTACTATGATTTAAACTAACTTAACATCTATATAGATATATTAAAATCTATTAGCATCTTTGACGTACAGGTACTTTCTCCACTTTTTGAAATAGTACTGAGACACCAACTTAAGCCATTCATATTGTACTGGACAGCGTTTGTGAATTGACCTTCTTAATGTCATGACCGCGATATGAAATGACTCGCCACCTATATCTTTGATATGAGCATCTTTCATGTACAGATATTTTGTAAATATTCATTGCACTTCTGAAATAGTACTGACACGCCACCCACTCAGCCAGACATGTTGCACTGGACGGCGTTTGTGCATTGACCACGGCATGACTATGATATGACTTGTTATGATATTAGCGTCTTTGAGCAACTTATGTTTTTACAATGTAGACTTAAATTAGTATTACCCTAAAACAATTATTGTACTTCCAAAATAGTGCTGAGACACCACCCCATTCATACGATAGGGTAGAAAATCAACGATTAGACCGGACTACAATAATATATTATTTTTTATTTTATAATAAATTTTATTTTATTATATTTTAAATAATTAAAAAATATATAAAAATATAAAGAAGTTGAATTAGTTAACTATAACTTTGGATTTATCAATACGTAAATAATAACATGTAATATAAACAAAGTAAAGCAAAAAAAAATTAAGCCTTTCATTTCACTTGTAATGACAATCACTAACACGATGGTGGAACTTGACAAGAAAACACGCGCTATCTCCTCTTAAAATTGTATACTTCAAAAGACATATTAAGATATTTTTCTTAATCAAAATAAAATATTAAAATTTACAAAATTTAATAAATATAATATTATATAATCACAAATTTTAATAAATATAATATTTACAACTTTAAAAATATTGTATAATGTTCTAACCTAAGGCCTGCGAAAACCCTCAAACAACAAATGAAAAACTTTTTCACATGAAGTCCGTTGTATGCACTTTGTTTTGCCTTGAATTATTTAGAAAAGTTATCGATGGAATTACCAAAGACCCCAAACCTTCAAATTGTTTTCACGTTTTGGGTTTTCTTTAGGATTAAAATTTTTTGTTTGGTTAGTGGATCGGTAATTTAGTTAGTCAGATACTAAAAAATAACTGAATTTAAATCTTGGAAGTTATTAGCACGTTAAATTGTTAGATTGATGATGAGAGGATCAAAAAGAGACCTAAGTTCAAACCTTAGGGGTTTCCGTTTGCAAGCCTTAGACAGATTGACCTCCTCATACCTAATCAATAAGAACGAGGTAGAATAAACTTGTTGGGAGCAACCCCTATCGTTTGAACTCTACTCTTATCAGCTACTAAAAATAATGTGGTTGTAATCAACTCGGCTGTCCTCCTCATGCTGAACCAACAAAAATAAAATAAAATAAATTTATTAAGAACAACATTATTATTTGAATCATGAATTTATCAACTATTAAAAGTACTCTTCTGTATCTAATTTTTTTTTTTATAGAAATTAACTTTGAAATTAGGTGGGGAAGAGTTGGTAACAAAATAAAAACGCGCTATCAATCTGAATGCATTTGTGATGGTCTCCTGTATTATATAACATTGTCACACATCTTATGTCAGAATTCAAAAGCAATAGCATCTTTTTAAAATAGTGGTGGAGCAAGAATGTAATTATTGCACTTCTTGGAAACACCGCCCCATAAAGTCAATAATGTTGCGCTAGACCGCGTGATTATGGGCATTACTATGATATGACTTATCACATCTTATGATATTAAGGCTAAGGAGGCCTTTTCAGGATTTTTTATTATTAATTAATTTATTTTTTAAATTGGTAATGTTATTTTCGGGAGTGTGGTTTACTTGTAAAGAAGTCATTTGTATTATGGGTTACTCGAAAAGAAGTTATTTGTATTCAACAGGATTTTAATCATTCAGAGTATTTAATTTATATAGTCAACCGACAGACACTTTAGCTACCATCAAGCCTATCCTTCTTGAGTAAGTGGTTTGAACCTTAGATCTTTTAAAGAAAGGTCAAATTATTTATTAAACATAATTTTTAACAAATTTAACTATTTTGACTAAAAATGTTGCAGATTATTATATTTTTGACTAAGAATGTTTCATATTATTATATATCTTAAATTACAAAATATAGGTAAAAAATAAACATAAAATATTTTTTATTAATTTTTAAATTAAAAATAATTAAATTTCAAATTTTAATATAAAGAATTAAAGTTATATATGTAAAGATTTAAACTTAAAATAAGTATTTTTAGATTATAACTTTTAAATATAATTTATATATTACATTTATTATTTTACAAATTAATATTATTTTTTTGTTATGATGGTAATATATATTTTTATGTTTATTTAATTGATATAGTTTTTAATTAATATAATAAAAAGATGATATTATATTATTAATAAATTATAAAAATAAGTTATATAAAAAAAATCAATATGAACAAGGATTGTTCTTTCTTGTTTCATATATTTATATAACTAAAAAATAAAGAATTTTATGAAAAAAAGTTAGTAGGATGAAAAAAAGGTTTATTTAAAGAATTTTTAAAAGTAAGAATGTCATACTATATGTATAAATATTTTAGTTGAGAATAAGAGGAAGAATAAATATATGGTAAATGTTACATTGAAAGTGATTGTCAAGGATAGGATAAAAATTCTTGAGAGAAATAACTTAAATAATTGAAATTTTTAAAATTTTCATTTTAATGTCAAAACATTTAAAACATATTTATTTTTCCATCAAATTAAAAATATTTTAACTTAAATTCAAGAATTTTTCTATTTTATTGTCAAAACATATTTATTTTTTTATCAAATTAAAAATATTTTAACATAAATTAAAATAAATATGTAAGATGAAGAAGATACTATCATAACCATTAATTGTTTTAATTTTTTTTTATTAAAATTTGAGAAGGATAAAGAGATTTTTTTTTAGAAATACTTCTTACTATTTCATTAAAAGAAAATCAATACAACAATCAAGAGTCTACTAATCAATTGGAGACACTCTAACTTTTTAATGTCAAATGTAGCTCACTCGTGATAACTGGATACATTTCAAAATTTTGTAAGCAGCCTCGAGAACTGTAGTTGATGTGCACTTAAAATCCATAAACACTTGTCCTTCCAAAATCCAAATAAGATTGAAACTCTAACAACATGCCATATTCCAACTAGATGAGAAGGGCACTGATGGGAGTTACCGAGGAGAGCTACATTCCACCTTATGTGATTTCCAAGGAAAGGAGCAATAATATGATCAAAATTGCACCATACTGCTTTTGCACTTGGACAATCCCAAACAAATATGCTTAATTATCTCTTCTTGTTGCATGTCATACAATTGTTTAAAGATAAAGAAACTTACTATAAACTTTTCCAAAATATTTTATTAATCATTATGAAAAAATAAAAAATTAACTTACTTATAAACCTTAATAAAAATAAAAATTAATTTTCTTAATAATATATCTGATCCTATATATTTTTTTAATTTATAAAATAACATTAATACTTTTTTTAAATAATATATTAATAACTAATAAGGAAGATTTCAATAAAAAAATAATTAATAAGGAACGAAGCGAAAAAAAAATTGAGTTGCACCTTTTGTGACTTGGTTCCTATACTTCACCATTATGAAACGAGAATAAAGTTATAGCATATTGATAATAAGAAGATTTAGCTGTTAATTGATTTTTATAGTATATCACTTTATTAGATGCCGTGCGCATACAAGGTACTTCCCTTTCGTTTTCAACTGACAGTGTGGGGAATTTTTTTTTTTTTTTTTTTTGGCAGAGTGGCCGACAGATACTTGTTATTTTATTTCTCCTTTTCCGACTTGATAGTTTTTTTTTGCAGAGTGGCCGACAGATCCTTGTCTTTTCTTTCACGCGAGGAAAATTCTATTTTCTTAGTTTATTTCTCCTTTTCCCACTTGATAGTTTTTTTTTGGCAGAGTGGCCGACAGATACTTTGTCTTTTCTTTCACGCGAGGAAATGCTATTTTCTTATTTTATTTCTCCTTTTCCCACTTGATAGTCTTTTTTGGCAGTGGCCGACAGATACTTTGTCTTTTCTTTCACGCGAGGAAATGCTATTTTCTTATTTTATTTCTCCTTTTCCCACTTGATAGTTTTTTTTGGCAGAGTGGCCGACAGATACTTGTCTTTTCCTTCACGCGAAATGCTATTTTCTTATTTTATTTTTCCTTTTCCCACTTGATAGTCTTTTCTTTCCACTTGATAGGGGCGGGGTAGCTAAATTACTTTTAGTATGTATGATGCAGTTCAGCGAGAAGAAACTAAATATATCATCTATATAGATCTGTATTTCGCCGTTTGCTTTGGGTTATCTGTGAAGAGGCAATCCGCGGTAAAATTTTGGTGTTTTCGAACAAAGGGGTCTATGAGAAATAGAAGAGAGTGTTGAAATCAACTACAGATCATCGTTCAGAGAGTGTTGAAATCAACTATAGATCATCGTTAGTTGAGCTTTGCATTTCAGTCTTTGAGCATTCGCTATGGGTAATTCTTTTAGTTTCTGTTGTTTCCGCGCTGGAGCGCCCACTCCGGATCCGCAGCAGACGGTGTCATCACCAGGTTCACAACAGACCCTGCCATCACCGACTTCAAATCGGACGGGGTCATCACAGCAGACGGTGCCGTCACGGAGTCCACAAAGGACGGGGTCATCACAGCAGACGGTGCCGTCAGTGAGTCCACAACAGACGGTGCCATCACCGGCCTCACATCAGACAGGGCCATCCCAGGAGAAACCTGCACCACTATCTTTGGAGGAAGTCAGAGATAAGTTAAAAGCCGTAGATGGTGTAAGCAAAGTTGATGAATTAATTAAAATCCTTGGAGATCTCTTGCAACGGCAAACTGGAGGAAAGGTTAGTTAGTATAGAACTTGGTTTTTCTCTTTTTAATGCAATAGTAAGATTTAAAAAAAAAAAAAAAAATTGAAATCTTGTGATATTTGGCATTACAGTCTGCTGAAGATAAAGCAGAAAGTTCTCAAAGCGTGGTTTCGCTTTTCATTGAGAGCGGGGCAACATTTTTTAAATTCCTCGACAGCCATGCTGAGAAATCAAGCAATAAGGTACAGACATTTTATTTTATTTTATCAGGTGTAAATTGTTTGATTTTTTTATAGATTTGTTAATTTTAGTATTAAATGTGCAGGAAGACTTTGTGCACTCTGCTCCAAGAATAATAGGAGATGTTCTCGAAAAGCTGGGGAATGTACACTGGTTAGTGGCAGGGCTGTCGGTGATTGGGTATGTGTTGCACACAGCCGAGACAATGTCTGAAAACTATAAAAAATGTTTAGATCTGTTGCAAAAATTGGTTGACCTTTCAGATCATGTTAAAAAACTAGACTACCGTCTCCCAAACCAAGAAGTCAAACTGAAAAGAGCCATTGTGGTCATTGTTAACGGATGCATACTGTGCGCTTCCCAAATGTCCTCTCATAAGTTTTCCAGGTAAATTGATTTTTTTTATTTTAATTTTAAACCCGTCACTTTTTTTTTTTCCGCTTCTAGTTTAAGTTGGTGTGAATCCTCGCTCTGGATCTTATACTATTTTCAACTAAATAATGGGGTTTTTAAATATTGTAGATTTTTTTAAAGCTTCAGTGAATGCTGAAGATTTAAGTAAATTTCATAAAGAAATAGAGTACCTTCAAGGAGATTTCATCTTGACTATTGGAGAGCAAGGACCAGTTACTCGTCCTCAGATACCACCCACCTATCCACATGAAGCAGGTAAACAAAATCAAGTTATTAGCTATAGTTTTATATGTTGTATGTCTGCAATTACTAATTGATCTCATTTTCCAACAGTCCATATTTACTAGGTTGTTAAATTGTAGATATTTTTGTTGAGTTTTTTAATAGATAGATATAAATAATTTTTTATTTTTTTTTTATATAATATAATTTATTTATTTAAATAATTTTTTATTAAAATTTATGTTTGTTAAAAGATTATATTTTTATATTTATTTTTAAAATTTATTTTATAAAATATTATGTTAGTTTATATAATTATTTATAATCTTTTGAAAATTAGTTTATAGTGTTTAGAGATTGATGTTTATATGATTAATGATGTATAAATATGTATTTTAGATATAACAACAAATATAATTATAGATAATAATGTAAATGAATTTTAAAATATAAGAATGTGTTAAATATAAGATAATTTTACAAATGCTTAATACAAGGATGAGACACTATAAGATGTAGGGAACCTTAGTCCATTGATGTGGCAAGAATAGCATTTAGATAAGTATAGGAGGAGAAGATGGAAGGAATATTAAGAAGAACAAAGGATAGAGAAAGAAGTTCTTACATTAAGCTGCTATACAAGATTTGTACATGAGTTATAAATCTGGTAGAATTTGAACCACAATAGATATCAACTAATCAAGTAGTTTTAAAAATAACTTACGAAATGCTTCTTTAATTTCTTATGTGAATGATGCCAATTTAAGAATGTGTAGGTGGTTGAGTTGGTCTAATGCATAGAGGTGTCAAGAATTAGTACTTACAAGAACCTTTGTCACTCTAAGGTTAGATGATGATATGTGGGTTAGTGTTAATGGTTTATCATCTTCTATACATTGGTGTTAATGGGGTTGGCACCAAAGAATTCATAGTGCTATAGTATGATTGAGCATTGACCTTTTTAGAAAAGAGTTTAGAGAAACACTAAGGTCTTCAAGTTGTGATGGCATTGGCATCATAATCTATGGAACTCCAATCAAACCATGCTTTGCTCAAAGCATTCATTCTCCTTGGAAAACAATGCTCCCCATTGCATCAACCTCTAAATATGGAAAAATACGTAGTTTTTCAAGCATGTACAACTTTACCTTGTCCAATTGAGCTAGATCTAAGTCTATCAGATTTTACACTATCATAGGTTCTATTAAGGAAGGAAAGTATGATTGGAGGGTTTCAACATAAGAATTTAGATGTAATTCCTAAGTAAGGTGGCGGGTCAAGGATAAAGTTCTCAGGTACCTAACATTTAATGGAAGAATGATTATATAATAGAGGTGTGATCTTCCAATGTTGGAGGGAGAAGTGTTCCTTCTTTAGATGGAGCGAAACCTTATTGTCAAACTAAAAATATTGATGACTTTCAATGATGATCATGGCACTCTTTATACTTTTATCATAGAACCATAAAATTCATTATACTTGAGTTTGAATGTTTTACATCTATTATAGAAGTTTCTCAGCCTTGTATGCCTCTTTGACCTAAGTTGATGTTAAGGCATTAGTAAATATATGAAAGGACACGCTCATTGGGGCACTAGAATGGAAATTCAAACATACCTAAAATGGACAATGACCTATGGAGGTGTGAATACCACTATTAAAGGAATGTTAGATGTAAGGATGACTCTCATCCCATGTGCAAGGGTGGTTGTGGTTGTATATCCTAAGCAAATGCATGAGCATTCTATTGACCAACTCTATTTTCCCATTAGTTTATGGATGAAATATAGTAGAATATTGGATCTTGATGTCCAAGAGGTTTTAGAGATGATGCTAAAAGTTGCTCAGAAACCTGATGTTCCTATATGATATAATTAAGTCACGTAGGACAAAGTAAACCTAGATCTACTAAAAGAAAAATCAAATGGTATCCACAACGTCAATGATCTTGGTACATGGTGTCATGATATCCATCTTGTTGAACCTATCCATGACCATTAAAACATAGCCATGTTGGTGCTTAGTGGTTGACAACCCTAAGAAAAAAATCATGTTGGTGGATTCCCAAAGTCTAAAAGAAACTTGTAATGGTCAATAGAATCGTATTTTTCTATTTATGGGTTTGGCAATACTGCATAGGGCACATGAAAAAATATAGAGCTCTATATTTTATTGCATGTGTGGTCAATGAAAGAAGTATCATAGCACCACAAGTATTTCATTAAAACCAAAGTATCCAACTACCTTTAAATGGTGTACCTCTTGAATCAATAGATGGCATTTGTGTATTGGATGGTATACATAGCTTTCCAAGATGGTGCAACAACCCATTTTAAAGACAATGGTCTTGCATTGACTTGAATTTTGTTAGTTGATGATGGATATTAGCAAAGTCTATGTCAAAGAGGTATAACAATTGCCAATCATTGGCTCCATATACTTTGTTATTGAGAATGAATAGTAGTTCTATACAAATGGAAAACTTAGATACTCTATTATCTGATTCTCTTTTCTCTTACAATGTTTGATAACAAGGTGGAACTATTATAGGTAAGTCATCCATGTCATATGCTTGATATTTTCTACTTTGCTCTAGGAATGAAGAAATTGTGAAGGCCTATGGTCTAAGTGAACAATGGTTTCCTTACCCATGATGTAGTAGTGTCACTATTATACAATTTGAACAATGGAGCATAACTCCTCATATATAGATAGCAACAAGAAGTATTAGATAGTGTCTCAAAATTGTATTACATCAAATGTCCATTCTAGATTATTATGGTGCCAAGTATGTACTTAAATGCATTCATAAGAATTCTAAACACTTGAGTGATGTTTGGCATGGCTAGTATTGGAACTAAACAAAGGCACTACTTTATTTCTTCAAACACCTACTATTGTTTTGAAGCCCAATGGAACTTCATCTTCCAATGTGTGACCTAGTTCAAAGGCTGTAATACATATGAGAAATCTATGACAAACCTATGTTAAAATTATAAAGGTCAAAGAATATTTTGACTTTTGCTAGGTTATTAGGTGTTATTAATTCTTGAATGAAAATGATCTTCTCTAGATCAACATATGTTCCCTTCTTGTTAATGGTGTATCATAGGTACAAGACCTATGTAATGCCAAATGTACACTTACCTAGTTTTGCTTGAATTTTATGTTGGTGTAAAGTGTCCAAAACTTAGCACACATGCTATAAGTGTTCTTCCCATGTCTTGTTGAACAACAAGATGTCATCCAAGTAAACAATAACAAAGGATCCTATGAATGAACATAAAATATTTTTCATCAAGTGCATGAATGTTGTCAGGGCATTTTTCAATCCAAAATGCGTAACCAACCATTCATACAATATTTCTCTAGTCTTAAATATCATCTACCATATGTCAAGGGGTTAATATGTACCTAACGATAACTTGATTTGAGGTTGATCTTATTGAATTTTTTATTTCATTAGAGCTAGTCCAATAGGTCATCAATGTGCAATAATAGATGTATGGTATTCACAATTATCTTATTGAGCACCCTCTAGTCAATATAGAGGCATTAAGTCCATCCTGATATTATCACATACTAATTGATGGTACAATAGGCTATTTGAGAGCATTAATCTAGGGATTAAATTGATCTAATGCTTCATTGAGCAATGTAGTGGGATTTCCTTAGGATCCTAAAAGACGTTAGAGTATGAATAAAGTAGGGCATCCATTTTTTGAGATTGTGTTGAGTAGTCTATAGTTGGCATGGTAAAGGTGTGCTTCTTGAGGCTATGGATCTTAGGGAAACTAAGCAAAATAAAAATCTAAGAATGTTAGACAATATTTTTGTATTGCATTACAGAAATCATAGATGCTTATTTTGATAAGAGGTACTCCAAAATTTTATATATTGTCCTTCTAATGACAAACCAGTATTATAGTTAGGTTTGATAGGTTCCTTGGCAATGAAAGAGATAAGGTCTTCCTAGTAAGAAATCATAAGACTTCTAACTATGCCACGTCATAGGTCACACATTGGTTTGATACCATTCTTGAGGGTACATTAGCATTGAACCTCTCTACATTTACCTAGATGAATCCCACCTAGAGAATAAGGGTGAGGATGCATCATGATTTGAAAGTCAAGGTGCTTGACTACATCTTATGCAATGATGTTTTTTTGTTACATATATTAATGATGATCTGGAGAGACATACCCTTACCCAATCTTGGATGTGAAATAGACACTTTTAATTTTTAAAGGGGTTTATTGATGAAGTACTATCTATTGAGATTTGGCATTCAAGCATGTAATATATCTCTTATTTTACATTTGATGAGGATGAATAATCATGCTCCTCTGAATTTACTACAAACATTTTTTTGCTATACATAACACTCAACCCAATAGTGAACATGGGTCTTATAGTGGTTATACCATTCATTCACCCTTTATTTATCATTTTTATATGTTATGAGTGCTTTGGTATTAGATGAAGTTATGGATTCCTTAGGTATTGGATTTACAAAAAGCTATTCAATTGGTACTTATGCTTTGGTGTTAGTCTTTGATAACAAATAACTTCAAGCCCTTTTGTTTGTATCATGATCTACCTTCCAACTTTGATGTGAATAAAGCATTTTTTGCTATATCTAACACTCAACCCAATAATGAACATGGGTTTTATAATGGTTGCACCATTCATTCACCCTTTATTTATCATTTTTCTATGTTATAAGTGCTTTGGTATTATATGGAATTATGGATTCCTTAGGCATTGTATTTACAAAAAGTGATTCAATTGGTACTTATGCTTTGGTGTTAGTCTTTGATATTAATTAACTTCAAGACCTTTTGTTTGTATCTTGACATCCCTTACAACTTTGATGTGAATAGTAATGCTTACACGGAGGATTCCACTAGAAAGAAATCCATCTTTGAGCAAAGATGGTATTACATCCCATTAACATATTTAAGCACTCGATGCTTCTCATCATTGTTAATGCATAGGTAACTAAGAAGTTCATTTAAATCATTAGTGTATTGCTTAGTAGTTTGGTCTTTGCATTGGAATAATTGCTAACAATATATATACTCATACTAATGGTAGTGTAGGGGATAGAGCTTGTCATGCACTAACTTGAAGAAGGCTCTCCATGAGGTAACTTATGTTCCCTCCTCTATGAACCTATTGTTAGTGGTTACGTACTAATAGGCAATCAAAATTTGACATCCTTATGGTCAAAAATACATTCTTATCAGAGTCTGCAAATTTATTGACAACGTAGTAGGCCTCAAGCTATTGAAACCAAGTGTACATATCTTTGGAATTGATCCATCCTAAGAAGACTAGAATGCTAATGTTGGTCTATACTATTAGAGGGATGTGGATCTACAACATTTCATATTGATCATGAGATCTTGGAACTACCCAATAAGTGTGTTCCTCTAGTTGTCCATGGCATCTTGAATCATCTTCTCAATGTCTTGCATCATGGTCTTTAAAGGAATGGTTAATTTATCCATTTTTGACATTCCTTTATAGGGAGAATGTATTTCATGGTATTCAAACTCAAGACCTAGTGTGATGACTAACTTCTTGTACGAAAAGTAAATATAAATGGAATCTAGCAACAAATCTTACTAGAATGTTCTTCTATAGACAAGGATGACTACGAAGAATAGGGGTGAAATGGAGGAAACCAATGAGAAGGAAACAACCCACGAGAATATTCTTATTTTCAATACCCGTAAAAGAAATATATGTTACATAAAACAATAAATATATTTATAGATGATGATGCAAATGCACAATAGAATATAATTATTTTTTAATAAATATGGAATAATTATGTAATATTTAATATGAGGGCGCAACAATATAGGATATAGGCCACTCTATTTTGGTAGTGTGGAAAGACTAGGCTATAGAGTAGTGCAAGAAGATAAGAGGGAAGATAGACCAAGAAAAATAGAATAGGATTGAGGAGATAGAAGAGATTTCTAACACTAAGCTTTATGCAAGATCTATAAATGAGTTGAAAAATCAATTGGAAGATGAACTATTCTAGATTCTAACTTATGAAGAAGTAGTATGAGAATCGCCTCTTTAGCTTCCTTTATGAATGATGTCAATTTGAAAATGTACAAGTGGTTGAGTTGGTCTAATGTGAAGAGGTGTCAATTATCTAACATTATAATATCCTTTATTATTTTGAGGCTAGATGATGGAACATAGCATTGAAACCTATAATTGTCATCTTTTGTGCATTGTTATCAACGAGGTTAGTGCCAAAGAAGTCATGGTGCCATAATTTTCCTTAGTGTTGACTAGTCTAGTGAGAGTCCTCATAGGCACCAAGGCTTGCAAGTTGTGATGGAATTCACATCATGCTCCTTGAAACTCTAAGAAAAACCTACTTTTCTTAGATTAGAATTCATTGTAGTTGAACACTAATGGTAGAACCTTGAAGGTTCTAGCACAATTTTAATAAAGAAATAATTAAAATAGCATCTAAATTAAAAGAATCACTTTTATAAAGAATCATTGTTTCACTGGTAGGAAGGTCCCTCCAATGCATTCAATAAACAATTATATATTCTTCTTCATGGATGATTTGATATGGATTCCTCTCATATCATATATATAGACTTTTTTAATCATGACTCTTCAATAATGACTTTTCAACCATGACTTTTCAATAATAATGAAATATATAATTAAAGTAATAAATAATAATTAATAAGTAATGTTAGGATGTGGGATCCTAACATGCCACCCTCCTTAAAAAGAGCTTTGTCCTCAAAGCTCAAAGTAAGGAGCTTTGTTGCTTGTTTTCCAAGTTGAATTTGCACAAGTTCTTGTACTATCTTAATGTCACTTTTTCGAAGGCAGGGATATCTTGAAGGTTGAAGTGTTAGTGGGGGGTTGACAAGAAAAATAGTAGAATCTTCCTTAGGAGAATCATGATGAAGATGGGAGGGAAACCCTTGGGGTTCCTCAAACACTTCATAATGATGCATCAAAAGTGGTGGTAACGCTTCCAAATCCTTTTGTGGTTCCTTGGTAGAGCCAACGGAGAAGGAGTGTGTAGTCACTATGCATTGGTTTTGAATAGGTTTGGCCATGTTGTAAGAACTCACTATTGGTGAGGAAGGCATGTGTAGGTCTTGTAAAGTGCATGTTTGATTGGCATTGATCACTTCGGGTATGTCTACCTCATCCTTTCTTGGTGCATCAATCACTTCCAACATATCAACCCTATTGCTATCATTGGTGGGATCAAGTATTTTAGGTATTTCTTGCTCATTATCCTTGTTTTCCACATCTTCATCCTCTTTCTTATCTTTCGTGGCTTCCTCATCTTCCTTACCTTCCTCATCGTTGTCATCTTTAGTGCTATCTTTAGGTGTATCCGTCACTATGTCTACTTCTATTTCGTTTTCTTCTTTTGTTGAATTACCAGGGTTAGCTGCATCCATAATATATAGTTTTCGTGTAGCACATTTATGATTTTTCTCAAATTTCTCATCGCAATGATAGCAGAGGCCTTTTGCTTGTCGTTCTTTCATTTCTTCAAAACTGAGACATTTATTTGGTAGGGTTGGGTTAAGTTTGGGGGTTGTGTAAGTGCCTTGTGCCTTTCCATTATGCGTAGGTTTGGG
The DNA here is from genome assembly GCA_028583015.1 of Wollemia nobilis. Taxonomy (NCBI): domain Eukaryota; kingdom Viridiplantae; phylum Streptophyta; class Pinopsida; order Araucariales; family Araucariaceae; genus Wollemia; species Wollemia nobilis. The sequence continues at coordinate 46,126 of JAQPPZ010010477.1, forward strand.
GGCAATGTAAGTGGTTGGTGATTTCCCTACAGGTGGTCTCCCTAATCAAAGTTGTGCGTTGATTTTGTCTTCGGCTAATTTGGCCAATCCAATGGTCTGCATCATGGTATAGGGTTTGAACTTCATCACCTCCATTTTAATTTCCTCTTTCAATCCATTGATGAAGCAATATATGAGAAATGCTTCATCCAACCTTGTGTTGTGTTTGGTGATATCCTTAAATCAAATTTCATACTCACGCACGGTAGTGTTTCTATAGTGTTTTGATGAAGAACCTTAATCAATTCCCACATGGTTGGGTCCCACATGGCTCTGATACCAAATGGTAGAACCTTGAAGGTTCTAGCACAATTTTAATAAAGAAATAATTAAAATAGCATCTAAATTAAAAGAATCACTTTTATAAAGAATCATTGTTTCATTGGTAGGAAGGTCCCTCCAATGCATTCAATAAATAATTATATATTCTTCTTCATGGATGATTTGATATGGATTCCTCTCATATCATATATATAGACTTTTTCAATCATGACTTTTCAACCATGACTTTTCAATAATAATGAAATATATACTTTAAGTAATAAATAATAATTAAGAAGTAATGTTAGGATGTGGGATCCTAACAACTAATGGGATCTTTATGAGCCAAATATTATCACAAGTTATAATTCAATATCATTGGATAACTATAAAACAATTTGATAAGAGTAAGTGTGGATACATTTTTATTTTAACCTCTCCCAAACCATCGAGGATAGAATCATCTGATAAAATCATTATAGCTTTTACTAAATCATGATGCTTTAAATGGTATTTTATATAGTCATCTAAGAAGAGGTCACCTAATTATATCAAAAGAGAGTTATCTAGGATTAAGTCATTTGACACTACAATATTTATGATCAATTTATTTGGGATTAACCCATATAGTGTCTTTTAGAATCTATCCATATAGCACAAAGCCCTCCAAATTCTCATAATTTGAGGGATACGTCATTTTTCATCCATAATAATACTCCTTTATTGATTTAAATAGTTATTAAAAAGATAAATAGGAGGGCTATCTAACATTGACTATCCAGGACCAATTTCAATAACATTGTAGACGAGATCAAGTTGTTTGAGTTCATACTATCCAGACTAACATATGGTGATCAAATGCTAGTTGAAACATGAATAAAGAGTGTTGTTTAGGACCAATAATTTAGCAATGGGTCATATAACAACTAGATCATCCAACATATTTCTATCTTACACTACTGATCTAAGATCAAACTATTTGACTTATGTTTACTGGCTTAAATATTGCAATAATATTCTCTATATGATCAAACTTGTCCAAATTGAGAGAAGAAAGTTCCAATTCCATGCAAATTACGTTAATAGTTTTAGCCTTTCATAATAACTCATGCAAATTTGACCATAGCTTAAGAGGTTCACTCTCCAACCTCTCCTCTTTGATATGTAAAAGTAATTTTGGTTCAATTAATAAGTAAAATAGGCCAAGAGTTTTTCCTCTCTTTGGTTGTGGATTTCTTTATCAATGCATACTATTTAACTTCTTGAGGTATGCATCATAGGTTATTATGGCATAATAGACTAATAATTGGGTTGACCAAATATAGTAATTTGTTTCCATTAAGATAAATAAATAGGGTTTGATGATTTGTCTTACAAAATTTGAGTTCTAACACTATAATAGGTCCATGGACTAATGCCACATCATAGAGCTTGAAAAATAATGTAATTTGAAAAAAAATGAGCTCAACATGCTTTTGTATGTAAAAGTAATGGCCTTTAAAATTTTGTCCTAATGGAACTCAAAAAATAAACAATTAAAACTCCAAACCTTAGAAAAAATAAATCCAATTACTTGCTACTACTTGGCATTATGTGATTCATTGGTGTCTTTGACTTATCACTTACTACTTTAGTGCCCCTAAACCTTTGTGATCGCAAAAATTATTTCACATTGATTAATTAAAGGTATTTAAATATTTAAAAATGGGTTCCATGGTGTGAATGACGACTATGGCAGATGCCTAGTCAACCTCCATGATTGCAAATTTATTTTTCATTTAGATTGGTGCTAAAAGGAGGGTCTGAACTTGATCTCTTAGGAGGTAAGTTCCTTGTTCTAGCTAAGGTGCCACTCTTACTATTGAGAAGTTGAATCCACAAACAAAAAAAAATTACTCTTAATCATGCCTTGATGACTATAGCCAAGAAGCCCATGAGTGCTCAAGTAAAAAGAATTCTCATGGCAATTTGAACATGGATCAACATAGCCATGAACAACTTCAAGCACCTGACATAACCAACTAGATTGTTCATGCCATGGCTTAAAAACTGAAGCTATCGCTATAGATTTCTCTATTTGCAGCTTCCAAAGACATATATGACTGAGCAAGATAAGAGTGCATGTGGTTAGAACTTGGAACCACTTCCAACAAGTTCCTATATTTCTACTCAACTAGCCAATGTGTCATTCCCTAGCAAAATATCAAATATGACTTATCTTCCATATAATATAAATTGTGCTCATCTTAAAGATAATGAAAAAAACATATAAAGTTGAACCCAACTACACACAATACACTACTTTCTCCCTTGCTATCCATATTGCCATCCTACTTATAGTGTGCCTAAAGTCTATGAAGTCAGATGCTAATGACAAGCGTGCATAGAGAGTAGAAAAAATATGCTCCTTTCCCTTTTTATTAAAGATACCATGTTAACTAGCAGAATCGTTATTGAATTTGCATGCAAAATATCAAACATACTTTGATAATAATGAAGTAGACACAAATTATTCAAGTAATTTTGAAAAACATATGAGAAACTAGGGAAAGATATCTCCCTTATACCTCTTATTTTGGAGACACTTGTGAAGCTTAAAAGAGTAATTCGTTCTAAAAATTCAGAAGAAGGAACAGAGGCCCTAAAAGTACTCTATACATGACCATGTATTATTGCTCCATACTTGCTCTAATACCATGTTGAAATTTATAATAATTTCTAGAATGTGAACAAAAGTAATTCATCCATTTAAATCTTATACAAAACGTGTAAAATATGATGAAAGAAAGAAACATATAGTGGAAACCCATAGGCACCATAAATAATCGTTGTATTATCCTTGGATAAGAATCACATCTCTATTGCAGAACAACTTCAATTAGCAATAACAAAACCAATGATTCACAAATCATATTAGCCAATTAATAATAATAATTCAGATCCAAATCAAAGCAAATACTTAGCCACTTAGAGAGGAAAAGTATCATACCTTGTTTATAAGAGAAAAGTCTTGTATGCACATAAGAGATGACTTAAATTCAAACTCCTTTGATAATGCAAACTATCATCAAATTCTTCCTATTTATAGATTAAATCTCATTAACCTTGACATTATGCTCAATGGTCGACTAGTTAACCTAGTTTTTGAGCTAATAAATATAGTTGACATGGATATATTGAAACTATTTTATGGATCCCTCCTCAATAAGCTTTGTCCTCAAAGCTAGAAAATATTGGAAAATGCTCTCAGGATCCCACATAGCATCTTTTTTTGGAAGGTCTTATCACTTGATGAGGAACTCTACATTTTTTGAGATTGAAGATGAAAAACTTTGGACCACAAAGAGATTTGAGGAGATTTGAGGAGTGAATCAAGTACTAGAAGAGGGAGATTTGAGGAGTGAATCTCCTTGCAATTGACTTGGACAAATAATTTCATGTGATGCGAGTTGGTCACCTTGGAGGGAGGGGTTGGATTCCTTGAGACAAATGACCCTTGCACTCTAAGTCCATTCTATGTCCATTTGACATATAATTTTTGCACATTAATAGTAACATCCCTAAGCTGAGATAGACATTATGCTCCCAACATGACATCTGAACTTCTCAGGTTTATGGCAAAGAGATTGCCCACCAAAGTAAAATTTCCCATTTGGATATTAACTTTAGTCGTTCAACCCAAACATTGAGAAGTACTCCTATTTGCACTTAACACTTGAAATTTATCTTGATTTGAAGTATTGATATACAAGCCCAAGGACTTGGCTATCTTACTATCTATAAAATTGTGAGTGCTACATGAATCAATTAACACATTGACATGTTGTCATTTTAAAAATCTTTATATCATGATACTATGGTGAACTTGAAGTTATATAAGTGTGTGAGATGAGAGAGTGATGGTATCATCCTCTTGTTTTACTTCATCTACTTCTACTAGTTTCTTTTGCTATGATTAATCTTCATTTCCACATATTGTTATGTCGTTACATTTCAATAGAAAGTTACAACGATCTTCATAGGATTGATCTCGAGGATGGTGAGAATGACATTTGAAATAGAATAATCCCGAAGAATGCTTAATATTGTAGAAAGGACGACAAGAGTTGAAGTCATTTCTATATGGGAAGCCAAAATTTTGGAGCTTTTGTTCTACTACCAAAGCTACATATTATGTATTGTCAAGAGTATAAGGATCATGCATGTCAACTTCCTTTCAAATTATATCCTTAAGACCATAGCGAAAGACTAAGACCACCAATGTTGGACTCAATTGATGGGTATATGTGAGAAGACTTGTGAACTTAGAGAAATACTCTTCCACTATTCTTGTTTGATTAGTTTATATCAAGCATAACACATATGTTGTGGAAGATCCCTTGTCAACTCTTTGGAGGAATCGTTCATGAAGTTAGGCTACAAAAGATGGCCACCATGGAGGCGGAGCTACCACAACAACCATTGATAAGCTTGGGTACCCAACTTAGAAGCTACTAATTCAACATGATCTATTTCAAGAACATGGTACAGATGGACAAAGCCTTATATTTTGGCCCACCATCATCGAGGATTGACACCTTCAAAGATGGGCATGTTGATGCAAGGAACTAGGATTTCTCAATTGACATTGCTTTCGAGTCATACACACCTTCAAAATATTCGTATGTTGTACTCGATTGTTAACTCACGCATAAAGGGAAATTGTAAAACTTCAACAAATACTTGAAATTATACTAAAAAGGGAGTTGTAAAAATTATCTTTTGTTGATTAGCTTGAAGAGGTAACCACCTAGAGGTAGTTTTTGTGCAAAAATCCAACAATGTCTAATATTTAACTTTTTCTTTTTTAATATACATATATAATCCTTAGGGGAAATGTAATACTTTAGACTTTGGATCTTCTTCGGGGGGTCCAAGGTTTAAACCATGGCATCGGCAAGTGTGTGAGAGGGTGGATATGTGTATGAATGTGTTTGACCCCTATTGATAAGTTGTATGTTTAGCCCCTAGAAATTAAGTTATCTATATATATTGATTAAAGGGATAAGGGGGGTAGGGGGCAGAGAAGTGGGGAAAAGGAGGGAGAGCAGAAAGGAAGTTGTGATTGGAAACATGGGACAAAAGAGGAGGTGGTGGCATTATCAACGGTGGTTGTGGAAGGGAAAGTTATCCAAGGGGTAATAATTCAAACATTATTTTCGAGCTTTTCACACAAATTTTGAGCTAATTATAACATCATGGTCTTAAGCAGAGTGCCCTTATGGATACGTATGTGAAATGTGGGAGTCAACGAGGCGTGAAAACTATTCGACAAAATGCCAAACAAAACATAGTCTCTTGGATATGTAGGCAATTTTGAGAAATGATGCAAAATCCAAACTTTCTTTGTTAGTGTCCAAACTTTCTTTGTTAGTTGATAGTATGCGACAACAAAACACAGTTTCTTAAGTGTCCAGAATTATTTCTTTTCCAACAAATCTAGACTTGTTTGATCTTCTAGTGGCAACAATGCAAACCATACCGGTCTTGTCTTTTCTTTCTTCTTTTTCCAATTATATATATATATATATATATATTACTTGAATTAAAAAAGGAAGGGAATGTATTTTCTAGAGAGAGTGGTACACCTTTGGGAAGCAATATGGGAATTACAATGATTAGCAAGGAAGAGATTTTGGTCTTGGAATATCCTTTAGATGAGGAACGTGCAAGAAAATTAGTTGAATTGTACAAGAAAGGACGTGGTGTCAAAGGATGGGTCTATTACAACTTTAAAGAAGGGTGGCAAAACCGAGTGATGACAACATTGAAGATTAGTCGTCGGATGAGGAGCTTATAGCCAAGATTAGATAGACAAAGAAAATACTTCCAAGCATAGGAAGTCAAACGAATTTATCACTGCCCCTGTTGCTAAAATTGTAGGACAATAGGGAAGCAACAAAAAAGAAGAAACTTTTAATGAAAGCCCAATTCCCTTTGTCATAAAGTTAATTACAAGTTATAAGGTGAGTTTAAAAATAATAAGACTACCTAAGGACCATAGGCTTACATAATAAAATATTACAATAAATTAAATACATTGTATAATGAAATGGTTTTAGACCTATCCATAATTACATTATACAATATTGGCTTTGGTCATGAATCAAATTGCACTTTCAAGTCTTGCTATAATTCATAACTTGGCCATGAATCAAATTATGCTTTCAACAATCTCAACATACACTCATTGTGTCTCTCTCTCCACACATATACACTTATGCTCCCACACAAAAAAAATAAAAAAATAAAAACTTTGAGATACTCTATCCGTTTCTCATTTTCAAGAATTGTCCTATGTACCCTCATCAATATTTGATAAGTGATGTAGTAATAATAGGTAAATTATAACCATATACTTATTGCTTGATTATAAACCATGTTAGTAATTTATCTTTAACTTTCCATATTTTTCATCATTTTCTTCACCTATAAAAAACTTTTAGATTCATTTTTAAAAGTAACTTCATGAATTCTTGTTTAACAGTCTATGTTTACTTCTTCTAACTTAAATAAGTATATTTTCTTATTTTTGTATCTAATTGAAGCAATTTTTGTGTCATACATTGAATTTTGCATCCACTTTGGGATGTGTTTAAATTAATCATTACTATTTTTTACCTGTTCTATCTTGTTTACTCCAAATTTATATAAATGAGTGTTGATAAAAATGGAGCTAATGTTCTAGTGCATAACAATTTAATTCAATTATATATTGTTATTATTTATTCTAAGAATTTGAAACAAAATGGGGTTCCCTAGATTGAATTTACTATAGATAAATTGATGGTACTACTATGGCACTATTTTCCATTGTACTTATAGTGTAAATCAACTTTTTGTTTGTAATACTTATTCATTTCATATATCTTAACCCTAACATTTTGTTGTATATTATGAACACATTTTGAAAACATACTTTAGTAATAGTGTTAGCTTTTATTTTGGTAAGTCAATCAGGTTTATAATATGTTTGGAATTTTTCTTATACACAACTTGAAAAATCTGCCTATAGATCTATCTTTGCTAGAATTGTATACATGTTCAGATTATTTGAAACCTAAGTCCTACTAATTTGAATTCTTTTGTTAAACATTACAATAGTTTTCTAAACATTGGCTTACTGCTTTTGTTTTCTAATCTATTTGTAGATAATAGTCAATATTAAATTATAACTTTACAATCCATGCTTTTCTATGATGTCCTCTAAAAATAAATATGAAATCTCATATCTCAATCACTTGTAATGGTATTGGATAATCCACAATTCTCCATTTATTTGTAAAATAAATCAATTCTATTACAAGTATCACTAATTTTTCATAGGATAAAATACCATTTGAAGAATCTATCTAATATTATCCATAGAAGCATTAAAATCACTTATATAAAATTGTTCATCATCCTTTAAAGAATTTAAAATATACATATTTCTTAGCTATCTCATCATTTAAGTATTTTTCATAGCATTATGAATGTCATCCATATTATATAACCAAGGCTTTTAAAAAAATAAATGACATGCATTCATAGGTACTATACCATGCAACACTTTACTTACATATGACACAATGTTAAAAGAAATGAAGTAGGATTCATCACATTGACTATATGATTTCTTTTTAATTCATAGAATTTTGTTAAGGTTTTGATTTAGGAAATTAAATCGTCTATAACTTTTTAACTACTTTTCTTCCTATTGAATTATCATAAGAATATTTTGTCCTTGCATTTGCATGTATACTTGTCCTTCTTATTTCCCATTGTTAAGGCCTTTTATAACATTAAGTTTTCTCTTGATTTATCATCCTACAGATCTTCTTGAGATGTCATAGCATTGGTATCAACTCTTGCATTATAAGGACAATCATGAAATTGATGAGCCTTATTATAGATATAACACCTTAATTGTTTTCAATATTTAGGAGATTGATGTTCTCTCCCTCTACATATCTCAACTAATTCCTCTTAATTCCTTCTTTGTCTTTTATCTTAACTAACTCAATTGTTTTTGTGGACCTCAAGGAATACCATATTTCTTATTGATACTATGGTCATACTTTTATTTATTGTATTTGTTAAGATTCAACATTTTGGTACTTTGCAATATGCAATGATAGATATTTAAAATACATAGGATGCCTTATATAGGCATAACAAACTTACAACTACTTTTACCCTATACCACATACATTGCAACACATGTTCTTCTAAAAATTTTGATTCCTTTTTTCTTCTTTGGCTATATTACTTCAACTTTGATTTTGCTTTTCTAAATATGACCTATCTTGTAGCTAGTTCATCTCTCATGAAGGTGATCCATTTTTTAATGGAATATACCACCATTCCATCACGGTATGACCATTTCTTCGACAATGTTCACACGTCTTTTGTTTATGTAAAGTACACCTTTGAAAATTATTTCCTTGATTTGATATCTTTGAAAATTATCTCTTTGTTGGAAGCGTTGTGGAGGTCTCATGCCTCTTCTTAATGGTTGCTTCCCTCTTTGACTCACAACTAGTAACTATTCTTTTGTTCTATTTGAGGCCTCTAATTTTTGAAGTAGGTTCACCAACTTCTCAAAGCTTGGTGTTTGCTTAGTAACATTTAGTGTAGTCACAAAACATTGTACTTAGATGGGAGTGATGTCAAAATAATAGGAACGAACACTTCATCAGATATTTGTATTCCCAATGCTTGCAATTCTCCTCATAAACAATTCCAACTTTTCTTCACTCTTCATCTTTAGACAATGGAGCTGACTTTGGAGCAATAGAATCTCATTTTAATTTTTGGTGTCAAATGATGTCTTCAACTTCTCCCATGCTTCCTAGGTTGTGGTCGTATCTCTAATGCATTTTGAACCTCATATGCTACTACAAACATGATGATTAATCTTGCCTTTTTATCTACTTTGTTAAACTTTGTTTGATCTTCTCCTTTTATAGTAGGATGGATAATGCTTCCACCTACTACTTGCTATACTTTCTCAAAGTTAAGTTGTGTCATGAGTTTAGTCTTTCATGGAGTATAGTTATTTTCCATCAACAATTAAAAATCTAATAACAAGAACTATGATGCTCCACTAACCATAATAAACCTTTACAAAAAATAAATATTTTTTATTGAATCTGCATAAAAAAACTCTTTCTAACAAGTATATATTTACCTATACTTAAATTTCAAATGATGCTTAAAAATATAAAAAAAAGTTATATCTTCTTCTACAAAACATTTATATATATATATATATATATATATATATATTTTAATAAATATTTTGTAGAAGATACAATTTTTTCATTCTTTCAAATAATATTTTTCTCTCATTAAAAAAATCTATATTTTTTTTTAAATATACTCATTAAAAAAACATTATACCTTTTGTTCCCTTCTCTCGTCTTCTTCTCACATTGTGAGGTCAAATATGTTTCCTCAACCTCTTAGTCCCAAAAAGGACATTAAAAACATTATCCCTTTTGTTGCCTTCTCTCGTCTTCTTCTCACAATAGATGGTGATCAAATTTGTTTCGTCACTTCAAATAATATTTTTCTCCTGCCTTTAATAAAAAACCTTTCAAGAGTTAGTACCTTAGTTCACTTGTTTTTCTTTTTTCTAGTTTTTCTAGGTGTTTCTTTCGATCTTGATGATATAATTTTGCCAATATATTTTTTGTTTTTATATGCACACTTTCCTTTGGAAGATACCTTAGACAATCCCTTTTACCCTTTTGAAAACTAAAGTTACACCTTAATATTTATCATAATAAATCAAGGTTAACGTTGCTTTTTTTTAAAATGTATTTTTATTCCTTAAACCTTATACTTATGGTCAGGTGAGATGTTTGTCCTTTCTGCCTTAGACGTTACTCAAGAGCAATTTTCCGTTTGTTTGCTCGAAGCAATTTTCAGCTTAATATTTCTTTATAGATATGCTTGTCATTTTACAATTATACTTAAAATATCTTTCAAATTTTAATTATAATTTTTTTTATAAATAAAATATTATTTTTTAATTTAATATTTTTTATAAATAAATGTGAATGATTTAAACTTTAAACTTTTAAAAAATAAAATTTATAATTTTATATTTAAAAAATTTATAATAATAATAATATTATTTTTATTTTAATAATTTTAATAAATTTTAAGCATCTTTATTATCTAATTCATAGAGCGCCTCAAAACATATTATTAAAACCAAGAGCTTCTCTAAATTTATATTAATATATTGTGTGTTTGTGAATAATCCCACATTAATTGGTTAATGTGATGTTGCAAGTTTATAAAATACCAGTATATCTTGTTAGTGTAGTTTGTGTGTGTTTGTGAATAATCCCACGTTAATTGATTAATGTGATGCTGCAAGTCTAGCCGTCAATACATATCTATCTTGTTAGTGTAGTTTGTGTGTGTTTGTGAATAATGTGATGTTGCAAGTCTAGACGTTAATACATATCTATCTTGTTAGTGTAGTTTGTGTGTGTGTTTCTTAATAATGTGATGTTGCGAGTCTAGACGTTAATACATATCTATCTTGTTAATGTAGTTTGTGTGTGTGTTTGTGAATAATTCCACATTAACTGTGTTATGGGATTTGAGTGGTTTATAAACCCCACACTTGCCATACTTTGCCAATAAAAGCAAGACTTAAAGGTCAAATCCTTGTGGAATTCCTCACCCCTATTAACATTAAGTTTGAGTTTAACATATGTGTGAAGGGCTGGCCCTCTTACTTTCTAAAGGTTAATGTTCTATTGCTAAATATATATTTATTATCAATTTTGCGCAATACGAATGCAATGCTATGGTATGTTTGGTTTTTACGCAATACAAACGCTATGGTATGTTTGATTTTTAAATTTGAGAAATAAAATAAATCAATTTTGCGCAATACAAACGCTATGGTATGTTTGATTTTTACGCAATACAAACGCTATGGTATATTTGATTTTTAAATTTGAGAAATAAAATAAATCAATTTTGCGCAATACAAACGCTAGGGTATGTTTGATTTTTACGCAATACAAACGCTATGGTATGTTTGATTTTTAAATTTGAGAAATAAAATAAATCAATAAATTCTTTGATACCGATTATCAATTTTGCGCAATACAAATAAATCAATAAATTCTTCGATACCGATTATCAATTTTGCTCAATACAAACGCTGTGGTATGTTTGATTTTTAAACATGAGCTCGTAAAGGTTGCGTTTGTCATGACGTATTTTCTGTTTCATTGGCAGTTGGATTAGCGAAAGGACCGGAAGAGGAAGTGATAGAGTTGCTCCAATTGACATCAGCAGACACGCCGCGAATGGCCGTGGTTATTTATGGCTTCGGGGGGATAGGGAAAACAACTCTCGCAGAAGCTGTTGTTGCTAAAATAGATCTCAAGCCTTACCAATACGCCAGGGTCGACTTCAACATAGATTCGTCCTATAATGACATTAAAAACATGCAAGAACAAATATTAAATGGTCTGTTCCCCAACTATACACAGGGGATAGAAACAAAGCTCACAAATTGCTCGCACGGTCGGAATGTTTTGATAGAGGCATTTAAAAAGGAAGGGAAGAAACCTATTTTGCTGGTCATTGATAATGCCCTTAGGAAACAAGGCCTATATGAGCTCCTGCCTAGGGACATGAAAGGCCTCCCCAACGGTAGTCGAATCCTCCTAACAACTCGGGACTTACGCGCCACTGATATGTTTATAGAAGATGAAGCTGGCCTTAAGCGCCAATCGTATCATGTCCAGCCTCTTTCAGAACAAGAGGCAAAGAAGTTTTTGCTCAAAGGCCTTACCGATGGACAGCTTGACAAAATCCAAGAAATTGATGTAAACGGGCTTGTAAATATTTGCGGAGGAATTCCGCTAGTTTTGAAAATTGTCCATGGTCATTTTCGAGAGCAGGCATACAGGGCAGACAGGTGTGGCGAGATCCTTGAAGCCTTAGAAAAAGGAGGGCAGATCAAAGAGGAAGATCTAAGCAGGACTCTTACTGATTTCATATATGATCGTTTGGAAGAGTCCACTCAGGAAGCATTTTTGGACATATGTTGTTTTTTTAATGGTATGGATACTTCTTATGTGGAGTTTATTGTGGGAGCACAGCCACTGACATCCCTCGAAAAAACTGCTTTTGTACAAAGATGCGACGACAAAAAGAAGACGACATTAATGGTTCATGATATAATTCGAGAAAGAGGGCGAAACAAAGCGGGATCCACGAGAATCATGGATGTGGAATCCTTGATTGATGCTGGAAATGATGAGCAGGTACCCGTAGTCATTATTTCATTCTTCAAAATGAAAAACATTTCTCCTCTTTAACAGTTTTTAATCTTTGTTACAATTCTGCAGAGGCTCAAAGATATTCGAGGTGTTTGGCTCAAAGATGAACGTGAATGTGTAGTTGAAGAGCAACACCTGAAAGCAATGACAAAGTTGCGAGTTCTGGCTCTTGGAAAGCGCATGAAGGTCAGTCACCCATGTGAGGTGACATTTAAAGAACTAAGGTATCTTGAAGTAGGTGGTGACATTCCTTGCTTGCCTGTGAATATAGAGGGACTTCCAAAATTGGCGTTCTACTTGGGGCCTATTTTCAAAAAAGGTTTTAGTATGTATAAGGTAAGTCATCTACATTGTAAAAGAATGAATCTCCTAATAATTGCAAAAGTCTTGCCCGCATGTAGGAGAAGGTCCTCACAATCAAATTGCAATATTGATGCAGCTACCAAAAGAATTGAGGGTGGTAATTGCTGCGCGCCAATCTGATTTTAACGAGTCCACATGTTCAGAGGAGTCAACTCCCATTAAAGCAGCTGCAAATTCTTCCTTGAAAGAATTGGACATATCAGAATTGGCAAACCTGCAGAAAGTTCCCCGGGGGCTTCATTTGTTAACTTCATTGAAGATATTGAGATGGAAAGATTGGGACAGAATGAAAGAGTTGCCGAAAGAGATCTGCCAAATGACTATGTTGACTCACCTGACTTTACCAGGTTGGACATCGTTGACTTGTCTGTCGGCAGGATTTGAACAACTCACGGCTTTGAAGGATTTAAATTTATATAAATGCAAAGCTTTGCAGTGTCTTCCAGAATCATTTGGGGAACTCAAAGCTCTGAAGGATTTAGATTTGTCTGGGTGCAATGCTTTGGAGCGTCTGCCGGAATCATTTGGACAACTCGCAGCCGTAGAAATATTAGACTTAAGCGGCTGCACAGCTTTGCAGTGTCTTCCAGAATCATTTGGGGAACTCAAAGCTCTGAAGGATTTAGATTTGTCTGGGTGCAATGCTTTGGAGCGTCTGCCGGAATCATTTGGACAACTCGCAGCCGTAGAAACATTAGACTTAAGCAGCTGCACAACTTTGCAGTGTCTTCCAGAATCATTTGGGGAACTCAAAGCTCTGAAGGATTTAAAATTGTTTGGGTGCAATGCTTTGGAGCGTCTGCCGGAATCATTTGGACAACTCGCAGCCCTAGAAAGATTAGGGTTAAGCGGCTGCAGAGCTTTGCAGTGTCTTCCAGAATCATTTGGGGAACTCAAAGCTCTGAAGCATTTATATTTGTCTGGGTGCAATGCTTTGGAGCGTCTGCCGGAATCATTTGGACAACTCGCAGCCGTAGAAACAGTACACTTAAGCGGCTGCACAGCTTTGCGTGTTTCAAATTGGACAACTAGAATTTATTTTTTGGGCAAGCTTTGGAGCGTCTGCCGGAATCATTTGGACAACTCGCAGCCGTAGAAACGGTACACTTAAGCAGCTGCACAGCTTTGCAGTGTCTTCCAGAATCATTTGGGGAACTCAAAGCTCTGAAGGATTTAGATTTGTCTGGGTGCAATGCTTTGGAGCGTCTGCCGGAATCATTTGGACAACTAGCAGTCCTAGGAAGATTAAAGTTAAGTGGCTGCGCAGTTTTGCAGTGTCTTCCAGAATCATTTGGGGAACTCAAAGCTCTGAAGGATTTAAAATTGTTTGGGTGCAATGCTTTGGAGCGTCTGCCGGAATCATTTGGACAACTAGCAGCCCTAGAAAGATTAGAGTTAAGCGGCTGCACAGCTTTGCAGTGTCTTCCAGAATCATTTGGGGAACTCAAAGCTCTGAAGGATTTAAATTTGTTTGGGTGCAATGCTTTGGAGCGTCTGCCGGAATCATTTGGACAACTCGCAGCCGTAGAAACGGTACAATTAAGCAGCTGCACAGCTTTGCGGTGTCTTCCAGAATCATTTGGGGAACTCAAAGCTCTGAAGGATTTAAAATTGTTTGGGTGCAATGCTTTGGAGCGTCTGCCGGAATCATTTGGACAACTCGCAGACCTAGGAAGATTAAAGTTAAGTGGCTGCGCAGTTTTGCAGTGTCTTCCAGAATCATTTGGGGAACTCAAAGCTCTGAAGGATTTAGATTTGTCTGGGTGCAATGCTTTGGAGCGTCTGCCGGAATCATTTGGACAACTCGCAGCCGTAGAAAGATTAGTGTTAAGCGGCTGCACAGCTTTGCAGTGTCTTCCAGAATCATTTGGGGAACTCAAAGCTCTGAAGCATTTAGATTTGTCAGAGTGCAATGCTTTGGAGCGTCTGCCGGAATCATTTGGACAACTCGCAGCCGTAGAAAGATTAGTGTTAAGCGGCTGCAGAGCTTTGCAGTGTCTTCTAGAATCATTTGGGGAACTCAAAGCTCTGAAGGATTTAGATTTGTCTGGGTGCAATGCTTTGGAGCGTCTGCCGGAATCATTTGGACAACTCGCAGCCGTAGAAACGGTACACTTACGCAGCTGCACAGCTTTGCAGTGGCTTCCAGAATCATTTGGGGAACTCAAAGCTCTGAAGGATTTAGATTTGTCAGGGTGCAATGCTTTGGAGCGTCTGCCGGAATCATTTGGACAACTCGCAGCCCTAGGAAGATTAGGGTTAAGCGGCTGCACAGTTTTGCAGTGTCTTCCAGAATCATTTGGGGAACTCAAAGCTCTGAAGGGTTTAGATTTGTCTGGGTGCAATGCTTTGGAGCGTCTGCCGGAATCATTTGGACAACTCGCAGCCCTAGGAAGATTAAAGTTAAGCGGCTGCACAGCTTTGCAGTGTCTTCCAGAATCATTTGGGGAACAACTCGCAGCCCTAGAAAGATTAAAGTTAAGTGGGTGCAAAGCTTTGCAGTGTCTTCCGAAATCATTTGGGAAACTCAAAGCTCTCAAAAATTTAGATTTGTCTTGCTGCACTGCTCTAGAGGGTCTTCCAGAATCATTTGGAGAGCTTACGTCTCTAGGAGAAATAGATATGGCATACTGTCCAGCAAGAGCAGATCTCCGCCTATTCGAAGCAAATCTCAAACATGTGACCATTAAATATGAAGATCAGGCGTCCGACGGTTCATCTATGGCTATAGCTCTTGAAAATATACTCCAGATTTGACAATATTTTGTGTCGGCCGTAAATGGGACTGTCCTTTGAAAGGATGCTCACGATTTGACAAGATTTTGTGTCGGCCGGCTTACAAACGAAAATGGGACTCTCCTCTTGGCATTTGTCAAGCCTATTTGTGCTGGCCAGCTGACACGTCAGTCTGAGTCTTCAGGTTGGTAAGAAGCTGCAATGGTAAATGCATTATTGAAATGGTTGGGAATGTTTTTATCCTCCCGGTCTGAAGACCGTTAAAACCAGTTAATGTAGATTTGGACTTCATATAGTATTTGTATATCTTATTTATTTTTTAATATTTAAATTTAATTTATAAAATTATTGCTGTGATTTGTTATTATTTTTTCTTTTGTTTAAACTTTTATTATGCACTTTGAGCGGAAGTATGCAATTATTATTTTTTTAAAATGTATTAAAAAACTTATTTTATTAATTTTAAGCGTTTGACTTTGTGTTTTTACAAGTTAAAATTGTAATTTTTAATGTTTTTGTTATATATAAAAGGAAAGAAATATTTAACAAAAATAATTTTATTAAATATATTACAAATACAATAATATTTATGATGAGGTTGTTTGAATTGTTAAACATATGTGAATTATGTCAAGATGGTAGGATGCTTTTTCGTATTTATATAACAATTTAATATTTTAAATTAGATTAAACAATAGATATGATAATATGAATTTGATGTAAATTTAATTATTTGAAGATATTTAGTTTTAAGAGATTATTGTAGTTTTAGTAATTTAGATTAAAGGATTTAATATTTTAATTATGTAGATAAGTGACTCTTGGAGTTATAAATATACTTACAATTTATTACTATTTGTGTATATATAATGTTAATGTTTGAAGAATATTTAAAATAGGCCCTATAAAACTATTTATAGGTGTGTTCAATAGAGTTATAATTTTGATCATTACTTGGTTTGGATATGATGCTAGTGATTGTTTTTTAATATTTATATAGAACAAATGAAGATGATCTAAAATAATGAAGTATAATATATGTTGGGACACATTATTGATATGTTTATGGGTTCTCACTAAGGAGACTCAAGTTAAAACCATCGGGTGGGTGTGTAAATGAGTTTAACAACATACAAGAAAAAATAAAAAAATGATGTAGAAGTTTGATAATGGTGATATAATATTTTTAAAAGAGATGTATTTTATTAAAGAACCTATGAGATTAGCTTAGTTAAGCATGTGCATTTTTTTTTTTTTTGAAAAATAATTTGAAAAAACTTATATTAAAATAAAGATCATTTACAAGTTGGATGAGACTTCTCCTGGTCTTAGCCATAGAGAACACATGTTTAAAACAATAAAAGAAGATTTATTTTGGAGCCAAATCTCTTAAACCATATTTCTACAATGGTTGTTCACTTGTTTACAATTGTAAAGGAATATTTGCATTAGAGTCAAATTTTCTAAACCATATTTCTACAATGGTTGTCCAAATTAGCTAGACATTGGATTTGCTCACCAACCTACCTAATTATCTCATCCTCAATAGCCATGTCACTATGCCACTGAACCCCTACCTCCTTCTCAATACCCATCTTAACCAAGAAGTTTGCCATTTTATTTAGATCTCTATTCATATATATTGGTATCACATCATTTAATAATCTTCATAATTCCTTAATTTGAGTGACAAGAATCCTCAAACTCCATGTCTTCAAAGCAAAGTTCCTCATGCAATCTAGAGCTCTTACCATTATTTGAAAATTTGATTCTAAGATTATACTCTTGTAACTTTTTTTTACTGCCCAAATAGAAGCAAATGCGATAGCTAAGACTTATCTTTCATTGTTTGTGGCTCCTTCTTAGGCCTTGTAGTTCCTAATAGAGCATTGTTCCAACATGATTCCTCCAAACCACTCCAATTCTAGCTCTACTTGGATTACCTTTTGCAGCTCCATCAATATTAATTTTAATCCAA
Source organism: Wollemia nobilis (assembly GCA_028583015.1). Classification (NCBI taxonomy): domain Eukaryota; kingdom Viridiplantae; phylum Streptophyta; class Pinopsida; order Araucariales; family Araucariaceae; genus Wollemia; species Wollemia nobilis. The sequence continues at coordinate 63,844 of JAQPPZ010010477.1, forward strand.
CCTTTTGGGGGTGGTTTCCAACTAGCTTTGTCTTGCCCCTCTTGCACTTCAACTTCCTTCTCCATTGTCCCTATAACAACTTGAGTTTCCTCTTTAGCATACATTGCCACAATTTTTGTGACTTTGCTCCAAATGACCTGCCAAACTCCATCTAAAGATGAAAAGGTTTCTTTAAACTTTTCGCCATTTCTCTCCAACCACACTTGCCACCAAATGAAGTTTAATCTAAACTCCCAATCGATACAAAGATCTTTAGATTTAAATCTACCCCTCTTTCATCTTTCCTAAATATTAATTCGATTCAAATCACCGTTAACTTGAATTTTATAAGATAAAAACTCTCTCTCCCAGATCTAGCACATGAATGGACACTCAAACATCAAGTGGTTAGATGTTTCCTCGCTCTTGTAGCATAAAACACATTGAGATGAACCAATGATTCCCCTACATATGAGATTATCAAAAGTAAGAATTTCATTATGTATGAACCGTAAGGGAAAAAAGTTTACTTTCGACCAACCCTTGAACTGCCAAATCTTTCTCCAATCCTCAACTTGATATGCATGAGGAGGAGGTTCTGGAAGGATATTATCATATCCATCCTTCACTGTGTAGACACCAAGGCTCCAATAAACTCAAGCTAATTCAACCTCCTCATCTCTACCTGTGAGAAATATTTTTGCCAAGATTTTAGTCATGATGGGTGTCAATTCTAGAGGGATTGAAATTGGCCACTTATCCAACTTCTTAAACTACTTAAACTTATAATCCTCTAGCTAATTAGTGTTGAAATAACTTTCAATTTGGACCCAACCCTTGGTTTCCATGGCTATTTTTATTGGTTGCAGTTCTAAGAATTCAACAATGATAGGTGGGTATTGATCCCATGAATTTGTCCAAAATCATGCCTTCTCCCCTCTCTCCACTTTCCAAAATAATCCATATTTCACTACTTGAGATCCTAACTTTAGAGCTTGCCACACTAAGGACTCATTACCATCCAAAGGGAAATGACCCACCTCATTTGGGTTTACCTGTCCCAAATATTTACTAGTTAAAACTCTATTGAATAAAGAAGTTGGTTGAGAAATCGTCCTCTAGTAAAGCTTTCCAGCCAAAGCTTTATTATTTAACTTTGATCTCCTCAGTCCCAAACCTCCTTTTACCTTGGATTGGTTTACTTTCTCCCAACCTACTAAGGCCCATTTCCTCTCTCCTTTTACTCCTCCCCATAAAAATTTTCTAGCCATCTTGTCCAACTCTTTCTATATGGTATGTGGGGCAACAAGGATAGCAAATTTATAAATTGGCATGGCCTGAAAGATTGACTGTAAAAAAGTTAATCTACCATAGCTTAACCATTTGTGAGACCAATGATTAATTCTTTCCTTGATACAATCCAAAATATTCCTCCAGATATCTATTTTCAAATTTTTAAATGCAAAGAGACCCCTAACTATACAATTGGGAGAGAAGTCATCGTGAGTCCCAAGATCTATAATTTTTTATCCTGAAGCTTTTAATTAATATTGAAAAAGACCACTTTTGATTTTTTATCATTGATGACTTGGTTTGTGGCCCTAAGGTAGACATCAAGTGTATCTCTAATAATTCTTGCTTCCTGAAGCTGGCCACTCCGACCAATCCTGTGTCATCCACAAACTGTAGGTGAGTCAAAACTTCCTCACCCACCTTGATACTTGTTAGAAAACCTTGTTGTCTTCTCCTCAATATGAGTCTACCCAAACCTTAAGCCAATATGAGAAAAATATAGGGGCAACAAGGATCTCCTTGACAAAGGCCTTTGATTAGCATTGAGTATGTCAGAGTAGAAACACAACTCATGACCCATTCTATCCAACCCTGAGAGAAACCAAAGGCTGCCATCATTTTTGACAAGAAGCTCCACTCCACCCTATCATAAGCCTTTGACATATCAAATTTTATGAGCATTCCTCTATTACCAGATTTTTGCATTGAATGGATTGCCTCTTGAGCTAGAACCACACCATCCAAGATCTACCTGCCCTCTACAAAACCCCCTTGCTTCGAGGAGATAATGCTATGTAGAAGAGATTTTAGTCACCCAACCACTACCTTTGTGGTTATTTTATATAAGAAATTGCATAAGGCAATAGGTATATAATCTGAATATGCACCCCCTCCCCTTTTGGAATTAAGGCAATGAAAGTATGATTTAATGCTTTAAGCATTCTTTTACTACCTTTGGAATCCTTTATAACAACCATTACATCCTCCTCCAAGTTGTTCCAGAAGGCCTGAAAAAATTCAATTGGAAAGCCATCTGGACCTGGTGTTTTTTTGATGCTCATTTCAAAGACAACTTTCTTCAGTTCCTCTCTATCAATGGGTTTAAGTAGGACTTGCTTTTCTTCTTCAGAGATAACAAAGGGTATGACAACAAGAACTTATTTTTGAACCTCTTCATCTTGCACCATACTTAAATAACCTATTGAATGGAAATGCATACATGGAATTGTATCAAAGGAGTGTACGTTCTCATATTGAAAAGCTTCCATGTTGTTCGTTTGTCTCCTAGAACAGGCATCTTGATGGAAAAATTTGGTATTTTTATCACCTTATAATAACCAAGTGGTTCTTGCTCTCTATTTCTAGTAGATCTCCTCTTGTTTTTCAATGTCCTCAATCACTTTACACAATGCATCATCCTCTTCTTTGGGTTGCTCTGTAATTGTTCCTTCCCTGAATTATTTTTGAACCTCATCCCATATGGCCATCAATGCAGCTCTTTGGACCTGGATGTTTGTCTTGTTATTGTGCCTCCATTGTTTTAGTTGATCCTTAACATAATGAAGTTGCTCGTGGAATCTAAACATTATTGTCCCATATGTTGGACGACCCTATTCCCACCACTATGGAATTTTCTTTAGAAGTTCCTCTTTTTGTAACCAAAAGTTTTCAAATTTGAATGGTTTGTGATGCTACACTGTCTTGATCCCCCCTTCCAACAAAATGGGAAAGTGATTTGAAATTGGACCCTTCAAAATCTAAAATTTTATATTCCATTTCACAAATGCCTCCTCTGAAACAAAAAAATGATCTAACTTCACCTTATTGCTATGTGGCTCCCTCTTCTTATTAGTCCAAGTATAGTTGGTTCCAGGGCATTTAATATCCACCAAGTGTAATGCATGGACTTGGGCAATCATAAGTCGATCCCCTAGGTCCAAAATTGGGGTTTCCCCTTCCAGATCTCTAGAGGATAATTTAGCATTAAATTCCCCAGCAACAATCCAATCTAACTCCTCCCTTAAGACTCTCATGTTATGCACCGCTTTCCATTGATGCATTTGACCATCTAGGTTTTGAGTCCCATAAAAATTTATGATTAAAACCTGCTCAGTTGTCACATTGTTCCTAAAATGCAATGTGAGGACACCCCTCCAAGCTATATGTTCTATTTTTGTCCATTCAAGAGAGTTCCAAAAAGTAACTATCCCCCCTGAGACCCCTTGGATAGCCACTTCCATATGACCAACACCCCTCCAAAGTCTATTTACTATTTTACACATAAGATCCAACGATATTTTTGTCTCCTAAATAAGCAAAAAATCTATTTTACTTTTTTTAAGAGTCTTCGAACAATAGATTGATGGGTTCTACTGTTTAAACCCCTAATATTCCATGATTGTATAATCATTAGTTATCTTGAGAGAAACAAAAATTTATTGGTCTCACCGATCCTCTAGTGATCAGTTTGTCTCCTTGAACTGCTATCAATTCCTTATTTGTTTTTCTACCCACTCCTTGAGAGCTGATATTTTTTGATCTATTTTCCACTTGAGTTATCCCTAGAGTTGGCATTTCTTTGTTCTCTTTTGCTATATCCATGATGACATCCTTAATTATCGACTGCTCTTAGTTGTGCACTATCAATACCCCTACAATCTCTGATTGTGATAACTCACTACACTCAATTACCTGCTCTAGGATGGGAGGAGGTGAAATAGGGGCTTGAACATGGTTGTTATTGTTTTTATTATTCCCATCAATTTCTTCTATGAATTGTTCTTCTTCTTGGTCCATTAGTGTCTTGAAGATCTCATACCTATTGGAGGGCTTGAGTTGGGTTTGCTCTTTACCATATTTTTTATTTTGCCTTTTACTTTTGGGTTGTTCAAAACCATCTCCCTATTCTTATTTACCTTGAGAAATGCTTGTTGTTTCTTTATTGATTGTTGACTTACCCTCCTTAGGAAGATTTAACATTCCTAGAGGAGCCTCCATTTTTATGTTCATATTATTTGGGCAAGATCGGGCCAAATACCCATATTTGTGGCAAACTCTACACCTGAAGGACAATGCCTCATAATCCAATTGTTGAATCTAAGATAGTCCTGCAAGTTCGAGTTCAACCTCTATTGGTAAAGGCTGGCTAAGATCCATTCCATACATAATGTAGCATAAACACCCGTGTTTCCTTCCATTGTGTCTTTGAAAACACCCAAATGTCTTCCAAGGGAGTTGTCGATAGGGCTCACTCCAAAAATCCATTAGAAGTTCTTACAAACTGATCCAAACCAGGACAACAGTGGATTCAATTCGAGGATTAAATCCCACTCTCAAGGGTTGAACAAATAATCCTACCAAACCATGATTCCTCTTTTCTAATTCGAAATCCCTTTTTTTATCGTCAAGTGAAGAAAAACTAACAATAAAATATCCATTGCTAATAAACCACAAAGAATACTCACCAAGAGGCTCCTAGTTTTTCCAAGCCCAGGAATGCAAAAAATTTAGGGTAGGGTGAAAACCCATGAATTTACAAATCAAATCATGATTGGCTCTATATAAAACTGTTTCTTCTACCATCCTTTGCTCAATGACAATCTTTGGTCTTGATTTTGACTATGGCAAGCATCCATTAACTCGTTGAGATGTTGATCTATTTCTAGTAGCCGTAAAGAGCATTTTTAATGCAATTTTTTGTGCTTCTTCAGTCTCTGCTGGAAATTTATCCTCTAACAAATCTGCAAAAGAACTATATCTCTCTAAAAGAGGATCCAAAGGTGTCCCCATTGGGCCCTAGGGTAACAATCTTGTCTTCAATTCCACATCAACCAAAAATCTTTTCAGCTACCCAACTGATGCCCTAGTTTTCTCTTCTAGAGCTCTCGAGCACCGATGAGATTCAAGTTAAACCTATATCTTAAGGAGTACAAAATTTTATATAAGTTGTTAAAACAAATGAAAGGGACATAATTTCAATATTATACCTAGAATGTTTAAATAAAATAAAGTAAAATATAATAATATGATGTATTTGTTATTTATTACTTTTTAACCATATAATTTTTTTTATAAATAAATATAATTTAGGCAATCCTTGACCTTAAAATTGTTAGAGAAAAATATTTCATTTACATTTAAAATTATCTTCGTTAGCTAGAACTTTCATTTTAATGTATAAAATAGATTGACCTTATGATTTATGCCTTAAAAATAGGATTTTTAAATACCATTCATAGGCTTGCATTTTTAAAATTTGCTTACTTAAATTTCTTCTATAAAATACCTTAAATAATTTTTGCTTAACCAAAAACAATGGTTGTTATTGTGTTCGATCCACTTTGCATCCCAACCTTCCTTGACATCCAAAGTGGTATATGGATGGCTCATATACCTTAAATAATTTTTGCTTAACCAAAAACAATGGTTGTCATTGTGTTCCATCCACTTTGCATCCCAACCTTCCTTGACATCTAAAGTGGTATATGGATGGCTCATTTGGGATAATTTGAAGGTATTAATGTCAATTAAAAAATGTGAAAGTTCTATTTATCATCAATTGATTAGTTAAGGGTCTTCTAGAGGATGAATATCCCCTTGATGTCAACTTTCCTAGCAAAATGTCCTTTTTGGAGACATCATCTACCACCAAAATCACATGGTATTTTGACATAATATTTTGCATCTTAGACCTATTCTATCTCATGAGGGAAACTACATTTGAGGAAGGACATTCAATTTTATTCAACTAAGTGTTTTATTTTGGGAGATTTTTTTGATAAGGGAAATTTCCACGGGGTTTTGAATTAAAGGTGTTTGGATTAGGTTGAATCTTGTAAAAGTGTCAATGATGTAAAGGAATGTTTGAAGATCATTTTAGATGTGATGAAGTTGTTTTCAAGACCTTTCTAATGGAATACTTTTGGTCCACCTTTGAACATGTTATCATTGATTCTGGAAAAGAGGTGATAAAAATTCAAGTTGTTACTATATTATAAATGAGATAATTTTATGTTAGAATTTATATTTTTCAAGTATTTTTCTTCCCCTATGATCCTCAAACCAATGACTAATATGAAACCAAAATTAATATTTCTAAATCCATATTAATTAATACCGATAAGAGTGGAGGATATTGATACCTTAAATTAGATACTACTTTATGGGCTTATAGAACTAGCATTATACTTGCAATGTCTACTAGAAAATGATATGTATTTCATTATCTTCTTGGTTGAACCAAAAAGAACTTGATAAAAGTTGTTTAAAATATTTATTGTTACATAAGGCATATAAGGTTACTATAGATCATAAATATAATAAGGAAGTTCTATGTTTCCTGTTAATAGCATATGACATATTGCTTAAATAGGATAATTGACAAAAATTCTACTGTCTTAGAAATGTGGATCCCAATAGCTTGATGCTCAACATATTACTAGAGACTTGGAAACTCTTACAAGTTATGTTGATAGGAGGAAGTAAATAAACATGTAAATGGAATACTCTAAGTTTTATACCATTTAATAATATGAAATTTCCTTAACAAAAAGTTTTTAATTGGTATTCTATTTTATATATAGAACTAGTTAGTTTAGTTAATTAGTATAATTTAACATAAATATAAGGTCTAGCTCTTTATAAAGTTATTTAGAATCATTATCCATTTCTTTTTCTATAACTAATTTATAGACTTAGTAGATCAAGTACCAAAACCTATCTTGACTAAAACTCCATAAGGACATTTAAAAAGTCAAACTAATATATGTAAAATATTGTGGCTTATCTTAGGCCAAAGAAATTTATGACATAAAATACAAAATCAATGACAAATCCCAATATTTAAGATCATATAAAATTTAATATTTAAACATTCAATATAAATAATCAACATCATTCATGAATAACAATAAAAAAAAACTTACAATATTATTGTTCAAATTGTATAAAAACTTATGTATTCTTTGATATATTTTCTTTGATACATTGCCTAGCCAGCTGACACGTCAGAGTCAAAAAGAACATTGAAAGATATGAGCATTGTGTGTATGCAAGAGTTAGAAAGATATGAGAATTATTTGTATGAGTGGATGAGGAGTGGTTGTAAGTAAATTTGAGCAGAGTTGTGAGAGTCTTCAGGTTGGTAAGCTGCAATGTTAAATGCTTTATTGAAATGGTTGGAAAAATTTTTATCTTCCGGGGCTGAAGACCGTTAAAACCAGTTAATGTAGTATTTCTTTTGATTTGGAGTTAATATAGTATTTATATATTTTATTTATTTTTTAAATATTTTAATTTTAATTTATAAAATTATTGATGCGATTTGTTTTTCTTTATAGAGGACCGGACCGGGAGGGAAACATCCGGAAAGGCCCGGACCCCGCGGGACCCGACGGAGATGGGGCCGGGGTTATTATTTTTTCTTTTCTTTAAACTTTTACATATTGTGCACTTTGAGCGGAAGTATGCAATTATTATTTTTTAAATATTAAAAAAAATTATTTTATTATTATAAACGTTTAACTTTGTGTTATTAAAAGTTACTAATTTTAATTATATATAAAAAGAAAGAAGTATTTAACAAAATAATTTTATAAAATACATAAAAAATACAATAATATTTATGATGAGGTTGTTTGAATTGTACAATTATATATGTAAGGTGAATTATGTAAGATGGTAGGAAGCTTTTCCTATTTATATAACAATTTGTTGCACTTAAATTTTAAGTTACATTAAATAATAGATATGAGAATATGAATTCGATGTGAATTTAATTATTTGAAGATATTTAGTTATAAGAGATTATTAGTATTTTTTGTTATATAAAATTATTTGTAATTTTATTAATTTAGATTAAAGGATTTAATATTTTGATTATGTAGATAAGTGACTCTTGGAGTTATAAATATACTTACAATTTTGATTACTATTTGTTGTGTACATAATGTTAATGTTTGAAGAATATTTAAAATAGATCGTGTAAAATTATTTATAGTTGTGTTAAATAAAGTTATAATTTTGATCATTACTTGGAGTAGATATGATGCTAGTGGTTGTTTTTAATATTTATATAGAACAAATGAAGATGATCTAAAGTAATGAAGTATAATACATGTTGGGACACATTATTGGTACATTTATAGGTTCTCACTAAGGAGACCCAAGTTCAAACCATTGGGTGGGTATGTAAATGAGTTTAACAACATAAAAGAACAAATAAAAGTGTTGTAGAATCCTAATAATGGTGATATAATATTTTTAAAAGAGATGTATTTTATGAAAGAATCTATGAGATTAGTTTAGTTAAGCATGTGCATTTTTTTTAAAAAATAATTTGAAAAACTTATATTAAAAAAGATCATTTACAAGTTGGGATGAGACTTCTCCTAGCCTTAGTCTGAATAGAACACATGTTTACAACAATAAAAGAAGATTTGCATTGAAGCCAAATCTCCTAAACCATATTTCTACAATGGTTGTTCACCTGTTTACAATTGTAAAGGAATATTTGCATTAGAGTCAAATTTTTTAAACCATATTTCTACAATGGTTGTCCAAATTAGCTAAACATTGGATTTGCTCACCAACCTGCCTAATCATCTCATCCTCGATAGCCATGTCACTATGCCACTGAACCCCTACCTCCTTCTTAGTACCCATCTTAACCAGGAAGTTTATTGGTATCACATCATTTAATAATCTTCATAATTCCTTAATTTGAGTGACAAGAATCCTCAAACTCCATGTCTTCAAAGTAAAGTTCCTCATGCAATCCAGAGTTCCTACCATTATTTGAGAATCTGATTATAAGATTATCCTCTTGTAACCTTCTTTTACTACCCAAATAGAAGCAAACTTGATAGCTAAGGCTTATGTTTCATTGTTCGTGGCCCTTCCCAAGTCTTTCATTTCCCAATAGAGCACTGTCCCAACATGATTCCTGTAAACCACTCCAATTACAGCTCTACCCGGATTATCTTTTGCAGCTCCATCAATATTAATTTTAATCCAACCTTCTAGGGGTGGTTTCCAACTAGCTCTATCCTTCCCCTCTTGCAATTCAACTTCCTTCTCCATTTTTATCATCATTGTTGTGTCGGCAAGATTTTCATCGATTTTGTGGTTAGTGTTTTCGTGGTTACTTTTTGGGTTTTCTTTCATTTGTGTATACCGAAAAATATATTATTATTATTATTATATATATTTTGTATATAATAATAGTTAAAAAATGGTGTGTGGTGGTTTTGTGTTAAATTTCATATTAATAATGATAACTCCCAACTTTAGGAGGTGTCATGGTTGGGATGATATTGCTTAACCGTGTACATGGTCATAAAGGTTTCTCACAATAGCCAATAAAAAAAAGCAATAAAATAATAATAAAATAAAATAATGACAAATGAAGATAAAGGGCTTTTATGTTTACCTTTATTTATTAAACCCAATCGTGCTTCATATGTATTAAGGTTTATACAAGGTTTAATGAAAATTTAATACTTGGTTATATCATGTGTAGGAAGAGTTCGACGGTGAGGCAACGCGGCATCAACGACTCGAACTAACGATGTAAATGGTAATTACACAGCATAAGAAGGTATACCATGTGTTAAATGTCTATTGGATGGGCAGCAATATTGTTTATGACACGACAAGAAACGTCGAAGAGCGAGCTTCATGGTGGTGATGTACACGATGGACACAAGCTAGACATGGACCCAACAACACGGATGGTTTGGCGGTAATTTTGAAATAAGCTGAGTGATGTGGACAACGTGATGTAGATTTAGACACCCGACATGAGGGTTACATTGGTGTTCTGTTTAAATCGAGCAAGAGGTGTGGTAAGTTGTAGTGGTAGATGTGCCGAAGAAACAAATGACATGGCGATCGATAAACAAAGATAGGGTCGGTGCTTACGTGGTAGACCTAGAAGCTGACGTGGTGATTGGGACCCGCAACAGGTCAAGAGTGGGTGAATATCAAATTACAAATTACAGGAACCTAGTCAGAGTTACAAGGGTAGACACTGAGCCAACTACGACATGGATGCTACGTTGGCTGTTTACCTGGCGGATAGATGATGACGAGGACATGTACCTAGACTTGGATGCAGAGCTCCATATTGGACTAGAATAGGACCACCAAACGGACCCTATCGGACAACGACGCAACAGTGAACGAGAACCAGACGAGGACAGACGTACACGAAAGCAAGACTGATGAATACAGATTATTTGAGTGGAGAAGGCGTAGAATAAATGATGGAGATAAGATGTGGGCGCTGCGCATGGGATGTAACGAGTGGTGAAAGTGTTGTAAGAACATAGACAACGTGCAGGGTTGAGGCATGGAGTTACGAAATATGCCTACGCCGAATACAGATTCATCCAGAAGCATAAATAAGGGCACCAACTCTGTTGCTGATGAAGACAACATGAATCATCGTAGTATTCATCGCTCACCACTATTGCTTCCTCAGAATATTATATGACAACATTAAAGTAGCCAGACGGTTGTTGTCGGATTAGCGAGTAAAGGAATCAGATGCAGAGAGGATGGAATTTACTCTTGGGAACGCAATAGGGAAAGAAGACTTTCTTTAACCATTGCGTATATATGTTGCATAGTGACAAACCTAACCTCAATCGCGGGTGATTGGTGTTCGCCATTACTGTACAAGGAAGGGACATGACGTTCGCTACCAACGATAGGAGGAAGTGCAACAAGTTCGTGTTTAGGGAGTAAGGACCCCCAAAGTTTCTTCGTGCACTTCAATGGGATCTACGGTGGAATAAAAAATTGTGCACATTGAAAGATGTTTTCTATGCCGACCAACGCCCATATCATTTACAGAGACCACCACGACAACAAACCATAACATTAATGTCGTTGTGGACTCCCAATGTGGTCCCGGGTTCCCGAAACAATAGGACGACATGAAACGCGATGACATCGAATTGAATATTCATTAAAAAGAGGTACGGGTCGACGAGTTTCTCCAACAGAGTGGATGGTGATAGCCGTGATGAGAGTGAACGGGCAACGATGTGAATAGTGTTGGCTCGAACCACTGATCCACAAGGATACGTGCGGCGTGATTTTCAATGCGTAGATTTCGCTGACGGTGGCGTCCACGACACGAGGTTAAGGAAAGAAAATAAGTAAGAGATGGGTCCATGGCTATTATGGTAAACAACCAAACAGTGGAGGTTATCTTGTGCAACGTCCATTTTATAAATGAATGTAAGGGAGTGAAGACTGTCCGTTAGCATAATGGATGCAATCATTAAAGAGAAACGAGCGATAAAGTTGAATATACCCATGTAATTAAATAAAAGAGAGAAGGTATTTCATAGGCCATATGGGAACGCGACGAGATGATAATATTATAAAGTTGTTTTAATTTATCTTTTTATTTTTTATTTTCTCTTCGTCCATGTTGGACCACGACAGAGGAAGATTGTGTGAATAATATCACGCGGCGGACAAATTTGCATGCAATAATGAATACGTTGTGGAGATTAAAGTGGTTACAAGGGATTAAAAGAAACGTTACAAAGATGAACGAACTGGCAAAGCAAGCCCGAAAAGAGGGAACCGAAAGCCAACAAATGAATGAAAAGAAGGGCCACAAAATAGAAACGAAAAGTCTTTTTGGAGACCAAAACACATGCATGCACAAGGGAAGGAGAAAACGAACAGTCATGGAAGGAGAAACAATTTTTTTTTCAAAGGTTTCAAATACGCCATTCAAAGAAGTTGTAAGGGTTGGAAACTGCTACAAGCAAAGTTGCAGACTTGAAGGCAAGAGGGCTATTCTGAACTTGTTTGGGCTGTTTTTCTTCAATGGACTGGTTTGGGAAAACCAGAAAATTCTGTTATTGTAAAATGACAAATTTTTAATACAAAAAATTTCGAGTTGCATTTTATGGGCAAGAAAGGAGGAGTCATTTTCTGCATGCAAGATTAAATGTTTATTTTTTTTTTCCCTTTTCAGATTTTAGACTTGTAAATGGAGTTTATGCAAGTTTCTTGGTTGCTTCATGCAAATGTTTAAATCTGAAAACCTCATTTAAAACCCTAGGAGCCAACACTTAGCTTATCCATATTGTGCTTGTTTTGCAAGTCCAATAGGTTAGGTTGCATGCATGAAAACCTCACATCTTCGGTTTTTCCAGAATAGGATAGCATAAAACTGAATGTATCATGTGTTTCATTTTCTACATTTCAATTTTCATTTTTTCTGCATTTTATTTTTTCAGAAATTTTAATTTTTTTTTAATTTTCAGGCATTAAAATAAACATTAAAAAAATTTCAAAATCCAAAAAAAAATTCACCATTGCGTAGGTTATACTTCATACTTCCAATACGCATTTTGAAATTTCATTTTTAGAGTTGTTTAGTATTTTTAAAAATTCATCGAAGTTGTTGTTTTATTATAGATTTTGAAAAATCCAAAAATAGAAAATTTCCATTTTTGGGCCGAATTTCATTTTTTCAGTTTCATGCTTCATTCATGAGCCTATGATGACATTCCCTTCATGAAAATTCTAATTTCATTTAAGGAGTTATGTTTTATGGCATTTCACAAATTTCTATTTTTTTTTAGCCTAAAATTGCCCTCTCTTCATAAAAATTCTAATTTTTCGAAAGAGGGGTAATTTGAGTATTACATTGAAGGTCATTTATTCAAAGCACTTAATTGTTCATCTTAATGAAAATTTGATTTCATTTAAGAGGGATGAGTGACATTTAAAGCCCTTAATTTAAGGCCATAAATTATTGCCTCTTTGTGAAAACCTATTTCACCCAAGAGGGATAGTTTATCTATCACATTGAAAGCTATCTTCATCTTCATGATAAGAAGCCATATTTGGATTTAATGCAAGATAAAATCTATTTTAAAACCCTCAAGATAAAAGGAATTAAGGCTCTACATCGTGGTCATATGAGGGCCAACTCACATTTGCTTTATTTTGGTTCAATGAACAATCACTAAATTTTCATGGTAAAATAAACCAACATTGCCCCTTGTTTACAGTTACTTGCAATCACTAAGGTGTTCCAAGCATTTAAATTGAATATCTTTATTTGAGATTACTGATACACATATGCAAATGCTAATATAGCGGAGAACTTGGAGAAGTTGTTTGTTTAACTTCTTTGCAAGAGGGGATTTGGAACCCAAATCCTAAGAGAGAGTGTACTTTCACAATTGGATGAAAATACCACTCAACAGATTTGGCGCTAGAAGGAGGGCCTGAATTGGTTTATTTTAGTGTGATTTAAATGCTATAGAGATTTAAATTTTGAATATTTCATGCCCTATTGATTATTATCTTTAGCCCTCTTTTAACAATACAACCTTGTAGTGTTAAAAGGAGGACATGAATTGCTATGCATTGTTCTAACGCTTTTGATTGTTCATACATGAATAATGTGTTTTGATTTGATTTTGAAAAATTTTGGTCTTGACTAACGAGGTTGTCTCCATGCAATTATTTTCATTTGATTTTAATGGATACATCTCTTGGTTGATGCTAACATGATTATTCATACGTTACATGTTTGATATTTACTAGTCATTTCATGCTTGTTTGTAAGGAATTATTTTGTCTAAAATGTATTTGTTTTCGGTATTATGCTCTTCACTTGCGTGTAATGCGATCTTGTGAATCAGAAAGCCTACAACACTAGGAGTATGCTCTTCACTTGCGCATATGCGATCTGGTGAATCATAAACTAATTTACATTTTTAGAATACTGCTTTGTCATGGTTCCTTCTTTTATTCATGACTAAAAAATTGGTTTTGAAGTTATTCTTTGAGTTTCATTAATGGCTACAAATGCAGGATTTTCTTTGTGTTGCAGGTTTTCTTTCCATCCTTCTAGCTTACATCGAAACTTATTTATCAGCATATCCTATACCTGGTCCTTACACACACCTATAAAAAGAGGTATTCCTAGATAAGTGGATGGAAGACCTGATATATTACAACCTATCACCTCTGCTATCCTTTTTAACACTTCTCTAGAGTGTTCATGAATAACACCTTACTATTTTCCAAGTTAATCATCTATTGGGAAGCCTTGCTATATAGATTTAGGACTTGTTTAAACTCCTTGGCTTCAACCACCAAAGGGTTCCCAAGCAAGATCGTGTCATCCATAAATTATTGGTTATTGATATCTCTTATAAACATAGAAGGTTTCAACCCATGTAATGCTCCCATCATTTGGGCTACACCTATACATCTCCTAAGGGCTTCTACCATGACAACAAAGAGATAAGGAGGAAGTGGGTCCCCTTACCTTAAGCCCCTACTACTCTTAAATAAACCTATCAAGGAATTATTTATGATAACCAAGAACCTTTATCCTCTATAACAATTTCTCACTCATCTTATCCATATCCTACTAAACCCAATCTTAGCAAGAATTTTGTACAAGAATATCCAAGAGACTGTGATAAGCTTTATTCACATCTAGCTTCATCATCATTACTTCCCTCCTACTCGACACTACCGAGTGCAATATTTCATGGAAAGAAATGACACCATATGATATTTTTCTTCCCTTGATAAAACCCCACTATTGTTCAGCTATAATATTCGGGAGGATATTTTCCAACCTTAATGCTATCACTTTAGTGATGATCTTATAAACTACATTACATAGACTTATCGACCTATAGTCCTTAAATATTTTTTGCCATTGTTTCTTTGGGATAAGCACTAAAAATATGTTGTCAAATTCTCTTAGAATATTTATTGAATGGTGAGACTCTTGAATTATTTCTAGTAAATCGTGCTTTACTATATTCCAAAAGAATTGAAAGAAACTGTTGGAACAAAATCTGCCTTTGGTTAATTTTATTGCGCCTTAGACCTTGCCAATATTGAATAGACAGACTTATCTTGGGAATATCCATCTAATCTCCAGAGTAGGTTGGTTCCTTTTTGCTTTGTTTAGAGAAAAGAGAACATAAAGAAGGGAAATGCTTGTAAATGAAATATAGCTGAGGCTAGAAGCTTTTATCACAGTACAGTTTAGAAAACAACCAGGATAAAACATACATATTACTATTACAAGCTTCCTTTTACACCTTCATGTAGAAATCATAACTTTCTAAGTGTGATTCAGATGTTTTCATCTAACACATATAAGCATACTTAATCTTAACTCCAACAATATAATTCATGCATGTACAGTCCAAATTTAGAACAGATACAGTCTAGAATTCAATAATGTAAATAGAAGTCAAGAACCAGATACATACACTTGCACACAGAAAATTAGAAGCCAGGAGAAGAGTAGCTTTATTTGCTTGTATCCAGAATAATGTACTTCAATATTGTAAATGTCCAAGAGCCGACCTTCTTTTCAAAATGCATCTACCACTATATATACCCAAAATGGGTATCTTTTACAACTAGTACATCTTGGATCCCAAATCAATTACAAGCAATTAACTACAGTTTCTAATAATAAGCAAAATATCTTTTGCAAATTGGATTCTAATAGATCTGATACTTCTCTTTTATCTGACACCCCTAGAGATCAAAAATTTGGTGTAAGGGCATGTTTTAGTTGCTAAGAATATATCTTGTTAGGAACAACTGTCATGTCGCAAAATCACGTCTTCAAACACTCTACTTCATTTACCTCCTGCTTCAGCGAAAACAAAACATGTCATGAAATCGTGACACTTTAGCCTTGTAAGTTTTGTTTCTCTCTTTCTCTTGGCAAAAAACTGACATGTCACGAAATCGTGACATTCTCTTCTCTTCTACTCTTTTTCCACTTCTCGGCCACAAAAATGCAACATGTCATGAAATCGCGATGTCTTCATCCTTTCAACTCCATTTTGTCATCTGTGGCTACGAAAATGCAACATGTCATGAAATCACGACGAAATTTAGGCATGTCGCAAAATCATGACATCTTCCTTGTCTTGGACTTGTCTTCTTGATTTATCAACGAAAACGCAACATGTCGCAAAATTGCGACACTTTCATCTGCTTGAATTTCTTGCATTTTTTTCCTCAAAAATTAGACATGTCTCGAAATCACGACGTCGTATTTCCTTAGCTCATTTTCCCTTTCTGTTGCCCTTCAAAAATAGACTGCATCGAGCTTTTCAAAATGGCCCCCTGTTGCAAAATCTCTGTTGTCTTCTAGAGGTAGTCTTTTTAGACTAACATTCTTGGTGCCTTCCGGGGATTTTTTGCTAGCAAAATATTAGAATCCAGGCCCTTCATCCATTGGGAAACGAAGTCAAAAATACAAAATAAGAAATTACAGAAAGCAAAGAGTAAGGAAAAATGCACTTCTAATGAGTAAGCATTACCTTGTCAAAAACTCTTGTTATAGCTTAGAGACTTATTACTAAAATACATTAAATACTTTAGAAGGGGAATCTAAACACTTGTCTTAATTTTGGGTACTAGTCCCAGCTTTTGTCAGCTTCTTCTGGCCAGTATGTTTTGATTTTTTCCACTACAGATACCACTTCCTGATAGGTTTTGCAAATATGTTTCCAATCTCCATCGTCCAGGTCTGAGGAATCAATGAATAGCTGGTAGATATACTGAAGCTCTTCCACTCTATCATATGAAATCATTTTTTGCCTAAATATTAATTCTTGCAAACAGGTTTTAACCTGTGTGAGCTTCTGAACCATCTCCATTACTCGTGTATCTTCTATGGGCTCACTCCAGCTTTTTATTTCAGATTCATCTTCAATAAAAGTTTTCAAGGATGAGGAGAGTGCACTTTCATTAAGGACTTTTGAGTTATCATCCCAGAGATATGGGAGTCCACTTTGGATAGCCAAATCCAAATTCTTTAGTAACCCTTTTGCTTCGGTCTCTAGCTCCTGCAGGAGTTTATTCCCTTGGGTCACTAATTTAAACTTTCTAAAGAAGTTCTTGGTTGTAATATTGGCTTGAGACCAAGCTTCACTTCGTACCTTTGCTGCTATACTCTCTGACATCTTCTCAGATAATATCTGGATTTTAGTAGCAGCATCTTCTCTTTTTTGCAAAAAATTAACTGCAGCTTTGAACTCTTCACCCACTACTTCAATCGTTTCCTTGACTTTAGCTAGGTATAACAATAAAGGCCGTGCTTTCAAGCCTAATATCAACAAATATTTCAACAATTATTTCCTCATCTCTCTTACCTTTTCTTTTGAAAATCCAGATGAAGTATTCTGTTGATCTGTCAATTGTTGTTGGAGCTCCTGAACCTGGAGATTCAAGGCTTGAATCTGTGCATCTGCCTATCCTAATTTTTCTTTATATTTGGCTGCCTCATTGGCAGCAATACTGAACTTATCCTCCCACTTTTTGACCTCCAACTTTAAAGCTTTTTCTATCTGTCTCTGTTCTTGCAAAACTGATTCTAACTCTTTCCTCTTTTCATTTTCTTTCAAAAATTTCTCTAAGTAATGTCCCCCATGCAGATATATAGTTCCTAGATGTGCTTGGACTTTTACCCATTCATCTTGCATAGGCAACTGAGGAATATATTCATTGATTTATTCTACATGGTAATCTTTGGCAGTCATTTCCCCCTTAGATTTCTTTGTTACCGAGGTTAAATTTGCTTTCTTCCTGTTGTGGTTGCTCCACAACGTACCCCAAAATTGGGGACCCACCTTTTTATTTTTGGTATTTGGGGTGTTTGCATGTTGGTTCCGAGCGTCTAATGCTCGGTTTGTTTTGAATTTGCATTTATCATTAGTTTTTGTTAGTAGCTTTTTCTTGTCGATGATATTTTATTGTCGACTTTTTCTTGTCGACAATATTTTATTGTCAATGACTTTTTCTTGTCGACGATATTTTATTGTCGATGACTATTTTCTTGTTGACAATATTTTATTGTCGACGTTTCTTTTGTTGTCATCTTATGGTTAACAATTTTTTTTTTATCATTATTGTTGTGTCAGCAAGTTTTTCATCGATTTTGTGGTTAGTGTTTTCGTGGTTACTTTTTGGGTTTTCTTTCATTTGTGTATCCCGAAAAATATACATTATTATTATTATATATATTTTGTATATAATAATAGTTAAAAAATGGTGTGTGGTGGTTTTGTGTTAAATTTCATATTAATAATGATAACTCCCAACTTTAGGAGGTGTCATGGTTGGGATGATATTGCTTAACCGTGTACATGGTCATAAAGGTTTCTCACAATAACCAAAAAAAAAAGCAATAAAATAATAATAAAATAAAATAATGACAAATAAAGGTAAAGGGTTTTTATGTTTACCTTTATTTATTAAACCTAATCATGCTTCATATGTATTAAGGTTTATACAAGGTTTAATGAAAATTTAATACTTGGTTATATCATGTGCAGGAAGAGTTCGACGGCGAGGCAGCGCGACATCAACGACTCGAACTAACGATGTAAACGGTAATTACACGGCATAAGAAGGTATACCATGTGTTAAATGTCTATTGGATGGGCAAAAATATTGTTTATGACACGACAAGAAACGTCGAAGAGCGAGCTTCATGGTGGTGATGTACACGATGGACACAAGCTAGACATGGACCCAACAACACGGACGGTTTGGCAGCAATTTTGAAACAAGCAGAGTGATGTGGACAACGTCTCACATGGACGATGTAGATTCAGACACCCGACATGAGGGTTACGTTGGTGTTCTATTTAAACCGAGCAAGAGGTGTGGTAAGTTGTAGTGGTAGACGTGCCGAAGAAACAAATGACATGGTGATTGATAAACGAAGATAGAGTCGGTGCTTACGTGGTAGACCTGGAAGCTGACATGGTGATTGGGACCCACGATAGGTCGAGAGTGGGTGAATATCAAATTACAAATTGCAGGAACCTAGTCAGAGTTACAAGGGTAGACACCGAGCCAACTACGACATGGACACATACCTAGACTTGGACGCAGAGCTCCATATTGGACTGGAGTAAGAACACCAAATGGACCCTACAGGATAGCGATGCAATAGTGGACGAGAACCAGATGAGGATGGACGTACACGAAAGCAAGACTGATGAATACAGATTGTTTGAGTGGAGAAGGCACAAAATAAATGATGGAGATAAGACGTGGGTGCTGCGCATGGGATGTGACGAGTGGTGAAAGTGTTGTAAGAACACAGACGACGTGCAGGGTTGAGGCATGGAGTTACGAAATATGCCTATGCCGAATATAGATTCATCTAGAAGCATAAAGAAGGGCACCAACTCTGTTGCAGATGAAGATAGCGTGAATCATAGCAGTATTCACTGCTTGCCACTATTGCTTCCTCAAAATATTATATGACAACATTAAAGTAGCCAAACGGTTGTTGCTGGATTAGCGAGTAAAGGAATCAGATGCAGAGAGGATGGAATTTACTCTCGGGAACACCATAGGGAAAGAAGACTTTCTTTAACCATTGCGTATATATGTTGCATAGTGACAAACCTAACCTCAATCGTGGGTGATTGGTGTTCGCCATTACTATACAAGGAAGGGACATGACGTTCGCTACCAATGATAGGAGGAAGTGCAACAAGTTTGTGTTCAGGGCGTAAGGACCCGCGGAGTTTCTTTGTGCACTTCAATGGTATCTACGGTGGAATAAAAAATTGTGCACAGTGAAAGATGTTTTCTATGCCGACCAACGCCCATATCATTTACAGAGACCACCACGGCAACAAACCATAACATTAATGTCGTTGTGGACTCCCAATGTGGTCCCGAGTTCCCGAAACAATAGGACAACATGAAACGCGACGACATCGAATTGAATATTTGTTAAAAAGAGGTACGGGTCGACGAGTTTCTCCAACAGAGTGGATGGTGATAGCCGTGATGAGAGTGAATGGGCAACGGTGTGAACAGTGTTGGCTCGAACCATTGATCCACAAGGATACGTGCAGCGTGATTGTCAGCGCGCAGATTTCGCTGATGGTGGCGTCCACGACGCGAGGTTTTAAGGAAATAAAATAAGTAAGAGATGGGTCCATGGCTATTATGGTAAACAGCCAAACAATGGAGATTATCTTGTGCAATGTCCATTTTATAAATGAATGTAAGGGAGTGAAGACTGTCCTTTAGCATAATGGATGCAATCATTAAAGAGAAACGAGCGATAAAGTTGAATATACCCATGTAATTAAATAAAAGAGAGAAGGTATTTCATAGGCCATATGGGAACGCGGCGAGATGATAATATTATAAAGTTGTTTTATTTTATCTTTTTATTTTTTATTTTCCCTTCGTCCATGTTGGACCACGACAGAGGAAGATTATGTGAATAATATCATGCGATGGACAAATTTACATGCAATAATAAATACATTATGGAGATTAAAGTGGTTACAAGGGATTAAAAGAAACGTTACAAAGGTGAACGAACTGGCAAAGCAAGCCCAAAAAGAGGGAACCGAAAGCCAACAAATGAATGAAAAGAAGGGCCACAAAATAGAAACGAAAAGCCTTTTTGGAAACCAAAACACATGCATGCACAAGGGAAGGAGAAAACGAACAGCCATGAAAGGAGAAAAAAATTTTCAGAGGTTTCAAATACGCCATTCAAAGAAGTTGCAAGGGTTGGAAACTGATGCAAGCAAAGTTGCAGATTTGAAGGCAAGAGGGCTATTCTGGACTTGTTTGGGGCTGTTTTTCTTCCATGGACTGGTTTGGGAAAACCAGAAATTCTGCTATTGTAAAATGACACATTTTTAATGCAGAAATTTTCAGAAAGTTGCATCTTATGGGCAAGAAAGGAGGAGTCATTCTCTTTGCATGCTATGGATTTAACTGTCTATTTTTTTCCCTTTTCAGATTTTAGGCTTGTAGATGAAGTTAATGCAAGTTTCTTGGTTGCTTCATGTGAATGCTTGAATCTGAAATTTATTTTGAACCCTAGGAGCCAACACTTAGTCTATTTTGATTGTGCTTGTTTTGCAAGTCCAATAGGTTAGGTTGCATGCATGGAAACCTCACATCTTCGGTTTTGTCGAAATAGGATAGCATCAAACTGAATGTATCATGTGTTTCAGTTTTCTGCATTTTCAATTTTCAATTTTTTCTGCATTTTATTTTTCCAGAAATTTTAACTTTTTTTTAATTTTCAGGCATTAAAATAAACATTTAAAAAATTTCAAAATCCAAAAATAATTTCACCATTGCGTAGGTTATACTTCATACTTCCAATACGCACTTTGAAATTTCATTTTCGGAGTTGTTTAGTATTTTTAAAAATTCATCGAAGTTGTTGTTTTATTACAGATTTTAAAAAATCCGAAAATAGAAAATTTCCATTTTAGGGCCGAATTTCATTTTTTCAGTTTCATGTTTTCACTCATGAGCCTATGATGACATTCCCTTCATGAAAATTCCAATTTCATTGAAGGAGTTATGTTTTATGGCATTTCACAAATTTCCATTTTTGGAGCCTAAAATTGCCCTCTCTTCATAAAAATTCTAATTTTACGAAAGAGGGGTAATTTGAGTATTACATTGAAGGTCATTTCTTCAAAGCACTTAATTGTTCATCTTGATGAAAATTTGATTTCATTTAAGAGGGATAAGTTAAAGTGACATTTAAAGCCCTTAATTTAAGGCCATAAATTATTGCCTCTTTGTGAAAACCTATTTCACCAAAGAGGGATAGTTTATCGATCACATTGAAAGCTATCTTCATCTTCATGATAAGAAGCCATATTTGGACTTAATAAAGAAGATAAAATCTATCTTAAAACTCTCAAGATAAAAGGAATTAAGGCACTACATCGTGGTCATATGAGGGCCAACTCACATTTGCTTTATTTTGGTTCAATGAACAATCACTAAAGTTTCATGGTAAAATAAACCAACATTGCCCCTTGTTTACAGTTACTTGCAATCACTAAGGTGTTCCAAGCATTTAAATTGAATATCTTTATTTGAGATTACTAATACACATATGCAAATGCTAATATAGCGGAGACCTTGGAGAAGTTGTTTGTTTAACTTCTTTGCAAGAGGGGATTTGGAACCCAAATCCTAAGGGAGAGTGTACTTTCACAATTGGGTGAAAATACCACTCAACAGATTTGGCGCTAGAAGGAGGGCCTGAATTGGTTTATTTCAGTGTGATTTAAATGCTATAGGGATTTAAATTTTGAATATTTCATGCCCTATTGATTATTATCTTTAGCCCTCTTTTAACAATACAACCTTGTAGTGTTAAAAGGAGGACATGAATTGCTATGCATTGTTCTAACGCTTTTGATTGTTCATACAAGAATAATGTGTTTTGATTTGATTTTGAAAAATTTTGGTCTTGACTAACGAGGTTGTCTCCATGCAATTACTTTCATTTGATTTTAATGGATACATCTCTTGGTTGATGCTAACATGATTATTCATACGTTACATGTTTGATATTTGCTAGTCATTTCATGCTTATTTGTAAGGAATTATTTTTGTCTAAAATGTATTTGTTGTCGGTATTATGCTCTTCACTTGCGTGTAATGTGATCTTGTGAATCAGAAAGCCTACAACACTAGGAGTATGCTCTTCACTTGCGCATATGCGATCTGGTGAATCAGAAACTAATTTACATTTTTAGAATATTGCTTTGTCATGGTTCCTTCTTTTATTCATGACTAACAAATTGGTTTTGAAGTTATTCTTTGAATTTCATTAATGGCTACAATTGCAGGATTTTCTTTGTGTCGCAGGTTTTCTTTGAGGTATTGAGTGTTTTGTCAGGTTTCGTAGGGTAGTTTCATTTACAAGCTGGACCCACCACATCGCATCGCAACTAGGTCCAAAACAACCGAGGAAACCATATTCCAAAGCCTCTCACCCACTCATAGGAATCCAAGGAATAAAACCAAGCAAATTGTGATCCCACCGGATACCCTTGTTACAGAAGATCCTTCTATTTTAGGTGCATCTAGCGGACTTGCACCGGTGGTGTCAATTGCCACTAGTGTACCAATTATCAGTACCATTTCCATGGTTCTTGTAGGGTTATCATCATCGATTTTGAATCAAATGGCCCAACCTCCACCAGCTCCTTGGTACGGAGCCCATAACATTCCTTTGAATATTGAGGGGATATTCATGAGATCCCTAAGAATATAGAGAGATTTTTGCCCAAATACAAACCGGATGGCCCAAGGACCGTAGAAGAACATATTCAGGCCTATAGGGATGTTTTGATAAGATTGCAAGTTCAACATGAAGATGTGGCTTGTAGACTCTTCCCCATGAGCCTAGACCAAGTGGCCTACGAATGGTATATTTGCTTACCTACTGGTTCCATTACGTCATGGATGCAAATGGAGAATGCTTTTGTCAACCAATTCAGGTCACCATTAGATCCCACAATCATCTATAATCAGTTCATTACATGCAAAAGAGGCCAGGGTGAGCCAATTCAAACTTTTAATCAGAGATTTCAGAAGTGCTATAATAGAGCAATTCGACATTTTGCCATTGATCCCGTAGTAGCTTTGCAAATATATTTTGGGGCATTGGATCCTATGACGACAATGTTTGCAAGGCGAAATCCTCAAGTTACCATGCTTGCTCTAGCCTACAATGAAGCTATGACCATTGAACAACAAATGACACCACAGGGTTATGGGTTTCCCAGATGCCTATGGTAGGACAATATGGTCCATATGGTCAAGCTCCTATGATGAATCAGATCATGGCACCACAAATTCCAGGCATGAATGCTTTGCCTTATCAACAACCATATTCATCAACACCCGCTTACACACCCATTCCAATTCAACCAATCACATCCATTCCCCCCATTCCTTCATTTTTGCAAAATAGTCAATAGACTATGCAAGGAGCTAGTCCGGTTAATTCTCAAGCTATAGTTCCTTTCCCCAATCCAATTCCAATTCAAAGTGTGAATCCCTACGCAAATCAAGTTGCTCAAAATCCAACTCAAATGTTAAGTCAAGATCTCACCAATTATGCAAACCCTACTGGAACTAGCAATAACATAGCTCAACCAAAAGAGATTTATTCAGAGGTTGAAGAGCTCAAAAATATAGTTCACAAATTGAGTAATGATTTGGTTCAAAAATAGAAGTATGAATCCCATGCCCCTCACCCAAATCAAAATTTCAACAATAGAGGGAGACAATGGAATACGAAGCCAAACAATGGGGGTGTGCCTTCCCCTATTGCTAATCAGATAGATACTTCTGTAGGACCAAGTCACTCTAGTTCCATTCTTAATATTTCTGATTTTGCATGGGAAAAGGGGTGTAGATTGCATAATACAAAGGAGCATAATGAAAGGAATTGTCCCGAAATCGCTAGGTATACCCATTGTCTCCAAGCTCAAGTGGATGATTTGGAACTTGTGCCAAATGAGGGTCCACCCCAACATCAACAAGGAGATGACAACATTTTGGTGGTGGAAACTCTATATCATCAAGAAAGTGAGAATGAGGAAGAAGAGGATGAAATCTTGGAACAGGAAGTGCAAGCTTTTAGAGAATTTAGAAAGGGGAACCATGGATACCATTTGAGGAGTAAGTCCAAAACCCCTAAAACATCCTCAACTCCACCAAACAACTCTATCCTTCCTCCTGATACTAAGGCTGATAATAATCCCCCTCCTCCATCTGGAAGAGAAACATCTAAGGCCATGCAAAAAACATTGAAGCTTGAGAAGTCAACTTATGACATAGTGGAGGATTTAAGGAAGTCCAAGTCTAGCCTTTCATTTTTAGAGGCGGCTAGGTTGCCTGGCCAAAAGGAAGCATTGATAAAGGCTTTGGACTCACCTAGTCAAATACAGGAAGGAAAGGAAGTTGAATCTCACATGGTTTTACGAAAGGAAAGACGAGATGTCCCTCCTTTTTTATTGACTGTGAGGATTGCTGGCAAAAATTTGCACAATTGTTTGGTGGACACAGGTGCCACAAGTAACCTCATGCCTTCAAAAATTTGTCAAATGCTAGGCCTAGAGCCTGTTTCTTCTAAATGCAAGGTTTTGCAATTGGATCGGTCTGAGGTAAATGTGGTAGGGACCCTCTACGATGTTAAGATCCAACTCAATTCTGAACCTAGGGTCCAACAGGTGGTTGATATTTTGGTTGTCAATATCCCAAGTCGATATGGAATGCTACTTGCTAGGGATTGGATGAAAAGTTTGAATGGTTATTTCTCCACTGATTGCTCACACATGTGGCTACCCTGGAAGGGAATTGCTAATCAAATTAGAGTGGAAAATGAGCCAAGGCTTAAGGAAATCATCACAGAATTCAACAAGCCAAATGAAGTTCAATTTTCTGAACTTGAGTTAGGAGTCTATGCTTTTGATGTTGAAAGAGCTACCGAAGAACCTCAAAAAGAAACATTTTCTTGTAGCTCTTTTGAAGAAGATAATCTCGTGTGGTTACTCAAGTTTGATGGATCTAAGTCAAAACAAGGGGCAGGAGCTGGAGTTGAACTCACTTGTCCAGGAAGTAAACCATTGTTTGCTGCCTATAGATTGCAATTTCCTTGCACTAACAACGTGGCAGAATATGAAGCTCTTATCTTTGGATTACAATTGGCTTTGAGCAAGAAGGTTAAGTGTTTGAAAGTATTGGGAGATTCGGAGTTGGTGGTCAAACAAGTTAAAGGACAATATACCTACCGCGATAAGAGATTGAGCCTTTATAGAACTAGGGTGAGGGACCTCATTGAGGAATTTGATGCTTTTAATATATCCCTTATTTCTAGGAAAGGAAATCGTATAGCTGATTCTCTTGTAGTCGCTGCAGGCATGCTAAATCCGGTTGACATAAAAAAATGCAAGAAGTTTTCCATTGAGTTAGTCCCTTGCCCATCGATACCTGATAACGTCAAAAACTTGCAAGTTTTTGAGAATGATAGACACATTTTCAAATTTGTCACCAATTCGGGTATTTTTGAGGACCAAGTGATTGATGAAGATCAAAGGTGGCAAGAAGAAACAGAAGGAGAAAGCGAAGCTACATTTCAATCCAACAAGATACCTAAGAACATTGTTTCATTGGAGAAGATGTTTGATATGGGATATAAAGCTAGAAAAGGAAAAAGGGTTCCACTTCCTAAAGATGCTTGTGACCTGATCAATATAGGGAGTGTGGATAATCCACATGAAGTGTACATTGCAAAGGCATGTACAACTTATGAGAGAGAAAATATAATACGTGCATTAAAGTATTACATGGATTGCATTGCTTGGAATTACAATGAGTTGAAAACGTATGATCAAAATGTTATTATGCACACCATCCCTCTAAAACCGGATTCCAAACCCTTCAGACAAAGACAACGACCTGTTAACCCATTACTTGAGCCCTTGATAGAGAAAGAGGTCAAGCGATTGTTGGACGCAAAGATAATATTTCCCGTTAGGCACTCAACTTGGGTCGCTAATCTTGTTCCGATGAGAAAGAAGAATGGAGAGATAAGGCTATGCATAGATTTTAGAAATCTCAACAAAGCCTCACAAAAGGATAATTACCCACTGCCATCAATTGATGAAATCTTGCAAATGGTGAATGGGTCTGAAATGATGTCTTTTCTCGATGGGTATTCTGGATACAATCAGATTCTTATTCATCCCAATGACAGGATGAAGACGGCCTTCACAACCAAATGGGGAACATTTGCCTATAGAAGAATGCCTTTCGGATTATTAAATGCAGGCGCAACATTTCAACGTGCCATGGATTATGCGTTTAAAGGGCTCATAGGTAAATGTATCATTGTGTATGTGGATGACATTCCTGTGTTTTCAAAGGAAAGAGAAGACCATGTGAAAGATTTGAGGAAAGTTCTCCAAAGGTGTAGAGAGCACGAAATTTCTTTAAATCCAAAAAAATGCATCTTTGGAGTGACAGAAGGAAGATTGCTTGGCCATATCATTTCAAAAGAAGGTATCTCCATTGATCCGGAAAGGATAGAAGCTATCCAAAACTTGCCTCTCCTAGGTAGCAAAAAGGAATTGAGATCTTTCTTTGGGAAAATCAATTTTGTGAGGAAGTTTATTTTTGGCTTCGCTGAGATAGCTAAACCACTGAATGAGATGCTTAAAAAGGATGTGAATGTCAGATGGAATGAAGAAAGTAGGGTTGCCTTTCAAAGCATCAAGGATGCTATTTCTAGAGCCCCTATCCTTATAAGTCCAGATTATTCTAAGCCTTTCTTTATTTATGCTTTTGCATCTGAACACTCTTTTGCGAGTGTCTTGACTCAGAAAGGTGAAGATAACACAGAAAATCCCATAGCTTTTCTAAGTGCTCCTTTGAAGGATGCTCAATTGAGGTATTCCATTCTCGATAAGCAAATGTATGCACT
Source organism: Wollemia nobilis (assembly GCA_028583015.1). NCBI lineage: Eukaryota > Viridiplantae > Streptophyta > Pinopsida > Araucariales > Araucariaceae > Wollemia > Wollemia nobilis. The sequence goes on from JAQPPZ010010477.1 coordinate 91,448, forward strand.
TTTCAAAATAGTAAAAAAATTCAGACATTACATTGTGCATAGTAGGGTCTTTGCCATTGTGCTTGACCCTGCTGTCAAAACCATGTTTGTGCAAAATGAGCTAGGTGAGAGAAGAGGTAAATGGATTTCTACCATTCAAGAATTTGATCTTGAAATTCAACCCATGAAACTAGTTCATGGACAAGGACTTGTGAAAACAATTGCTGAGAACAATCCCCAAATCACGTGCCAATATTCAAATGTAGAGCACATTTCCAAAGATGATTGGTATGTTGATATTGTGTATTTTTTGCTAAATGGTAAGTGTCCATCACATCTTAATTCTACTCAAAGAAGAGCCTTGAGACTTAAATCTGCCAATTATCTTATTAGGTCTGGTGCTCTTTACAGGAAAAATCATGAGGGAATTTACCTACGATGCTTAAATCAAGAAGAAGCTACCAATGTTTTGCAAGAGTTTCATGGTAAATACGGAACTGGCCATGGTTCAGAAAATTCAATAGCACATCAAATCTTAAGAGCGGGATATTATTGGCCCCACATTTTTAAAGATGCACATGCACACGTGCGATCTTGCCATATTTGTCAAGTGGTTGCCAATAGAGAAAGGAATGCAGCTATGCCATTGCAACCTGTAGTTGAGATGAGACCATTTGCACAATGGGGATTAGACTTCATTGGGGTTATTAACCCAAATTCTTTAGATTCCCATAAATTCATACTCACAGCTACAGATTATTGCACTAGGTGGGCAGAAGCAATTCCTACGAAGCATTCCACTACGGATGTGGTAATAAAATTCCTCGAAGATCACATCGTAACAAGGTTTGGAATGCCCGATTCTATTGTAAGTGATAATGGTAAGGCTTTTGTTTCCACTCAATTTGCAAATTGGGCATATGATAATAAGGTGAGTTTAAAGTTTTCATCTAACTATTACCCTCAAGGCAATGGTTTGGCAGAATCTTCAAATAAAAATTTGTTAACCATCATTAAGAAGTTATTGGAAAAGAATTCTCGGGATTGGCACAACCAATTAAAATTTGCTCTTTGGGCAGATAGGACTAGAGAAAAAGAATCAATAGGGAATACACCTTATCATCTAGTTTATGGGCAAGATCCAATTTTTCCTACAAATTTGAAGCTTCAAACCCTTCGTTTCACACAAGAATACCTTGGAACTGATAATCACATTGAGGCTAGATTAAGTCATCTAATGCACCTTGATGAAAAAAGAGAAGAAGCCATGCTCCACATGAGCAAACATCAAGATGTGGTCAAAATATGGTTTGATAAAAGAGCCAAAATTAAGTCTTTTAGGATCTCTGACTTGGTTTTATTGTGGGATAAAAAACATGAGGAGAAAGGGGATCACAAAAAGTTTGATTGTCTTTGGTTAGGCCCTTATCAAATTTCTAAAATCCTAGGGGAAAATACTTTCAGACTAAGAACTTTGGATGGGAAATATTTGATGTTACCGGTTAATGGGCAAGTTCTAAAGCATTATTTTAGCCCTTAAGTCATGTGAGATTTGTATCATATTGTACATTTGTATATAATTTTTGGTTTTGATGTTGGTTTTGCATTTCAGTTTTGGTTTTAAGTTGTGTGTTGGTCCTTTGGACACTTTTGGTTTTTTTAAAAAAAAAAAAAAAAAAAAAAAAAAAGAGATGTCAACTTATGTCCTTATGAATGTTGACTAAGACTAAGAGAATATGAAACATCGGAATTGTATTGCAGAAAGCTCCACGAGTATCGCAAACACATTAAAGAATATCGTTTGGAACTTGTGATGCATGAAGTTGTCAGTTTTACAAATTATGGCAAAGTAGGTGGTATACTCCATCCGCATTTCAAAAAGAGCAATGCATTCATCCATATCTCATGTTACATTCCACATTGCATATACATTTCATCTCAATTGCATCTACATTTCAAATACAATCATTGAAAAGGTGTCGAATCCTCTTAGGGTTATTACATAACATATATTAAAAGGATCCTAAGGTTGGGAACTGATGCCCGAACTATCTTGAACCAAGCACGTTCTACACATATTAAAGAGGATCTTGAGAAAAATGGTCAAAACCATACTTGGAAGAAAAGGTGAGGTGAAAGGAGTATTTCGTGTCTGTCCTATCATGCAACATAATCCTTAAAATAGTGGTTTTTACCACTCCCATAGTGCTTAAAGCCTAAAATCAGAGTAGTAAGGATAGGGTTAAATCCCCATCGAACTTAGGTTGAGGATCCAACTCCCCAAAGCTCTGATTTGACCTTCATGGAGTAGTAAGGATAGGGTCTAATTCTCATCTCGCTTAGGTTGAGAATCCGATTCCCCAAAGCTTCTATTTTGCCTCCTCACTTAAGAAATAAAAGGTCACTCAAGAACTTGAAATTCCAAAGCAAATATTTTTCATTCTACTTTCATTTCATCATTAATATTGGATTGGAAGGATCGTACTACATGTCCCTTGCAAGGATGGGTAGTCATCCCCAAGGTTCAAGAAATCAAAAGTAAAGCCAAATCTTGGATTATGGGGTTAATCTCCATCGGGGCTATAGACGCCTGACTGGCAGTGGAGTATGCTCATGTGTGGCAACATGTCTTGTCTAAAAGCAAGACCACTGACTGCTCAAACGGACAGGCTAGCCTGACAGTTTCATCCATAACAGGTTAAATCATTTTGTTCAAGATGAGGTAATGAACTCCAGATCAGAGTAGTAAGGATAGGGTTAAATTCCCATCTCGCTTAGGTTGGGAATCCTATTCCCCAAAGCTCTGATTTCACTTACACTTGCACATGGGTTCAAGATGGTAGTGACACATAACCAACTTTGGGATCTAGTAAATTAATTCAGTATACACATATTTGGTCCTAAGAGGGTTTGACAGTTTTAATATGTTTGTTCATGGTACTAGAAAGTTTGAGCCTTTGCAAAGCAGGTTGTTATATCTCTAGCATCTTTGTCATACATTAAATCCTACACAAATCATTCATAACCTCTCATATGCATTCATAAGTGAAATGATAATGGAATGTTGATCAATTTCAAATGATAAGGAATGAATCACATTGCACACATTGAGCTGATGCTTAATAATTCTAATGCTTCATGTATTTCTGATCTAGTTTCATTCTTTGGATATTTGTTGACGCTTGTGTTTGAGTTTTGAAGGTTTTCAAGTTGGGTTCTCACCGAAATGCTCAGGAGCATTTCCCAGCAGAGTCGCCATTTGTTGTGGCTGCTCCACAACGTACCCCAAAATTGGGGACCCACCTTTTTATTTTTGGTATTTGGGTGTTTGCATGTTGGTTTCGAGTGTCTAATGCTCGGTTTGTTTTGAATTTGCATTTATCATTAGTTTTTGTCAATATTTTCTTGTCGATGATATTTTATTGTCGATGACTTTTTCTTGTCGACGATATTTTATTGTCGATGACTTTTTCTTGTCGACGATATTTTATTGTCGATGACTTTTTCTTGTCGACGATATTTTATTGTCGACGTTTCTTTTGTTGTCATCTTGTGGTTGACGATTTTTATCATCATTGTTGTGTCGGCAAGTTTTTCATCGATTTTGTGGTTAGTGTTTTCGTGGTTACTTTTTGGGTTTTCTTTCATTTGTGTATACCGAAAAATATACATTATTATTATTATATATATTTTGTATATAATAATAGTTAAAAAATGGTGTGTGGTGGTTTTGTGTTAAATTTCATATTAATGATGATAACTCCCAACTTTAGGAGGTGTCATGGTTGGGATGATATTGCTTAACCGTGTACATGGTCATAAAGGTTTCTCACAATAACCAAACAAAAAAGCAATAAAATAATAATAAAATAAAATAATGACAAATAAAGGTAAAGGGCTTTTATGTTTACCTTTATTTATTAAACCTAATCGTGCTTCATATGTATTAAGGTTTATACAAGGTTTAATGAAAATTTAATACTTGGTTATATCATGTGCAGGAAGAGTTCGGCGGTGAGGCAGCGCGGCATCAACGACTCGAACTAACGATGTAAACGGTAATTACATGGCATAAGAAGGTATACCATGTGTTAAATGTCTATTGGATGGGCAGCAATATTGTTTATGACATGGTAGGAAACATCGAAGAGCGAGCTTCATGGTGGTGATGTACACGATGGACACAAGCTAGACATGGACCCAACAACACGGACGGTTTGGCAGCAATTTTGAAACAAGCAGAGTGATGTGGACAACGTCTCACATGGACGATGTAGATTCAGACGCCCGACATGAGGGTTACGTTGGTGTTCTGTTTAAACCGAGCAAGAGGTGTGGTAAGTTGCAGTGGTAGACATGCTAAAGAAACAAATGACATGGCGATCGATAAACGAAGATAGGGTCGGTGCTTACGTGGTAGACCTAGAAGCTGACATGGTGATTGGGACCCGCGATAGGTCGAGAGTGGGTGAATATCAAATTACAAATTGCAGGAACCTAGTCAGAGTTGCAAGGGTAGACACCGAGCCAACTACGACATGGACGCTACATTGGTTGATTACCTGGCGGATAGATGATGACGAGGACACGTACCTAGACTTGGATGTAGAGCTCCATATTGGACTGGACTAGGACCACCAAACGGACCCTTTCGAACAACGACACAATAGTGGATGAGAACCAGACGAGGACGGTCGTACACGAAAGCAAGAATGATGAATACATATTGTTTGAGTGGAGAAGGCACAGAATAAATGATGGAGATAAGATGTGGGTGCTGTGCATGGGATGTGATGAGTGGTGAAAGTGTTGTAAGAACACATACGACATGCAGGGTTGAGGCATGGAGTTACAAAATATGCCTACACCGAATACAGATTCATCCAGAAGCATAAAGAAGGGCACCAACTCTGTTGTCGATGAAGACAGCGTGAATCATTGTAGTATTCATCGCTTGCTACTATTGCTTCCTCAAAATATTATATGACAACATTAAAGTAGCTAGACGGTTGTTTCCGGATTAGCGAGTAAAGGAATCAGATGCAGAGAGGATGGAATTTACTCTCAGGAACGCCATAGGGAAAGAAGACTTTCTTTAACCATTGTGTATATATGTTGCATAGTGACAAACCTAACCTCAATCATGGGTGATTGGTGTTCGCCATTATTGTACAAGGAAGGGACATGACGTTCGCTACCAACGATAGGAGGAAGTGCAACAAGTTCGTGTTCAGGGCGTAAGGACCCACGGAGTTTCTTCGTGCACTTCAATGGGATCTATGGTGGAATAAAAAATTGTGCACAGTGAAAGATGTTTTCTATGCCGACCAATGCCCATATCATTTACAGAGACCACCATGGCAACAAACCATAATATTAATGTCGTTGTGGACTCCCAATGTGGTCCCGGGTTCTCGAAATAATAGGACGACATGAAATGCAGTGACACCGAATTGAATATTCGTTAAAAAGAGGTACGGGTCGACGAGTTTCTCCAACAGAGTGGATGGTGATAGCCGCGATGAGAGCGAACGGGCAACGGTGTGAACAGTGTTGGCTCAAACCACTGATCCACAAGGATACGTGTGACGTGATTGTCAGTGCACAAATTTTGTTGACGATGGCGTCCACGACGCGAGGTTGTTAAGGAAAGAAAATAAGTAAGAGATGGGTCCATGGCTATTATGGTAAACAACCAAACAGTGGAGGTTATCTTGTGCAGCATCCATTTTATAAATGAATGTAAGGGAGTGAAGACTGTCCGTTAGCATAATGGATGCAATCATTAAAGAGAAACGAGCGATAAAGTTGAATATACCCATGTAATTAAATAAAAGAGAGAAGGTATTTCATAGGCCATATGGGAACGCGGCGAGATGATAATATTATAAAGTTGTTTTATTTTATCTTTTTATTTTTTATTTTCCCTTCGTCCATGTTGGACCACGACAGAGGAAGATTATGTGAATAATATCACACGGCGGACAAATTTACATGCAATAATGAATACGTTGTGGAGATTAAAGTGGTTACAAGGGATTAAAAGAAACGTTACAAAGGTGAACGAACTGGCAAAGCAAGCCCGAAAAGAGGGAACCGAAAGCCAACAGATGAATGAAACGAAGGGCCACAAAATAGAAACGAAAAGCCTTTTTGGAGACCAAAACACATGCATGCACAAGGGAAGGATAAAACGAACAGTCATGGAAGGAGAAACAATTTTTTTTCAGAGGTTTCAAATACGCCATTCAAAGAAGTTGCAAGGGTTGGAAACTGCTACAAGCAAAGTTGCAGATTTGAAGGCAAGAGGGCTATTCTGGACTTGTTTGGGCTGTTTTTCTTCCATGGACTGGTTTGGGAAAACCAGAAATTCTGCTATTGTAAAATGACAAATTTTTAATGCAGAAAATTTCAGAAAGTTGCATTTTATGGGCAAGAAAGGAGGAGTCATTTTTTGCATGCAAGATTAAATGTTTATTTTTTTTTTCCCTTTTCAGATTTTAGGCTTGTAAATGGAGTTTATGCAAGTTTCTTGGTTGCTTCATGCGAATGTTTAAATCTGAAAACCTCATTTAAAACCCTAGGATCCAACACTTAGCTTATCCGGATTGTGCTTGTTTTGCAAGTCCAATAGGTTAGGTTGCATGCATGAAAACCTCACATCTTCGGTTTTGTCGAAATAGGATAGCATCAAACTGAATGTATCATGTGTTTCATTTTCTGCATTTCAATTTTCATTTTTTTGCATTTTATTTTTCCAAAAATTTTAACTTTTTTTTTAATTTTCAGGCATTAAAATAAACATTTAAAAATTTTCAAAATCCAAAAATAATTTCACCATTGCGTAGGTTATACTTCATACTTCCAATACGCATTTTGAAATTTCATTTTTGGAGTTGTTTAGTATTTTTAAAAATTCATCGAAGTTGCTGTTTTATTACAGATTTTGAAAAATCCGAAAATAGAAAATTTCCATTTTTGGGCCGAATTTCATTTTTTCAGTTTCATGTTTCATTCATGAGCCTATGATGACATTCCCTTCATGAAAATTCCAATTTCATTGAAGGAGTTATGTTTTATGGCATTTCACAAATTTCCATTTTTTTGAGCCTAAAATTGCCCTCTCTTCATAAAAATTCTAATTTTACGAAAGAGGGGTAATTTGAGTATTACATTGAAGGTCATTTATTCAAAGCACTTAATTGTTCATCTTAATGAAAATTTGATTTCATTTAAGAGGGATAAGTTAAAGTGACATTTAAAGCCCTTAATTTAAGGCCATAAATTATTGCCTCTTTGTGAAAACCTATTTCACCAAAGAGGGATAGTTTATCGATCACATTGAAAGCTATCTTCATCTTCATGATAAGAAGCCATATTTGGACTTAATAAAGAAGATAAAATCTACCTTAAAACTCTCAAGATAAAATGAATTAAGGCACTACATCGTGGTCATATGAGGGCCAACTCACATTTGCTTTATTTTGGTTCAATGAACAATCACTAAAGTTTCATGGTAAAATAAACCAACATTGCCCCTTGTTTACAATTACTTGCAATCACTAAGGTGTTCCAAGCATTTAAATTGAATATCTTTATTTGAGATTACTAATATACATATGCAAATGCTAATATAGCGGAGACCTTGGAGAAGTTGTTTGTTTAACTTCTTTGCAAGAGGGGATTTGGAACCCAAATCCTAAGGGAGAGTGTACTTTCACAATTGGGTGAAAATACCACTCAACACTTCCTTTGCATGGTAGCAGGATCCAGGGCAATAATTTCACGAACACTGGCAGGCATCTTTGGATCTTCAGCGGAGTGAGAAGTCCACTAGTCTAAAGCGTTCTTACTAACCCTTTTCAAATTTTCTATCTTTGACAGAGTTGGATGATTCTTGTCAACTTGGAAGGATGTAGCTTCAATTGTTGGAATGCCAATGTTGGGAAAGAAAGGGATGGGGACCAACGCAGTGTTGACATCGAGTTGAGAATGGGAAGATGTTGCCTTTTCTAGGAAAGCAAACCATTTTTGAAAGGAGAATTATATCTTTCTTCATATCAAAAAAGGAGGGAGAGTAAAAATAGGAATGAGTAGAAGAAAAAGAAGGAGATAAGAAAAGAGACATACCTGGTCCCGTTCGAAGTTGTTGCTGATCCCTTTCCTCTTCTTCAATATCATCATTATTATTTGATAATTCTTCATCTTGAATTCCACCATCATCATGTATCTCAGTATTCTCATTCTGCTTACTTTCGTTATCACTTTCATCAAGATTAATTATTTGTATATTTTGGGGAAATTCCCCATGTTGTTCTTTCTCACCTTCCCCAACCTCTTGCTTCACTAGCACTTCTTTTACAATATCTAGATTCTGGCTCTCTTGAGCCGGATTTGGTAAACCGTTTGTGTCTTCCATCTGAGAAATTTCTTGCTCAGCATCCTGAGCATCAGTATTATTACCTTCCTCATTCACTTTATCCCTTTCAGAATCCTCAACTGTATTATCTTGAACATCTTGAACATTTTGTTCACTAAGAGAAGTTTGAGTAACATTCTTGTCTTTCTTCTGTCCATCAACCAAGGCTTTTAATATTTTCATCCTCTCAGCTATAGGTTCTTCATCAGATTCTGAAGCCGAGTCGGAGGGAGGAACAAACTTCACAACTTTAGAAGTATAATATTTTTTACTTGAAGCATCAGCTCCAAGTGCCAGACGTCTTTCCCTCACCTCTACTTGTATGGGCTCAGTCATTCCTTTCCCTCATTTTCCTAGGCCTTTTCCTTCATACCCCATTTTTAGCATCATTTGAGCATCCTTGCCATAGGTCTCCCCCTGATATTGGGTAAAAACTTCTTCTATTGACCGCTTCCTAGAAGTTCTGGGCTTTGTCTGAACCAGGGATAACTTATGCTCAACTACTATTTGTTTTCCCTTACCCTTATCAGTTTCCTGCCTCTGTGGTGCTTCAGGGCTGGTTCTGCTACTACTTCCAATGTTGGGAGGTATTTTTATGGGAAAAACCCCTTCCCAAGATGCATGATGCAAATTATATTGAATATTAAATTCATTATCATTTTTCAATGGGTACCTTGAAGAAATCATATCTATTTGTACCCTCATCAACCACCATTCGTGAATCTTCACGATTGTCCAGTCAGCCCCCCTCTTCTATATCCTACTAATCCTCTCATTCGTTAACTGATGTTTTGTATTGTTCAGGGGATCATAATTCACTACTTGCTCATAGAAATCATGCCAAGGGGGCAGAGGTTCCATTCTCTCAATGTGCCATTCCAAGGCATCATCTTCACTGTTATTTATTTTTTCCTCTATATCTGGCCTGACTGTAGCATGATATTTTTTCATTTCAGTTTTATTTAGAATAGCTTGTTTTTCAGCAAATCTATCCAAGGGATCATACTTCCACCTCTGTGGAATTTCAATCAGCCCCAATTCTCTTAAATATTGAGCAATCTATTCATTCTGACCCCTTTTTGTTACAACTATCCCTTCAAAACTGAATGGCATGTTACAGGTGCTGGTCTTCCCAATACTAGAGCCAAATTTTACATTTATTTGTTCAGTTTGTTGAACATACTCTAATGCAAATAGTCTGTCTGTAACATAATGAGGGAGTAAAAATGGTTTCTGAGTGAAACCATACAATCTAATACAAACCCCTTGGGTGAGGATAAACCAATCACCCTCTTCAACATATTTAGTTTGCAAAACTTTTTCCGCCTTAGGGGTTAATCTTCTAATATTACCATACATTATTTTCAGAGCAGGGCCTAAGAATTCCCTGTTGAAATCATAAAAGGATTATATTTTATACAACACATTTGTCCATTCACAAACAGGCAAAACCCTGCCCTATTCATCTTTGTCTCACTGAGATAAAAGCTAATTATTTAGACATGAAAAAGAAAAACAACCATATTAAGTATGACGAGAATCGAAAAGAGAATTGAGACCCTTTCTTAAGTGTTGCTAACCCTTCGTGAATATCTGAACATAAGAAACATGACCAGTCAAAGAATATTGGATTCACGCTTTTGCTCATGATAGAAGAATCATAATTTTTGGGGTTAGACAAGCATTCAACCAAGGCAATTTACCATTTTTGGACTTTTTCATCAGTCTTGAGGCCTGCTATCATAGCTAAAATAGAATACAGCTCTGGATTTTTGAACTCTATGATATTAATAGGAGGCTCAGGTGGGTTTTCCCCTGCAGGTAATTCTTTCAGTTGGAAAACCAAAAAATTCCTTATCTTCTCAAAAGGGCCAAAGTATCTAGCCTGGTCTTCGGGGTCAAAGGATTTTGGCTCAAACGCAGGAACATGACCCACAATGAAAGCAAAAATAAAAGCATCTTTGCTTAAAGTAAATAAAACTCTCCCATTACAATCTCTTACATTCTTCCCTTTTTTGTCATAAAAATTAGCAATTGCCCTCACCAACTCGGGGTAGGGATGCACAGGAACATATACATACCAGTATAGAAAGGAATGGAAGACAAAAGTGGAAGGAGAAGATGTCTGAGACTCCGGTAGCTACCCGGTCTGCTATGTTGCTTCTAATTTTTCTCGGGTTCTTCCAGGTCACAATTGTATCACTTATCCTTGCATCTTTGTCAATAAATCTGTTACTCATCTCCTCTATTTTTCTCACCACTGAAGTCATTAAGACGACACAACTGCTGCTTTCTGCTTCTTTCCCTTTCTAGGAGCCATGAAAGAATAACAGGCGACTAATCTTCTGAAATTTTTCTTGAAAATTGCTTCGAAATCTCTTTTTGTCAAGAAAACTAAAAATTTTGAGTATCACAGTAGGGGTTTTCTCTCTTCTCTCTGCGGGAGCTGGAAATAGCAAGTGACAGTATGAAACTTCACTTAGGCAAAAAGTTAGCTTTATTTTTCATGTCATTTGGGAGAAACGTGTGATAAATTGCATTTATTATGGATGGTGGTAGCGATTCTCATGGGATTTCTTCGAATTTCACTTCTGCCACCTTTCCTAGAATGTTTTTTCTTGAAACACTAACCAACCAATTAATATTGTGTAGGAAATAGCAATAAATCCTGGTGAACTCTGTGCTACCTGACCGATCAATCATTTCCTCTCATTTATTCCTTGGCACGTGGCTACTCAAGAATTTCTTAGGCGACCATTTTTAGAAGCTTTTCGCAAGGAGGAAAATAACGCTTCTCGAGGGGTTCTTTTAATAATTTTTTTTCGCCAGCTTTTTAGGACCACGTGGTGATTTTGAATTTGAAATTTCAAAATGATGAAAAGGAACCTTTCTCTCTTCTTTCTACTGTGCTGTTGAACTGTGATTGGTTACAACAAAAACTTTTACTAAATCACAAATTAAAGAATATTTACAATTTTTATAATGCCTCTACTATACTGTACATATAGCTCTAATTTGTATTTTACTTGAAATATAACTTCAGGTGAAACGCGTTCACCATGATAGGAAGGATCCAACCATGTTGATATTTCAGTTGGAAAGAATTGAACTATTTTTTTGAAATTATTTCAAATGGTCCTTCCCAAAAAGCATCGAACTTGTCATGGTTTCTTGGCTTAGATTTCTTTACATTCCACTTCAAAACTTGGTCTCCAACTTTGAATTTTTTGAAAGTAGTCTTCTTATCAAACCACCCTGCTGTATTAATCATGTGTTTCTAGTGGTGATCGTAAGTTAACCACACAAGAGGAGTTAGCCAAATTATCCCTGGAAGAACTCCAAGAAATGGGTGTTTCACTCACCCCTCCTACCCTCCTAAATTTGAAAGGGACTTAAATATTTTGGTAGAAGTTATCTTAAAAATCAATTTTGAAACAAAAATTAATCCTCACATGGTCAAAATTGGAGCTACCTTGAGTAAAAAAGAACAAATAAAATATACATAAATTCTTGTGGAATACCCTAATATCTTTGCATGAATGTACATAGATATGCCTAGCTTAGATCCTTTTGTTGGCATGCACCACTTAGTGGTGTGCCCTGACGCTAAACCTATAAAGAGAAACTTAGGAAAATGCATCCTAAAGTAGCCTTGCTAGTTAAAGATGATTTGCAAAAGCTGTTAGATGTTGATTTCATTCAGGCCATAGATTACTCTCATTGGATATCTAACATTGTCCTAGTAAACAAAAAAGAGGCTACTAAAATAATAGTATGTACTGATTTTAGGGACATCAATGTCGCATGTCCCAAAGATGATTTTCCCCTTCCTAATATGGATAAAATAATCGATTTCACAATAGGAAATGGGATGTTATCCCTTATGGATGGATTCTTTGGGTATAACCAAATTTGTATAGCATAAGAAGATCAGCCAAAAACTGCTTTCATTACACCTTGGGGGACTTTCTGTTGCAAAGTAATGCCCTTCAATCTAAAGAATGCAGGAGTAAATTATCAATGAGCTATGACCTATGTGTTCCATGATATGATGTATGATATATTACATGATTATGTAGATGACATCATAGCTTGATCCATTAAGGAGAGGATCATATTCCTGACTTGCGAGGAGTCTTTGATAGACTCTATGAATACAAAGTTCGCTTAAACCCATACAAATGTGTTTTTGGAGTAAAATCAAGTAAATGTGAGGAATAGAGATAGATCCTATCAAAATCAAGGCAATCATCAATATGCCACCACCAAAAACCTTGATAGAGCTCAAAAGTTTACAATGTAATCTTCAATATATTCGTCATTTCATTGACAAATTAGCAGATATATGTCAACCCTTTCTTAAGATACTTAATAAAGATACCTTTTTCAAATGGGATGAAGAATTTCAAGAAGCCTTTAAGATTTTTAAGACATATTTTCTTACATCGCATGTGCTCATTCCTCCTAGGCTTGAGCATCCTTTTATTTTATATATTTCTACCTCGAAACTTGCGTTAGGAGCAGTGCTAGCGCAACATGACGAGGATAAGAAAGAAAGAGCTATTTATTATATAAGTAGAACCTTGATAATTTATAAAAATCATTATACTCCTTTAGAAAAAATTCTTCTATATGCTGTATTGTCTACACAGAAACTGCGCCATTATATGCTTAGTCAAAAACTTAGTACATAAAATTCAAAATTTGAAAAACATGAAGAAAAGAAAAACAACATGTTAGCATAAACTCCATATTTCACTTTCAATCATTGCATCAAAGTTAGATTTACAACACTTTCTAGATAGACTTGTATGCCATTTGTTCTCAAGGAAAGATAAATTGCATATAGCTAGGTAGAAATTGCATTTGGCCAAACCCTAGGTGTATGCACATAAAAGAATACAACAAACACCCACCTTACCTAGGCATGGAAACCACCACAGAAAGTGTTTCCTGGTGAACCCTCACCCCATTCATCGACAAACACCAAGGAGAGTGCAACACAAGCACTTCTCATCCGAGGTGTAGATCCATCATTTTCCCTCCCCCTTTTAGGCATGGATCCATTAGCCTAGAAGAAAGGGGTGCAAAAATTTTGGGTCTACATTCTTTGGTGAACCCGACGTGAACTACACCATCATTGTCAACTTTGTTGTTTTTCCTTTTCATAAAAAAACAAAAATATTTCTAAATGGTAGAAAATAGTATTAAAGAGTCTTCATTTATAGACCTTAGAAAAACACTCATAGAGCGAGAGGTTGACCTCTTCTACAAACATAATAATATAGAACACCAAGTGGACTTGTGGAAAAACTTTGGTATCATTGAGAATAGATCTGAAGAAATAAGGAAAATTAAAAGAATTGATGTTACTAAAGCCCTAGGGCCAGGTTATTACTCTCCCTATTTTGAAATCAAAAGAGGTTGTGAATGTTGGCTCACAAACAAATGAGCTAGTGTTCATTCAAATATCTATCCTTGGGATAACTATCTAGAAGAAGCATTAAATATCCATAAATTCTTAGCATACTTAGAGGACAATGAGGTAACCCTAGAACAAAGAAGAAGATATCACAAAGCACCTAGGGCAGTCCTTTTTTGAGACTATTGTTATGAATTGCAAGTTCAACCTTCTACCTCAGATACTAAGGAACTTACCCTTGTCCACTTCATCCAACTTCTAGTAGATGATTTCTCTTTTGAGGAAGAACACTACATGAGTCCTGAAGATCTAGAGCCCATTAATGACATTCACAAGCTCTTCAAAGAAGATTAAACCATTTAGCATTGTTATCAAAATTCTATAAATACTTGAGTTAAAGAATAGTAGATTGTTTTTTTCAAGAACAAAAACAAAAAAATTAAATAAAATATCAAAAACAACAACAATAAAAAAACAAAAAACTTTTAATTAGCATCGATAGGAAATATGCCTAAAACTCTAAGGAACGGTAAACAAGTGGCAACCGACTTCGAAGAAGAGTCGGATACTAAAAACCCCAATAGTGAAACTGAAATGGAAGAAATTCTAGAAGAACAAGTAGCCCAAATAGAACAACATGATGAAGATGAAACAATTAAGGTTTTTGACCCTAAAATGGGACCCCAAGGAGACATTCATTTTGAATCTATGGATCACTTTTGTGAATTTTTGAAACATAACCGATCTACTATTACCAACACATTTGAAATAGAAGAACAAGTTAGAAAAGGTGATGTTTCAGTTGAAGATGCCTTAGAACAAGTTTTTCAAATGTGACCAAAATTGGAAACCTATGAAGAGGATACCTCATTACAACATGCCACTCATATTGACCCTTCCTTAGATCCTACCCAAATTATGCATCCCCAAGATACTCATCATCAAACTCAAACATCAATTGCATCACAATGCCAACCTACTTTGGTGGCCAACATAACTACTTCTACTCAAAAACAACCTTCTTCTTCTCAAAATAATACTTTTCTTTCCCAATATTTCAAAAATCGATTTGGTCAAAACTCTACATCTCAAAAGAGCAAAAATGTGCAAAATCCTACTTCTTTTCAACAAAATTCCCAACAAAAAGCAGCTCCTTATAAACTAAAAAATCCTCCCATTTCAAATCCTATGCATAATAGTATCACCATTCCAACCCCTTATGCAGTAGCACAATGTACATATTATCCTCCATATGCCAACATAATAGCACAACATGGAAACAATGAGCAACCACAACATCTTGAAACTATAGTGAAGCAATTAGCTTCACGATTGGATCAAATAGACCCTTATCATCCTACATATAGCTATAAGGAGATGTGTAATCAACCATTGGATCCCTATGTTGCCGCTAAACCATACCCTAAATGATTCCCTATGCTAGTTCTTCCAATCTATAAGGGAATTGAAGACCCAATCGAGCATCTTCGCATGTTTAGGACAGCATGCCATGACATTGCATATGATGATATGTTATTGTTAAAAATATTCCCAAAAAGTTTAGGAGGTATGGCATTAGAATGGTACTATCAATTGCCAACACATTCCCTAAGAAATTTTGAAGAAACTATGGAGTTGTTTGTACATCAATTTGGTGCCTATATAGAGAGGCATGTCACAATAAAATATTTGTACAACCTCAAACAAGGAAAAGAAGAGAGCTTCATAGAATTTCTAGCTCGATGGAGGAAACTTTTAGGTAAACTACATTTTGCTTTACCTCCAAGAGAAATGTTAGAAATTTTCATTGGGAATTTACAAGAGCAATTATCCTACGAGTTAGCTACGGCTACCGTAACATCCTTTGATCAAGCTATAGACTTGGAAAGAAGGGTAGAAGAAGCCCTAATTAGAAGGGGATAGCTTAAAAGGAAGTATGAAGACAAGTCATCTAAAAATCAATACAAGAACAAACATGTGGTAGGAGATGGGGTTACAGATAGTAGACCCCCTCCAAATGTTAACACCATAGAAACTACAAAGAAGTTTGTGTTAAAAGCACCCCAAAAACCTCCACAAAGAAACTTCACAAGATTAAATCAACCTTTGATGATGGTCTTACCACAATTAGTAGAAAGAGGTTTGATAAAATTTCCAGAGATACGACAACCTGACCCCTCTCAACCTTGGTACATACCGGACCAACATTGTGATTTCCATCAAGTTGATGGACATCCAACCAACACTTGTAGAAGATTAAAACACTTAGTACAAGACTTGATTGACAATGGAAAATTGGGAGTGGAAAATCCTCCACCTAAGGCTAATCCACCAATAGAACCACAAAAGCAATAGGTGCAAAATGCCAATCAAGATCTAGACATCTTCCAAAATCCTTTACCAAACCGTGGTAAGGAAGTTGTAAATTAGCTAGATTATAATATTGTGCCTCATCCAACATGTTATGTGGGAATTATTAGTAGTCACTTACCATCGTAAATCTCATAAACTTCCTTTGTGCCTACTCAATCCATTGTCACAATTGAACAATTTCGAGGAAGGACACTACAATTCTCATATTTTGACCATATAGAAAGTGAAACTGAATCTGAGGTAGACATTAGTTCCTTACATTCTAATAGTTCAGAAGATGAATCAGGACCAATTCTACCCATCACAGATTCATTAACTCTGGAGGAACCATTTCCAAGAATGATAACAACCCATCCTTCTTCACAACAACTTCTTCCCATAGAACAAACATCAAATGCTAGATCACAACTTGTTCAAGATGATCCTCCCATTTCCCACCAATCAAGCAACATTGTGGCTACAGTTGGAGCCATTACTAGACAACAAGCTCAAACTCAAAATTCTCAACCTCAATTACCTACAACTCAACCAAATGATGTGGATCAACCATATTTTGTTCTAAAACCACCTTATAAGGGAAATAATGTAATTCGACCTCAACAAAAAGCTCCCTTTGATATTAATGAACAACTAGCTAATACAACAGCTAGGATTTCTCTCCTAGATCTTCTTAGAACTTCATCAGTTCATAGAGAAGAATTAATGAACACCTTGAGTCAAATGATGGTGCCTCAAGACATAGAACCAACTATTGTAGTGAATGTTGTAGCTTCTCATGGAATTGATTACATCGATTTTCATGACAAAGATATACCTCCACATAGTATGCATAGGGATAATCCCTTATACATAACAACATTAATCAGAGATGTAGGTGTTAAGAGAGTATTAATTGACAATGGCTCATCCTTAAATATTTGCACCTATGACTTTTTCAAAAGGTTTGGGTTCAGAAATGAAGACTTACGGAGAACTAAAATGATTATAAAAGCTTTTAATGATGAAACCCAAGAGGCTTGTGGTGTGATATCTATCCCATTACAAGTTGGCCCTAGAATTTTGGATACATCTATTTTTGTTGTATCTTATCCTGCATCATACAACATCCTTCTAGGATACCCTTGGATTAATGCAATGAGGGCAGTTCCCTCTACCTTACATCAATGTGTCAAATTCAAGTTTAAAAATCAATTGGTCACCATCCATGGAGACCCTAGACCTTTCGACATGTGTGCAATGGTGGAACCTATTAATGTTCCATTTTGTCCAGCTTTATCATCATCGATTCCTGTTCCCCCTAAGTCTTCTTCCCCAAAGATTGAACCTTTACCTTCCTATGACACAACTACACCATCTAAAACTGATAATCCTTCTACCTCATATCCCCTCATAGATGAAGTTTTACCAGATTTATCTACCATATTAGCACCTACAGAACATGCCAATTTTGTTGTACAAGACTCCATTATCCTATCCCAATTACCGCCATCCCCACGAACAATAGGTTTACCTCACAAACGGGGAAACATATATCATGTTGGAAGTTGTACTTTTATTTTTGTAGGATGTTCTCTCGATAAAATCAACATCAAGAAAATGAGCTTTACATTCGATGAGAATAATTTTGCTCAATGTTATTTCTCCAACAGATATATAAAATCGAAACAAATGATGTGTGATATGGGTTACAGAGGTAAAGGTTTGGGTCATTTTGAAAATGGCATACGCGAACCATTTGAGGTTGAGGAATGGCCTGCCCGATGTGGTATAGGCTATATTCCTACAAAATCTCAACCTTTCCCTTTTAATGACGATGATCATCTAATCACCTATGATGAATATTTGGAAAATAAAAAATATTTAATGAATAATAAGAAGAGAAGACAAACTCATTTTTCTTGCAATATGATTTCAATAGTCCATCCAAAAATGATTGCCACTCCAGATGAGTGTATAGAAGGAGATGTCTTTTTTGACATCTCCCTCGAAGAAGTTATGAGGAATAGTTTCTTCTTTGATGGGTCCATCCCATGTATAGCCCATGTCCACACAATAACCACACAAGAAGAGTTAGCCAAATTATCCCTAGAAGAACTTCAAGAAATGGGTGTTTCACTCACCCCTCCTACCCTCCTAAATTTGAAAGGGACTTAAATATTTTGGTAGAAGATATCTTAAAAATCAATATTGGAACAGAAATTAATCCTCACATGGTCAAAATTGGAGCTACCTTGAGTAAAGAAGAACAAATAAAATACACATAACTTCTTGTGGAATACCCTGATATCTTTGCATGGATGTACATAGATATGCCTGGCTTAGATCCTTCTATTGTCATGCACCACTTAGTGGTGTGTCCTGATGCTAAACCTGTAAAATAGAAACTTAGGAAAATGCATCCTAAAGTAGCCTTGCTAGTTAAAGATGAGTTGCAAAAGTTATTAGATGTTGATTTCATTCAGGCCATAGATTACTATGATTGGATATCTAATGTCATCCTAGTAACCAAAAAAGAGGCTACTAAAATCAGAGTATGTACTGATTTTAGGGACATCAATGTTGCATGTCCCAAAGATGATTTTCCCCTTCCTAATATGGATCAAATCATTGATTTCATAGTAGGAAGTGGGATGTTATCCCTTATGGATGGATTCTTTGGATATAACCAAATCCGTATAGCACAAGAAGATCAACCCAAAACTGCTTTCATTACACCTTGGGGAAATTTATATTGGAAAGTAATGCCCTTGGGTCTTTTGAATGCAGGAGCAACTTATCAATGAGCTATGACCTACGTGTTCCATGATATGATGTATGATATCTTACATGATTATGTAGATGACATCATAGCTTGATCCATTAAGGAAGAGGATCATATTCTTGACTTGCGATGAGTCTTTAATAGACTTCGTGAATACAAAGTCTGCTTAAACCTAGAAAAATGTGTGTTTGGAGTAAAATCAAGTAAATTATTGGGATTTCCGATCAGGAATAGAGATAGATCCTATCAAAATCAAGGTAATCATCGATATGCCACCACCAAAAACCTTGATAGAGCTCAGAAGTTTACAAGGTAAGCTCCAATCTATTCATCGTTTCATTGACAAATTGGCAGATAAATGTCAACCCTTTCTTAAGTTACTTAAGAAAGATACCTTTTTCAAATGGGATGAAGAATGTCAAGAAGCCTTTGAATCTCTTAAGACATATTTTCTTACACCGCCAGTGCTCGTTCCTCCTAGGCTCGAGCATCCTTTTATTCTATATATTTCTACCTCAGAACTTGCGTTAGGAGCAATGCTAGCACAACATGATGAGGATAAGAAAGAAAGAGCTATTTATTACATAAGTAGAACCTTGATAAGTTATGAAACTCATTATACTCCTTTAGAAAAACTTTTCTTAGTTGTTGTGTTTTCTACATAGAAACTATGCCATTATATGCTTAGTCAAAAAACTTTTGTTATAGCAAAATTTGATCCATTAAGATACTTGATGAGTAGACCTTATCTATCAGGACACACAACAAAATGGGTTCTAGCTCTGAGTGAGTTTGATCTAACCTTTATTGGACAAAAATCCATTAAAGGGTAAGTCATAGCTGATCAACTCATTGCTTCCCCTTTAGAATCTACTCATCCTTTAACAATAGAGTTTCTAGATGAATGCCTTAACCTAGAAAGTGAACCTATAGATTCATGGACTCTATTTTTTGATGGAGCCCATTGCATGAGTGGCACAGGTGCAGGCATTATATTAGTGTCTCCACATAAATAACTTATCCCATTATATTTTAAACTCCAATTTGCTTGTACGAATAATACAATAGAGTATGAAGCCTTGATCCTTGGGTTACGAGCAACTTTATCCTTGAATATTAAAACCTGAGATGAGAAACTTTGTCCCTATAAAGAGTATGTTTTGAAACTTATATCTTTATTCGAGAAAGTTACTATCGAAGCTATCCCTCGTACTAGTAATCATTCTATGGATGCTATGGCAGTAGTTGCTTCTCTTATTCCTTTGGAGTTGGATGATGATCATGCTACTATCATCATTCACCAACTTCGGGAACCCACATCATTAGAATCTTGCCTAGCACCCTTAGATGTTTTCGTAATTGAAGAAACATCCTCAGGATCATGGTATGGAGATATCTTCGATTTTCTCCAAAATGGGTCATACCTAGATGGCTTAGATAGGAATCAACGAAGACTATTAACTATTATGTAAAAGAGTTGTTCATTTTGTAATCATCAAAAATACTTTATATAAAAGGTCTTTTGAAGGTATCCTCCTAAGATGTCTTAACCTAGAAGAATCCAAGAAAGCACTAAGTGAAGTGCATGATGGATCTTGTGGAGGTCATTTTAGTGGTGGAGCCATAACTAAAAAGCTCCTACGAATGGGCTATTTTTGGCCCTCCATGGAAAAATATGCCAATGACTATGTGCATCGATGTGACAAATGTCAATGACATGCAAATTTAGTCCATGCTCCTGCCCAAGAGCTTCAAGCTATTTCTTCCCCTTGGCATTTTTCAAAATGGGGCCTAGACATTATAGGGAAGATTAATCCAATTTCATCAGATGGTCATAAATTTATCATAACAACAACTGAATATTTTACAAAATGGGTAGAAGCCATGCCTTTGGCTTCTTGCATAGGAACCCAAGTCTCTAAATTTATTTTCAATCAAATCATCTGTAGATTTGGGATTCCATCCACACTTGTTTCTGATAATGGAACTTGCTTCAAAAATAAAGATATACAAAAACTTTGTGCTAAGTATAAAATCCAACATAGATGGTCTACTCCTTACTATCCACAAGGAAATGGCCAAGCTGAAGCATCCAATAAAAATTTAATTAAAATACTAAAAATATTGGTTAATAAATCAGGATGAGATTGGCATACTCAATTATATCCTGCTTTATGGGCTTATCGAACTAGTGTTCGAACCCCTACTGGTGCTTCTCCTTTTGTCTTGGTATATGGTGCTGAAGTTGTATTTCCTTTTGAGCTTGAAGTCCCTTATTTAGGTATTTTACTTCAAGATGTTGAAGTAGGAGGGGAAAAATGTGGTGGAGAAAAGTCAATTGGAATTACTAGATGAAAAGTGCATAAATGCTTTAGAGCACCTTCACTCCTATCAAGATAAACTCAAAATATCATACTCTAAGAAATTTCATACTCGATCCTTTGAGGTTGGTGATCTAGTTCTTAAAGAAAATCAAAAAAATACAAATGCTCGAACTGATCTTAAAGGAAAATTTCAACCAAATTGGCTAGGTCCATTTATCATCACTACAAAATTTGGATCAGGTGCATATCGTTTGGCTACCTTAGATGGAAAAGATCTTAAGGAACCAATGAACATTATGCATCTTAAAAGATACTATGCATAAAATCATAAAGTCTCACCATTGTACATAGTTGTAAATACCTTGTACATACATTTCTTGCATCTACTTCAATCATCTTATTTAAATCATATTTCACTTAGTTGCATTTATCTATGAATTTATCAAAATAAAATTGTGGTCCAATTGCATATGACATATGGTCACATCCAATTATTATTCTACTTATATTAGACCTATGTTGTCAAAATTCATAAGCAATTTTGGTTTACTTCGGAAGAATTCAAAAATTATCTTGAACCACTCACCAAATATACACTTTAATAAAATCTTGATTCTCAATATTGATTATAAATCTCTCTTGAACCAAAAGCACTACTGTTTCACTAAATAAATTTTGAAGTTTTGGGAATTGATCTTGCCACTTTTTGAACCAAATTACACTTACACATCTAAAAATGATTTTGCACAAGGGAAGATGATGCTACATAGTAGACCTAGCTCCTTAAGCGAAAGGTTTCCCTTGCTATCCTATTATGCACATGGTCTAGAATGTTGATAATTGGAAAAAGGACAAGCTCCTCCCTACCCAAATAAAATCCCTTGCTCTTTGTCTAATCTGAGCAAGTATCCCTTAAAAAAATTGATTTTACTACAAAGCAATAAAAATCCCCTTGTTCAAAAAAAAATGAACAAGAATCCCTACTCAAAGAAATCAAAAGAAAAGAAGGGGGTAATGAGCTTGAATCCCTAGAATTCCTCAGTTATTTGAACACCATGGGGTGATCCCTATTACAGTAATGGGCTGAATGAATCCCACCTGGCAATAGGGTAGTCTTACGCATGGTGACATGTCTATCACATTAGTGACCTTCTTTTGTACAGACCAATGTCAGCTTGTGGATCAGCTAGCTTTTGGTAGCTTGTATTACATAGTAGTTAAGTCTAACTGAATGCATAAAATCATGGTAAATGAATCCATCATTTGCACACACATTGGTTCTTAAATTTGGTTTGTATCATTACCTTACTCAAAATTGGTAAATGAACTTCATAAGCACACACATTTGATCCTTGAGAGATTTTGTATCATAATTAAGGTCAAGATGGAAAATGAATACACAAATCACACACTGGTTCTTGATAAATTTGATTTCATCCTAGAAATGACCAAAATTCTCCTTGAAGTTTGATTAGAGAAGTCACCATTTTTTCATGGATTTGTATGATTGTTAGCATATGCAATTGGTCCTAAAAAATAGTTAATCTTGCATTTTCATACCTATCACTTAGCATAAATGCTTCCATTCTACTATATTGCATGATTGCTTATCATTTACAAAAACTTGCATTTGATCATACATAATCACTTTCTCATGTAGTTGCATATTGACTTCGTGATGATGGCATGAGATAACCCTAATAAAATATCTCTATTTACTACACACTAGGAATCTTATGCCTAGCGCAAGTCCTCTATCCAAAATTTTCATGCTTAAATACACTATTGTTCTCTTAAATTTTAACCAAATTAAATTTAAGATCACACATTACTTATCAATTACATCACTTTCAACAAAATTTCAAGATACTTCTTGATCCCAACCCTTTGATGTTAGCAATATAACAAAATCTCACATAGGATCCACTTCATGACCAAAGCGAGGGGCAACCTCCATAAACGGTCATACACAAGCACACATCCTCGAGACCTATTGTTGACTGATCAAAATCATAAGGGTTCCTTTTTAAAACACTCTTTCTTCTACAAAACTTTCAATTCACACTACATCACAAATTATCAATCAACTCATACTTTACTTCACTATGACCATATCTTGATTAAGCATGATGAAAGAAAAATTAGCAATCAAACATGACCAAAAGCATGATTATGTAGATCATCAAAAACAAATCATATTTTACATTATACATACACATAAACATCAAAATACTAAAAAGAGAACAACAATAATCATATATATATCATCAAAAATACATAGGGTACAAAAAGTCGATTGGTATACCACAATCATAAAATAGGCATACTCAATCACTAGGGGTATACCACAAAATCTAGCTTGGTATATCACCCCTAGAACTCTAGGTATCATCATCTGGAGGCAGTCTAGGCTCCTAAAACAAAGGAGCCATAGAAGCTGACCTCGAACCTGATCTAGAGTGGCTCGACGCTGCTAACTTTGGGGGTAGTGGAACCCTCTAACTCTTGGATACTACCTAAAAGTAGAGCATCTAATAAAATGTCATCCACTAAGAGGCTAATATAACCTCTGCTTGTACTACCATTAGTGCACTCTGAAGTGCACTACTCCCTAAAGACTGGCCTGAATCCATGCTCCTCTTATTATGATATCATGACTATGTATGGTGTGATGATCCATGTCCTTGCATATGGGCCAGCTGAGCCTAAGCCTAGCTCGAGAGAGTTTGTGCTTGTGATAGTTGTCCATCTAATGACTAGATATGAATCACCTGAATGTTGATCTAACTCCTCAGACCATCAATCTCTACTCGTAGAGTAGCCACCTCTCCTACACTACTCGACTCTCCCACCTCCATAGCAATACCCTTCCTGGATGAGTCATGACAAAAATTATAGGTGTCTCCCACTAAGGAGATAATGCAGTCTACTTAGGTAGAGGTACATCCTACTGAGAACCTCCTACCTAATATCACTACCCACTCTCTTCCAATCCAAAGAGCCCTCTCCCACTAAGAAGACCTCTATGGCTATCGTCCTCCTTTCATCCAAGGCCCCTCTCTCTATGGTGGCCTCTATCTCTCTCTCCTCATACCTAGCCGACCATCATCTTGCTACCTCTCAAAAATATTGGTGTACCTGATCAACTACACCTCTCTCTCAAGTGATCCTCATGGGATAAATGCTGGTATACCAGCAGAATACCCATCCATAACCCTTACATCATCTCCCTCTACAAGGATGACCACTACATCATCCTCATCAGCCTCTACAAATCTATTAAGATCTGATTCCCCACTAGTGGTCATCAAATCTTGAACTACCCATGAGAATGTGAAATCATGGACCTCAAGAATCACCTGCACCAAGCCAAACTATCATAGCACCTGATCTACTTAGTGTAGCTCTATCTCTCCCCTCTCCATATAGAGCCATCACACTCACCTCACATAAGATAGCTCCACTCTATCATCCTCCCATCTATGGTGCCCTCGCTAGGATCTCAAAAAATCTATGATGTGATCAAGTCATCGATCACCTACCTAGCCTCCTCTAGGCCACTCCTCCTCCTCCCTCGGCCTACTGTAGGATCCCAACAAAATATGGTAGGTCATCCATCCTCTACATCCTGATGAGGAAGCCCCATTGGCCTCCTCATGGTAATGTGCTCCCAGCACCATACCTGAAGAAAGGAAGTAAGAATCAAGTTACAACCCTTCTTATACACAACCCTAAACAAGGTCATGTATAAGCAGCATAATATGTAGGGTCCCCAAGAAAAGTGCATGTTGGTATCTCACATGTCTACTACAACCTCTACTAAACCCCATGGCAGGTGTCGACCACTCTGATGGCACACCAAAAAGCCTACAACTATCCCTACCAATACTTATGTCAAGCGGGACACTCCCTCTATCATAATCAGTCCATCCATGCTCACCCCACTCTGCTCAATGGGGAATGATGGGTCTCTTATCATCATCACATAACCTAAGCCTAGGATAGGGACTGGTAAACAAAATGGCCCCTGATCAACACTTTGAGGATCCTCCATATATCCTCTAAGGTAGGGGCCATCTCCCCTATAGGTAGCCGGAATATCGATGATCTCGAATACCACCACTTCGCCAAATTTGTAAGCAGACTATAGTCTACCTCTATACATGGCATCTCAACCACATGGTTCAGGCCCACTACCATCAGAATATCCTTATCATCTGCACTCAAGGCTCTGACGTGATCATCAAATCCCGTATACCGCCACTCACGATTCTTAAGTACCCCTTGCTACAAAACAAAAAAACCAAATATAAAAACAAATTAGTTATCTATTATAAATCATAAAAACATCATTAGAACATAAAATAATGAAGCATAAATTATAAATTTAGTCCCAATTGATAAATTCAGACTTAAAGTGCAAATTCAGACTGAACAAAAACCAATTTGGACATTTGAATTTGCAAATTTGGACTTTTTGCAAATAAATTTGGACGTACAAATTCATTGAAAAGTGTTTGAATTTGTGAATTCGAACGCCTTCTCTGAAGAATTAGAATGTCCAAATTTGTTGAAATGGTCCGAATTCATCACTTGCGACCGCATGACAGTAGGCCGCATCTAAAATCCAAAAAATTCTAAAAATAAACCAAAAAATTCCAAATTAGAAGTGATGAGATCACTTACCCGCATACTCCTACCAGTTCTATTGTTCCTTGAACTTTATCTGCTCGATGTACAATAGTGGCCATTCTTTATTTTTCTCTAGAGCTCAGTTTTCAAGAAAGTGAAGGTAAAAATGAATTAGGGTTTTACCCTAATTTCTATTTTATATCCCCTTTTTACCCCTTTTTTTGCTTCAAATTTTGAGTTTTGCAATAAATTTCATATTTTTTACAAAACTCAAAGGGGTACCCTAGATAATAAACATAAAAAGAAAAATTGAATAAATTTTGGTTTTTCATAGCATAATTTTCATTTTTGCTACATCTTTCTTTAACGCATTTATTGTTCATAAATGCGCCAAAGAGGGGGCAAAATGTAGCCACAGAATTTTGACACACTTCAAAATTCCCACTTCCTAGTAAAACATGTTGTTTACCCTAACAACATGAAATTTACCCTCAAATACCCCTACCTCGATTTTTGTGCCAAGAAAATGGAAATTGATTTAATTTCCCTTTTTTTCAGGAAATTCAGGCAAACCCGATGAAATCAAACTTTTTCGATAATTTTGGACGTTCGATTTTGTCCAAATCCCACGTGCACCTAATTTAGGTGCTATGTTGGGATTTTGAACCTAATATGGGCCAACCCAGATTCTTGATAAATTTGGGTGATCCGAATTTATCCAAATCAAGAAAAATCCCAAATTGGCCTAACTACTTGGCCTATTTTCGCCTCCCTCCCTAGTTCCTTGACCTGCATCAGGCATTTAAACCCCTAGAACCCCCCTAAACAAACTAATGGTGATAATTTGTAGGAAATCTTGGTTGGAGAAGGAGATTTCAGAGCTTTTATTGTAGGTTACAGTGGAGATTTCGACCTTCAGATCACCATTCCCAAAGCTCTCAGACATGGCGATGCATACTGCAAGTTTAGATCTGGTTTATGCTTAATAGTAATTTGATTTTTGCATTGCTTTTCACAAATTTGGGACATCCAAATTTGTCATAAAATCTCGATTTCTGACCATTGCTTTTACAGAACTAGCCATTGGATATTTTTGGGACATCTGAAATCATACATAAAGTCCAAAAACATACATAAAGTCTGAAATCATACCAATTAATGTTGGGGGTAAAATTTTGATTATAGATTTATCAATTTGAGTCATAGTTGCACTGTGTCCTTTTACTTGCTTTAATTATTCCATTGTATCTCATTATTGTTACTATGTTTACTGCATTTAATTTTACATGTTTTGTATTAGATCCATAGATCCTTTATTTTTCATACGATTTGCTAAAAGAATTGAGGGGATTTGACTGTTATAGATCATGATCTATTGTGACCTAAGTAGATCCCCCATCCCTAATTTCAAATTTTAGTGTTGCATTGTGAAATTGTAGGTTTTTGATATATTCGACTGATCCGAATTCATCTGATGAATTTGGACGTTCGAATTCATACTGAAAACATCTGAATTCATCCTGTAGCACCCGAATTCATCTGAAAGCAAACATCTAGACTAGGTAAGGATCTAAACCTGATTTCTTGAATATCTCATGCTCTAGATCAATATTTCTCTATTTTTATAAACATTTGCATAAAACAAAAGAAAGAAAAAAAAAAACAAAAGAACATAGATTTAATTACATCATATTTTGCATTTAATCACATTAGTTGAAAAACTCAAAAAAAAAGGACTAAAAACATAAAATTTATTGCATTAATCATATTAGTTTGAAAGAAAAAATACAAAAGGACAAAAATATACAAACTTAGTTATATCATTTCCACATCAATTGCATTTAATCAAAAGGTTCCAAAGAATGAAAAGATAAAACATAGAATTTAGTTAAATTATTTTATACTTAGTACATTAAATTGAAAAACAAAAAAACATAAAGAAAAGAAAACAACATGTTACATTAAACTCCATATTTCACTTTCAATCATTGCATCAAAGTTAGATTTACAACACTTTTTAGATAGACTTGTATGCCATTTGTTCTCAAGGAAAGATAAATTGCATGTAGTTAGGTAGAAATTGCATTTGGCCAAATCCTAGGTGTATGCACATAAAATAATACAAAAAACATCCACTTTACCTAGGCATGGGAACTGCCACAGAAAGTGTTTCCTGGTAAAACCTCACCCCATTTATCGACAAACACCAAAGATAGCACGACTCAAGTGTTTCTCGTCTTAGGTGTAGATCTATCATTTTCCCTTTCCCTTTCAAGCATGGATCCATTAGCCTAGAAGAAAGGGGTGTGAAAATTTTGGGTCTACAAGTTTATATAATCTTTCTTTTATTTTTTCGACATAGATTTATCAACTTTCACCATTCTAGGTTCCTGTTCAATCCTGATATTGATCTCATATGCTTCTAATCCATGGAGCGTAGGTTTATGAGCCCTGTTAAAATCATCAAATATGCTTTTTAAGAAAATTAGGCCTCTAGGTAATTTATTTGTCTTAAGTTGTATTAATTCCATAGGTTCTCCAATGATATCTTT
This sequence comes from Wollemia nobilis, assembly GCA_028583015.1. Classification (NCBI taxonomy): domain Eukaryota; kingdom Viridiplantae; phylum Streptophyta; class Pinopsida; order Araucariales; family Araucariaceae; genus Wollemia; species Wollemia nobilis. The sequence goes on from JAQPPZ010010477.1 coordinate 119,910, forward strand.
TAATTTTTTCTCATCCTCCTCGTCACATATGATATGAGCATAGTGGTTTTGTAAGATCATAAAATCTTTGATGTCTTCATCATCTTGAAAAACCTTTAAATACACTATATTATTTGGCATAGATGGACGGTATACATAAATGGTTGGAAACTTCTCCTAGTATTTTGTATTTATTTTTGGACTATCTACACCAAATGCATTCACAACTAACAAGTTGGCCACATGGTTTTTATCCCTAGGTATATAAGATATGTTGATAGCCAAAAATTTATTAATTTTATCTTGAACGACCTATTTATATTGCTTCAACCTTAAATGTTTGACCTGATATTTTCCCTTGATGTGTTGAATTATCAATTCAACATCTCCATATACAGTCAAATAATTGATTCCAAGTTCTTTTTCTTTTCTCAAACCTAATAAAAAGGCCTCATGTTTTGCTACATTATTGGTGCACAAAAACTTTAACCTATAGGGTATGCCTAAGTAGTTTCCATTAATATCGGTAATGTTAACCCCAGATCCTACACCAGTTTGTGATTTTGCTCCATCGAATGTCAACATTTAAGTTGTGAATATTCTATCAGATTCAACATTAACTTTGATTTTTGTTTGTGGATCCATGTGTACAGCTTTTTAAACCTTGGCTAGAAATGGTGAATGCCATATTGAATAGACTCATATTTCTTGTTCTTCAATAGAGTTAACTAAGTTCACCATGGTGTTGTCTGACTTCCTTAACTCTACTTAATACCTATTCTAAGTGTGACATGTTATTTAGCTATTAGTGGGATAGTGGAATAAGACCAATCTAGTTGAATATATCCTCCCAATTGTTCAACCCAATACCTAGATAATAGTAATGAAAGTAAAGGGTCTACATCAACAATAGCTAGGTCCATAACTATTCCTTTCTTGGGGTATTGATATAGGAAAATGAGTAAACCTATAATTATTATAGCACATGGCACTTACCTACTATCCATGACTAATATCGAGGGAGAGTCTCTGGTACACATTAAATCAAGCTTATTTGCTACTTGTTTGGGCATATTATTGTGTGATGCTCCACTATCTAACATACAATTATGAATTACATATTGATCTTCTAATTCTGAATTATACCTTAGGGATATGTAAATGGGTGTAACTAAATATGGATTCCTGGGTATAGGCATGGATTTTTTTGCTGCTGAAATACTGTAGATATGGTTATTTGGCTATTCTACTATACATAAAGCTCTACATACCTGATACCTATATTTTGGGATGGTCATTAGTTCTCCAAAAGTGATATTAATTTTCTATTTGGCCAACTACTGACCAACATTAAATTCTACCTTCTTAAATTTTACATTTCTAGTAGAATCCAACTATCTTTGGGGATCATTTTCTGTCTTAACCTCAGGGGCTATTTGTTGTTTATTACTGTTCTATTTCTTAGATGCTTTATCCTTATTTTGGTTTTGTTGACTTGATTTAGTCCTATAAATCTTATCAGACATTGTCCTATTCCTCAAATTAATGGAATAAATCCTTTCTAAGGCTTCTATCTCTTTTGTTTTTGGTGTTATCTTACCTTAATTAAACCTTTCAAATTTGTTGTCTTGGGGTCTTTTAAATATTTCTACATTTTCCAGAACAAAGGCTTTAGACTTTTTTTTTGACATGGGCAACTCATCCACTTTTTCTCAAATTGATTCTCCCTTTATTCATCATCCTTAGTCCAGTAGACATTTACTCTTATTTCTTCATCTAATTCTTCCTCAAGATTCACATTAGCGTGCATACCTAGATATATACCATAGTCAACTGGATTTTGTGGGGCATCATAGGCAAGGTAGAAAAAGGGAAAATTTGAGACCATGTTAACTGAATCCATGGGGTTTGGAACTAAATCTATATCTTTATGTACTTCTTTCCTTATCCACCCATTATTGTTATTCCCATTTCTATTTCCTTCATTTTCATTATTCCTTCCTCAATTTCTATTAAAATTCCTCTTAAATTGAGGTCTATTATCATTTTGTGGTTGGATTGGTGATTCAACACTCTCTAATTTTTCTCTCTCAATTCTAGATAGTCTGCTATTCATTGAGTTAAACATCTCAGTAAGCTAGATGGAAACTTTCTCTATATGATCTTGTTTAATTTTATTTAATAATGAGAAGCCAATATTTTTGGGTTTCTTATCAACTTGACTTGGGCCTAACTCATATGTGTATGGTTTCATCTTCCCACTATCTATCATGTCTCTTTCTATCTCTATGGTTTTTTTCATACATTCATCAATAGTGCTTGCTCTTTGTTGTCTCAACTCATAGATAAGCTCACCAGGGAATGCATTCTTATAGAAACAAATGAACTAATTATCAGTGGGTCTCAGAGTTGTGGGGATCTTTTTTCTAGTTTTGAAGAATCTTCTGTTGAACTCTTCTACTGATTGATTTTCTATTTTCATCATGTTGCGAGATCTATTAGCAATAATTTCTCTTTTTTCTTTCCCTATACTTCTTAAGGAACATCATCTCCGTAGTCTAAAAATCAACTATAGTATGCTCTGGGAGGCTATTGATCTAGTCTCGGGTATCCCTTTCAAGGGTTTGTAGGAATAGTCTAAGAACTACGTCTTCTTCATCAACCTCAATATTGTCTAAGGCATATAGGAAACTCTTGACATGCTCTTCATCGATGATAGTACTATTTCCTTGGAACTTCAAGAGGTATTTGTGAGCCTTACTAGGAAGGTTATTTAGATCTGGGGGTAATATAAAAGGTCTATGTCTATTGGTTCTCCAGGTCTAAAGCTTTTGGTTCTTATGGTTTTGATTTGGTTGAATATTGGCCATGTTGGCTATGGGGACAATAATAGCATGAATGATAGGGGTCTAAAAACATGTGTGCTAGTACAATTATTCTAAAAGGAATTATCTAAAGGTAGTAATTTCTTAATAGATTTTTTACTTGTAAAGTAAGATTAATTCTTAAAACATTTAGGAATTAAATTCTTTTGGGTGTGGATAAATACCTTAGGATCTTCAAATTTTGGGAAGAGTTATTTGTCACTTTTTCTACTATGTACCAAGTCAAATTCTTCAAGTATTCAAATCTTTGGGTTTGTTCAGAGTTGCCAACACTATGGTGTAGAATAATTTTTTTGGCTAAGATTGCTCAGTCTTACTTATCCTCTTAGTCTCTCAGATGTGCACAGAGGTATCCCAAGATGATAACCCAAAACATTAAAATTTTGAAATGTCATAGGGAGAAAGACTAAGAAAACATATAGATGATAAATCAGTCTATCTCCAACAACGATTCCAGAAAACTATGGCATTGAGTTGACGGGTTGGCATTATAAAAAAATATCGTATGGATATAACACAAAAAATATAGAAATAGAACAATAAGGTTATCCCCTAAAATGATGCCAAAAAACTAGTGGAAAATTTTTGATATCCTTAATAAATGGTTATCACGCTATCAATTTTCCTATATCATAAGTAGTATGCAAGCTCTGGTAAACTTACCTCTTTAACCTAGAAGATAAAAATTCTAATTATGATAGGTTGGGTTAGGATACCCCATTAAGAGCCTTTTAAATATAATCCTCATTATATTCTATGCTCAACCATATTTTGATGTATTATATACATTTTAAATGGTGACCAAGATTTCTATGAGTGCATACCGGTGCCCTATCCTTTGGGTGGTTATATTAGAGTTAAAATTATCATGGATAGATTGAAAGAGGAAATAGAAATTGGTTCATTTATACCCATTCAAATAATACAAACAATTTACCAATGAATAAATTTTCCATTCATATATTCAAATTATGTAACATATAAACAAGCAACAAACACATCGTACAATAGAATGCAAGGAGTAAGAGACTAGAGTTTGTATTTAATTTCATGAAAAATATTATAATAATATTTTGGCAGAGTGCCAAGATCTCGATGAAATCTAATACAATTGTTCTCTCTATTCAAATAATGTAATAGAGGAACTAAGTACTCTCAATCCTAATGAAGTGATCAAAAGATTCTAATCTTTGATCCAGTTGCTATAAATAATCTCAACTAATTGGATGCATCCTCTAGGATTCTTGCACAAATAGGGGAAGAATAAGACTAAGACAGAGAAGAGAAAACACAAGGAGATACAACCAACTTAGAAAAAAAAACACTTAGGAATACCTCTCTTGCAAAATTTTACAGTAGATGCTTGATGATAAATTTTGGCATGAGTAGCTTCTTTTGTAGCCTGGTTGGAAAAATTCTATTATTGACACTTGGTGCAGGTGTCTCCACATGGATCTTCTCCAACCATGTATCTCTTTGAGTGTTTCATAGGTTGTCCTACTCTATCCAAAATTTGAGAAAATGTGCTATCTATCCTCAAAATTATGCTAATTTTTACTCATTGATGTTGTTTAGTCTTCCTTGGTTCTAACTGCCTTGTAGAGGAAATAGTTTTATTTCAAAATTTATTTTATTTTATTCTTGATATATTCATTTGTTTTTTTTGTAGTGGGTCCGACACTCCTTTTGTCTGCTTTGTCTTTTTATGACCATGTCATGCCATGCCTTTGGATTATTGCATAGGAACCCAAGTCTATAAATTTATTTTCAATCAAATCATCTGTAGATTTGGGATTCCATCCACACTTGTTTCTGATAATGGAACTTGCTTCAAAAATAAAGACATACAAAAACTTTGTGCTAAGTATAAAATCCAACATAGATGGTCTACTCCTTACTATCCACAAGGAAATGGCCAAGGTGAAGCATCCAATAAAACTTTAATTAAATTACTAAAAATATTAGTTAATAAATCAGGATGAGATTGGCATACTCAATTATGTCCTACTTTATGGGCTTATCGAACTAGTGTTCGAACCCCTAATGGTGCTTCTCCTTTTGTCTTGGTATATGGTGCTAAAGTTATATTTCCTTTTGAGCTTGAAGTCCCTTCTTTAGGTATTTTACTTCAAGATGCTAAAGTAGGAGATGAATATCATGTTGGACGACTAAGTCAACTGGAATTACTATATGAAAAGTGCATAAATGCTTTAGAGCACCTTCACTCCTATCGAGATAAAATCAAAAGATCATACTCTAAGAAAGTTCATACTCGATCCTTTGAGGTTGGTGATCTAGTTCTTAAAGAAAATAAAAAAATACAAATGCTCGAACTGATCTATAAGGAAAATTTCAACCAAATTGGCTAGGTCCATTTATCAACACTGCAAAATTTGGATCAAGTGAATATCGATTGGTTACCTTAGATGGAAAAGACCTTAAGGAACCAATGAACATTATGCATCTTAAAATATGCTATGCATAAAATCATAGTCTCACCATTGTACATAGTTGTAAATACCTTGTACATACATTTCTTGCATCTACTTCAATCATCTTATTTAAATCATCTTTCACTTAGTTGCATTTATCTATGAATTTATCAAAATAAAATTGTGGTCCAATTGCATACGACATATGGTCACATCCAATTATTATTCTACTTATATTAGACCTATGTTGTCAAAATTCATAAGCAATTTTGGTTTACTTCGGAAGAATTCAAAAATTATCTTGAACCACTCACCAAATATACACTTTAATAAAATATTGATTCTCAATATTGATTATAAATTTCTCTTGAACCAAAACCACTACCATTTCACTAAATAAATTTTAAAGTTTTGGGAATTGATCTTACCACTTTTTGAACCAGATTACACTTACACATCTAAAAATGATTTTGCACAAGGGAAGATGATGCTACATAGTAGACCTAGCTCCTTAAGCAAAAATTTTCCCTTGCTATCCTATTATGTGCATGGTCTAGAATGTTGAGAATTGGCAAAAGGCCAAGCTCCTCCCTACCCAAATAAAATTCCTTGCTCTTTGTCTAATCTGAGCAAGTATCCCTAAAACAAAATTTACTACAAAGCAATAAAAATCCCCTTGTTCAAAAAAAAATGAACAAGAATCCCTACTTAAAGAAATCAAAAGAAAAGAAGGGGTAATGAGCTTGAATCCCTAGAATTCCTCAGTTATTTGAACACCATGGGGTGATCCCTATTATAGTAATGGGTTGAATGACTCCCACCTAGCCATAGGATAGCCTTATGCATGGTGACATGTCTATCACATTAGTGACCTTCTTTTATATATACCAATTTCAGCTTGTGGATTAGCTAGCTTTTGGTAGCTTGTATTACAACGTAGTTAAGTCCAACTGCATGCATAAAATTATGGTAAATGAATCCATCATTTTCACACACACTAGTTCTTAAATTTTGTTTGCATCATTACATTACTCAAAATTGGTAAATGAAATTCATAAGCACATACATTTGATCCTTGAGATATTTTGTATCATACTTAAGGTCAAGATGGAAAATGAATACACAAATCACACACGGGTTCTTAATAAATTTGATTTCATCCTAGAAATGACCAAAATTCTCCTTGAAGTTTGCTTAGCAGAAGTCACCATTTTTCCCATAGATTTGTATGATTGTTAGCATATGCAATTGGTCCTAAAAAATAGTTAATATTGCATTTTCATACCTATCACTTAGCATAAATGCTTCCATTCTACTATATTGCATGATTGCTTGTTCCATACAAAAACTTGCATTGATCATACATAATCACTTTCTCATGAAGTTGCATATTGACTTCGTGATGATGGCATGAGATAACCTTAATAAAATCTTTCTATTTACTACACACTAGGAATCTTATGCCTAGTGCAAGTCCTCTATCCAAATTTTTCATGCTTAAATCAATATCTCTTTTAAATTTAAACCAAATTAAATTTAAGATCACACATTACTTATCAATTACATCACTTTCAACAAAATTTCAAGATACTTCTTGATCCCAACCCTTTGATGTTAGCAATATAACAAAATCTCACATAGGATCCACTTCATGACCAACACGAGGGGCAGCATCCATAGACGGTCATATACAAGCACACATCCTTGAGACCTATTTCTGACTAATCAAAATCATAAGGGTTCCTTTTTAAAACACTCTTTCTTCTACAAAATTTTCAATTCACACTACATCACAAATTACATCACTCATACTTTACTTCACTATGATCATATCTTGATTAAGCATGATGAAAGAAAAATTAGCAATCAAACATGACTGAAAGTATGATTATGTAGATCATAAAAAACAAATCATATTTTGCATTATGCATACACATAAACATCAAAATACTAAAAAGAGAACAACAATAATCATATATATATATATATATATGTCTTAAAAAATACATAGGGTACAAAAATTCGACTAGTATACCATAATTATAAAATAAGCATACTCAATCACTAGGGGGTATACCACAAAATCTAGCTTGGTATATCATCCCCTAGAACTCTGGGTATCATCACCTGGAGGTAGTCTAGGCTCCTGAAACTAAGGAGCCATAGATGCTAACCTCGAACCTGATCTAGAGTGGCTTAACGTTGCTAACTTTGGGGTAGTGGAATCCTCTAACTCTCGGGCACTACCTAAAAGTAGAGCATATGGTAAAATGACATCCACTGATAGACTAGCATAGCCTCTGCTTATACCACCATCAGTGCACTCTATAGTGCACTACTCCCTAAGGATTGGCCTGAAGCCATGCTCCTCATCTTATGAGATTGTGACTATGTATGGTGTGACGATCCATGTCCCTGCACATATGGGCTAGCTGAGCCTGAGCCTAGCTCAAGAGAGTTTGTGCTTGTGAGAGTTTTCCCTCTAATGACTAGATATGGATCACCTGAATGTCGATCTAACTCCTCAGACTGTCATTATATGCTCGTAGAGTAGCCACCTCTCCTGCGCTACTCGACTCTCCCACCTCTATAGCAGTGCCCTTCCTAGATGAGTCATGACAAAAAATTGTAGGTGTCTCCCACTAAGGAGATAATGCAGGCTGATCGGGTGGGGGTACATGTTGTTGAGAACCTCCTACCCGATGTTGCTACCCACTCTCTCTTCCAATCCAAAGAGCCCTCTCCCACTATGCAGTCCTCTGTGACTATCTCCCTCCCCTCGTCTAAGGCCCCTCTCTCTTTGGTGGCCTCTATCACTCTCTCCTCTTACCTAGCCGACCGTCATCTGGCTACCTCTCAAAAAATTTGGTGTACCTGATCAGCTACACCTCTCTCTCAAGTGATCCTCACAAGACGAATGTTGGTATACCAGGAAAAATACCCATCGATAATCCTTACATCATCTCCCTCTACAAGGGTGACCACTACATCATCCTCATTAGTCTTTGCAAATCTGTTAAGATCTGATTCCCTACTTGTGGTCGTCAAATATTGAACTACCTACGAGAATATGAAATAACTGACCTTAGGGATCACCTACACCAATCCAAATTATTGTAGCACCTGATCTACTCGATGTAGCTCTATCTCTCCCCTCTCCATATAGAGCCATCCCACTCACCTCACATGATATATCTCCACTCTATAATCCTCCCATCCGTGGTGCCCTCACTAGGATCTCCAACGAATCTACAGTGTGATCAAGTCATTGATCACCTACCTAGCCTCCTCTAGGCCACTCCTCCTTTGCCCTTGGCCTACTATAGGATCCCACATGTCTGCTATAACTTGTGCTAAGCCATATGGTAGGTGTCATCCACTATGATGGCACACCAAAAAGCCTACAACTATCCCTTCCAGTACTTGTATAAAGTAGGACATTCCCTCTGTCATAATTAGCCCATCCATGCTCACCCCGCTTTGCTCAATGGGGAATGATGGGTCTCATGTCAGTCGTCGCACAACTTGAGCCTAGGATAGGGATTGGTAAACAAAATGGCCTCTAATCGAAACTTTGAGGATCCTCCTTATATCCTCTAAGGTAGAGGCCATATCCCTTGTAGGTAGTCGGGATATTGATGATCTCGAATACCACCACTTTGCCAAATTTGTAAGCAGACTATAGTCTGCCTCTATACATGGCATCTCAACCACGTGGTTTAGACCCACTACCATTAGAATATATTTATTGTCTACACTCAAGGCTTTGACGTGATCATCAAATCCCTTATACTACCACTCACGGTTTTTAAGTGCCCCTTGTTGCAAAACAAAAAACCAAATATAAAAAACAAATTAGTTATCTTTCTAAATTCTAAAAACATCAGTAGAACATAAAATAATGAACCATAAATTATAAATTTAGTCCCAATTGATAAATTTTGACTTAAAGTACAAATTCAGATGAACAAAAACCAATTTGGACATTTGAATTTGCCAATTTGAACTTTCTGCAAATAAATTTGGACGTACAAATTCATTGAAAAGTGTTTGAATTTGTGAATTCGAACGCCTTCTCTGAAGAATTAGAATGTCCAAATTTGTCAAAATGGTCCAAATTCGTCACTTGCGATCTCACGACAGTAGGCCGCATCTAAAATCCAAATTTTTTGAAAAGTAAACCAAAAAAATCCAAATTAGAAGTGATGAGATCACTTACCCGCATACTCCTACCATTTCTGTTGTTCTTCGCTCGAACTTTATCTGCTCGATGTACGATAGTGGTCATTGTTTATTTTTATCGAGATCTTAGTTTTCAAGAAAAGTGAGGATAAAAGTGAATTAGTGTTTTACCCTAATTCTATTTTATATCCTCTTTTTACCCATTTTTTTGCTTTAAATTTCTAGTTTTGCAATAAATTTCATATTTTTTACAAAACTCAAAGGGGGTACCCTAGATAATAAACATAAAAAGAAAAATTGAATAAATTTTGTTTTTTCACAACATAATTTTCATTTTCGCTACATATTTCTTTAACGCATTTATTGTTCATAAATGCACCAAAGAGAGCAAAATGTAGCCAAAGGATTTTGACACACTTCAAAATTCCCACTTTCTAGTAAAATATGTTGTTTACCATAAAAACATGAAATCTACCCTCAAATACCCCTGCCTCGATAGTTGTGCCAAGAAAATGGACACTGATTTGATTTCCCATTTTTTTTAGTAAATTCAAGCAAATCCGATGAAATTGAACTTTTTTGATAATTTTGGACGTTTTATTTTGTACAAATCCCACGTGCATCACTCTGTTGGGATTTTGAATCTAATATGGGCTAACCCAGATTCTTGATAAATTTGGGTGATCCGAATTTATCCAAATCAAGAAAAATTCCAAATTGGCCTAACTACTTGGCCTATTTTCACCTCCCTCCCTAGTTCCTTGACCTGCATCAGACATTTAAACCCCTAGAACCCTCCTAAACAAACTAATGGTGATAATTTGCAAGAAAGCTTGGTTGGAGAAGGAGATTTCAGAGCTTTTGTTGTAGGATATAGTGGATATTTTGGCCTTCATATCACCATTCCCAAAGCTCTCAGACATGGCAATTCCTACTGCAAATTTAGATCTAGTTTATCCTTAGTAGTAATTTGATTTTTGCATTTGTTTTCACAAATTCGGGTCGTTCAAATTTGTCATAAAAGCCCGATTTCTAACCATTGCTTTTACAAAACTAGTCATTGGATATTTTTGGAACATTTGAAATCATACGTAAAGTCCAAAAACATACGAAAAGTCCGAAATCATACAAATTAATGTTGGGGGTAAAATTTTGATTACAAGATTATCAATTTGATTCATAGTTGCACTGTGTCCTTTTACTTGCTTTAATTATTCCAATGTATCTCATTATTGTTACTATGTTTATTGCATTTAATTTTACATGTTTTGTATTAGATCCATAGATCCTTTATTTTTCATACAATTTTCTAAAAGAATTGAGGGGATTTATTTGTTACAGATCATAATCTGTTGTGACCTAAGCAGATCCCCCACCCCTAATTTCAAATTTTAGCATTGCATTGTGAAATTGTAGGTTTTTGATATATTCAACTGATCTGAATTCGTCAGATGAATTTGGACGTTCAAATTCATATTGAAAACATTCGAATTCATCCTGTAGCACCCGAATTCATATGAAAGCAAACATCTAGACTAGGTAAGGATCTAAACCTAATTTCTTGAATATCTCATGCTCTAGATAAATATTTCTCTATTTTTATAAACATTTGCATAAAAAAAAAAAAGAAGAAACAAAAGAACATAGATTTAATTACATCATATTTTGCATTTAATCACATTAGTTGAAAAACTCAAAAGAAAAATACTAAAAACATAGACTTTGTTGCATCAATCATATTAGTTTGAAAGAAAAATACAAAAGGACAAAAAGATACAAACTTAGTTATATCATTTCCATATCAATTGCATTTAATCAAAAGGTTCCAAAGAACGAAAAGACAAAACATAGAATTTAGTTAAATTATTTTGTACTTAGTACATTAAATTGAAAAATGAAAAAACATAAAGAAAAGAAAACAACATGTTAGCATAAACTCCATATTTCACTTTCAATCATTGCATCAAAGTTAGATTTACAACACTTTTTAGATAGACTTGTATGTCATTTTTTATCAAGGAAATATAAATTGCATGTAGTTAGGTGGAAATTGCATTTGGCCAAATCCTAGGTGTATGCACATAAAATAATACAACAAACATCCACTTTACCTAGGCATGGGAACTGCCACAGAAAGTGTTTCCTGGTAAAACCTCACCCCATTTGTCGACAAACACCAAAGAGAGCACGACTCAAGTGCTTCTCGTCTTAGGTGCAGATCTATCTTTTTCCCTCCCCCTTTCAAGCATGGATCCATTAGCCTAGAAGAAAGGGGTGTGAAAATTTTGGGTCTACAAGTTTATATAATCTTTCTTTTCTTTTTTGGACATAGATTTATCAACTTTCACCATTCTAGGTTCTTGTTCAATCCTGATATTGATCTCATATGTTTCTAATCCATGGAGAGTAGGTTTATGAGCCTTGTCAAAATCATCAAATAGGCTTTCTAAGGAAATTAGGCCTCTAGGTAATTTATTTGTCTTAAGTTGTATGAATTCCATAGGTTCTCCAATGATATATTTTAATTTTTTCTCATCCTCCTCGTCACATATGATATGAGCATAGTGGTTTTGTAAGATCATAAAATCTTTGATGTCTTCATCATCTTGAAAAACCTTTAAATACACTATATTATTTGGCACAGATGGATGGTATACAAAAATGGTTGGAAACTTCTCCTAGTATTTTGTATTTATTTTTGGACTATCTACACCAAATGCATTCATAGCTAACAAGTTGGCCACATGGTTTTGATCCTTAGGTATATAAGATATGTTGAAAGCCAAAAAAATATCAATTTTATCTTGAACGACCTATTTATATTACTTCAACCTTGAATGTTTGATCTGATATTTTCCCTTGATCTGTTGAATTATAAATTCAACATCTCCATATACAGTCAAATAATTGATTCCAAGTTCTTTTTCTTTTCTCAAACCTAATAACAAGGCCTCATGTTCTGCTATATTATTGGTCCACAGAAACTTTAACCTGTAGGGTATGCCTAAGTAGTTTCCATTAGTATCGGTAAGGTTAACTCCAGCTCCTACACTAGTTTGTGATTTTTCTCCATCGAATGTCAACATTTAAGTTGTTAATATTCTGTCAGATTTAACATCAACTTTGATTGCTATTTGTGGATCCATGTCTACAACTTATGGAACCTCAACTAGAAATGGTGAATGCCATATTGAATAGACTCATATTTCTTGTTCTTCAATAGAGTTAACTAAGTTCACCATGGTGTTGTTTGACTTCTTTAACTCTACTGAATACCTATGGAAGGGTTCTCTTCTAAGTGTGACATGTTCTTTAGCTATTAGCGGGATAGTGGAATAAGACCATTCTAGTTGAATAGATCCTCCCAATTGTTTAGCCCAATGCCTAGATAACAGTAATGAAAAGAAAGGGTCTACATCAACAATAGCTAAGTCCATAACTATTCCTTTCTTGGGTTATTGATCTAGGAAAATGAGTAATCCTATAATTATTATAGCACATGGCACTTACCTACTATCCATGACTAATATCGAGGGAGAGTCTCTGGTACACATTAAACCAAGCTGATTTGCTACTTGTTTGGGCATATTATTGTGTGATGCTCCACTATCTAACATACAATTATGAATTACATATTGATCTCCTAATTTTGAATTATACCTCAGGGATATGTAAAAGGGTGTAACTGAAGATGGATTCCTGGGTATAGGCATGGATTTTTTTGCTATTGAAATACTGTAGATATGGTTATTTGGCTATTCTACTATACGTAAAGCTCTACATACTTGATACCTGTATTTTGGGATGGTCATTAGTTCTCCAAAAGTGATATTAATTTTCTATTTGGCCAACTCTCGACCAACATTAAATTCTACCTTCTTAACTTTTACATTTCTAGTAGAATCCAACTATCTTTGGGGATCATTTTCTATCTTAACCTTAGGGGCTATTTGTTGTTTATTACTGTTCTATTTCTTATATGCTTTATCCTTATTTTGGTTTTGTTGACTTGCATCAGTCCTATCAATCTTATCAGACATTGTCCTATTCCTCAAATTAATGGCATAAATCCTTTCTAAGGCTTCTATCTCTTTTTTTGTTGGTGTTATCTTACCTTAATTCAACCTTTCAAATTTGTTGTCTTGGGGTCTTTTCAAGAATTCTACATTTTCCAGAACAAAGGCTTTAGACTTTTTTTTTGACATGGGCAACTCATCCATTTTTCTCAAATTGAATCTCCCTTTCTTCATCATCCTTATTCCAGTAGACATTTACTCTTATTTCTTCATCTAATTCTTCCTCAAGATTCACATTAGCGTGCATACCTAGATATATACCATAGTCAACTGGATTGTGTGGGGCATCATAGGCAGGGTAGAAAAAGGGAAAATTTGAGACCATGTTAACTTAATCCATGGGGTTTGGAACTAAATCTATATCTTTATGTACTTATTTCCTTATCCACCCATTATTGTTATTCCCATTTCTATTTCCTTCATTTGCATTATTCCTTCCCCAATTTCTATTAAAATTCCTCCTAAATTGAGGTCTATTATCATTTTGTGGTTGGATCGATGATTCAACACTCTCTGATTTTTCTCTCTCAATTCTAGATAGTCTGCTATTCATTGAGTTAAACATCTCAGTAAGCTGGATGGAAAATTTCTCTATATGGTCTTGTTCAATTTTATTTAATAATGAGAAGCCAACCTTTTTGGGTTTCTTATCAACTTGACTTGGGCCTAACTCATATGTGTATGGTTTCATCTTCCCACTATCTATCATGTCTCTTTCTATCTCTATGGATTTTTTCATACATTCATCAATAGTGCCTGCTCTCTGTTGTCTCAACTCATATATAAGCTCACCAAGGAATGCATTCTTATAGAAACAGATGGACTAATTATCAGTGGGTCTCAGAGTTATGGGGATCTTTTTTTGGTTTTGAAGAATCTTCTATTGAACTCTTCTACTGATTCATTTTCCATTTTCATCATGGTTGCGAGCTCTATTAGCAATAATTGCTCTTTTTTCTTTCCCCATACTTCTTAAGCAACATCGTCTTTGTAGTCTAAAAATCAACTATAGTACACTTTGGGAGGCTATTGAACTAGTCTCGGGTATCCCTTTCAAGGGTTTTTAGGAATAGTCTAAGAACTACGTCTTCTTCTTCAACCTCAAGATTGTCTAAGGCATATAGGAAACTCTTGACATGCTCTTCACCGGTGATAGTACTATTTTCTTGGAACTTCAAGAGGTATTTGTGAGCCTTACTAGGAAGGTTATTTAGATCTGGGGGTAATATAAAGGGTTTGGTTCTCCAGGTCTAAATATTTTGGTTCTTCTAGTTTTGATTTGGTTGAAGATTGGCCATATTGGCTATGGGGACAATAATAGCATGAATGATAGGGGTCTAACAACATGTGTGCTAGTACAATTATTCTAAAGAAAATTATCTAAAGGTATATATTTCTTAATAGATTTTTTACTAGTAAAATAAGATTAATTCTTAGAACTTTTAGGAACTAAATTCTTTTGGGTGTGGATAAATACCTCAAGATCTTAAAATTTTGGGAAGAGTTATTTGTCACTTCATCTACTATGTACCAAGTCAAATTCTTCAAGTATTCAAATCTTTGGGTTTGTTCAGAGTTGCCAACACTATGGTGTAGAATAATTTTTTTGGCTAAGATTGCTCAGTCTTACTTATCCTCTCAGTCTCTCAGATGTGCACAAAGGTATCCTGAGATGAAAACCTAGAACATTAAAATTTTGAAATGTCATAGGAAGACAAACTAAGAAAACATATAGATGATAAATCAGTCTATCTCCAGCAATGGTTCCAAAAAACTATGGCATTGAGTTGATGGGTTGGCATGATAAAAAAATATCGTATGGATATAACACAAAAAATACACAAATAGCACAACAAGGTTATCCCCTAAAATGATGCCAAAAAACTAGTGGAAAATTTTTTATATCCTTAATAAATTGTTGTCACGCTATCAAATTTCCTATATCATAAATAGTATGCAAGCTCTGGTAAACTTACCTCTTTAACCTAGAAGTTAAAAATTCTAATTATGATAGGTTGGGTTAGGATACCCCATTAAGAGCCTTTTAAATATAATCCTCATTATATTCTATGCTCAACCATATTTTGATGTATTATATAAATTTTAAATGGTGACCAAGATTTCTATGAGTGCATACCGGTGCCCTATCCTTTGGGTGGTTATATTAGAGTTAAAATTATCATGGATAGATTGAAAGAGGAAATAGAAATTGGTTCATTTATACCCATTCAAATAATACAAAAAGTTTACCAATGAATAAATTTTCCATTCATATATTCAAATTATGTAACATATAAACAAGCAACAAACACATCGTACAATAGAATGCAAGGAGTAAGAGACTAGAGTTTGTATTTAATTTCATGAAAAATATTATAATAAGATTTTGGTAGAGAGCCAAGATCTCGATGAAATCTAATACAATTTTTTTCTCTGTTCAAATAATGTAACAGAGGAACTAAGTACTCTCAATCCTAATGAAGTTATTAAAAGATTCCAATCTTTGATCTAGTTTCTATAAATAATCTCAACTAATTGGATGCATCCTCTAGGATTCCTGCACAAATAGGGGAAGAATAAGACTAAGATAGAGAAGAGAAAACACAAGGAGATACAACCAACTTAGAAATAAAACGCTCATGAATACCTCTCTTGCAAAATTTTATAGTAGATGCTTGATGATAAATTATGGCTTGAGTAGCTTCTTTTGTAGCCTGGTTGGAAAAATTCTATTATTGACACTTGGTGCAGGTGTCTCCACATGGATCTTCTCCAACCATGTATCTCTTTGAGTGTTTCATAGGTTGTCCTACTCTATCCAAAATTTGAGAAAATGTGCCATCTATCCTCAAAATTATGCTAATTGTTATTCATTGATGTTGTTTGGTCTTCCTTGGTTCTAACTGCCTTGTAGAGGAAATAGTTTTATTTCAAAATTTATTTTATTTTATTCTTGATATATTCATTTGTTTGTTTTTGCAGTGGGTCCGACACTCATTTTGTCTGCTTTGTCATTTTCTGACCATGTCATGCCTAAAAGTTTTACAATTTGACCCCATGCTTCATCACAAAAGTTAGACATGGACTTGATATCATGTACAATGACCATCAAATGATTAATATAATATTCAAATGTTGAATTATTCTCATTCGTGAATTTAATAGTGTTTTGAGTCAACTGGATTAGTTCTTTCAGTTGTTGTCTTAACTTTTGTTTATCTTCTTTAGGGCAATCAAATTTTTCTATTCTTTCAACTATGAGATTATCTAGGTTATCTACTATGACCTATTCCTCTAGGAGGACACATTCAAGCCTTACCTTATTGTCTATCTTCTTAGTTAATTCTTCCATATCTTGCAAAACATTTTTCTAGTGAGGCTTTTTTCAGATATAATTACGTAATTTTTGGTATTTTGTGTTGCACTCATATTGCTGTCCATCTACTATAGAAACATGTTTATCTCCAATCTAGTTGTATTTTTCTCTGTACTTTACATACACCGGCTTGATGATCAGTTCTCTCTATTCTAATTTTTGTAATAGGGATTTTGTAGTCTGTGTTATACTTTTAACTTCTATCAACTCTTTGAATATATTTGGTAATGGAATTAGTTCTTCTTTCATTTCCTTGATCAAATCAAGTTTATATCCCTTGATAAATTCATTGCTATCGAAGTTTTATTTCACCTGAACCAAGGATAAATCATCTTTCAATTTGTTGTTTTTTTCTTGTAACTTCTGAATCTCTATTTGCATTTGACCCTTTTCGGCTAGCAGTTTTTCTACTTCAACACTCAATTCTCGATTTTTTTGAGATAATTTTTTTTTGATGCCACATGGGCTTGTGTTTGAGTTTTGGTAAAGACTATAGGGTCTACCTATACAAATGTTATCTTTTCCATCGGTATTGTGGGTTTTATTATCACAAATGATTGAGCTCCATCCTAGAATTTACCATTTTCTAAACCTTTCATGGTATATTGCATCTTTCTGGGATATTTCCCTTGCTCCATATCCTAAAAATTTTCTTCCTCACTAGAGTCGAAAGTTAGGATCTCTTATCTTCTTGTGAGAGTGAAACTTTTAGATTGTGTTGTGCTTTTGATCCTAGGTATTTTATGTTCAAGGGGGGCATCAGGTCTTTAGTAGCCACTTTGAATTTGTGAAATATGTTCCCCATCCCTCCACTCAATGTAATCCCTCTTTGTAGGATTCTAGAGATCAAGATTTCTTCTTGATTGACTATTATTGACCTGGGATTTAATTGTGGTGCCTTGGCAACAACTGGTCCTTTTCTATTGGGGTCCATTATTGTCATTGCCATTTTTTATATATGTTTAGGCATGTTTAGATGACAATGTTACTATTTCTTTGCCTCTATTTGTATCTTCAAAATTTGGCATGGTAGGAGGAGCTTCTAACTGGGCAATAATGGGCTCCACTACTTCCATGACCACCTCAATTTCTTTAGGTCCTTGCCTAATTGCTTTCAACATTGGATCTTGTGATCCCTCAGGAAGGATTGGGGAAATTAAGGGAGCAAAAGCTTCCACTAAATATTTCCTTAGTGTATTTAATTCAACTAAATAATGTCCCTCTAGTGATATGGATATGATCCCTATTATTAGCATATTTCTTCCATAATTCTACTAATGCTTTCCACAGGTCTACTAGTGGCCCTCTTTTTGATATGACCAACTACATTTTATCCTCAAAATCATATTTTTATGTGCGATTACTACATTTGGCACTTGCTCTATGCCATTTTTATTGTAGTAATTGAAAGGATCATAATATTGCTAGGTGATTTCAGAGAAACTGAATAGGTCTATTTTTTCTAAGGCATCCATCAGGTTGTGTTATCCTTTGTATGTATAGTACCCCATCATGTAGGGAAAAACTATCCATTGAAGCTTTGTATTCTTCCTGGTCAACCTCATATTTGTTTCTTTAGCTATCTACCTTACAATTTCTAGGGCTACAATTGACATGGGGTCATATTTTGGTAATGCTTTGGGTGGAATTTTAGCCCCATAAATTCTTATGAAGGTGAAGTTTTCTATTAGGAAGTAGTCTCCTACTACTTTTTATTTTAAAAATGTGGCTATTCCTCTTGGAATTCTATTTGGCCTAAAACCATAGAGTCTTTAATAAATTTTTGATAAAAAGTCATTGAAAATTTGTGTATAACTAGACCAACCTTGATGAATCCAAGGGATCCTATCTTGGAATAGTTCTTCATAAGCTCTACTCCATTTGTTGATAAAATATTTATCCATATGATCCACTAGTAGGTGGATTAAGAAATAATAATGAGAAAACCTAGGCATCACTTCATCCTACCTTGAAATGGCTACTTGTAATGCTTGGAATTCTATATCCATCCTATCACTTAATTCATCTTCCCATTTGTACATCGTAGGGTGTCCCCTTCGATTGCATTAGCCTACTAAGTATAGCACCTCACTAGTCACCCAAGTCAAATTAGCTTCCTCCATGAGTATGTTAATCATGTCTGTGTAGTCTCAGACCTATGGTTGTAGTTCTTATTTGTGTATTAGAAAAGTAAATGACACATGCATTATAATAAAAAAATATAGGATAAAAATTAGTACTCATGAGATGGCGAGTTTGGACTTCTAGTACTCATCTATCCAAAGGCAGCTTCACTTTGCTCAATCTGAAGACTTCTATAATATTCTTCTAGATAATTCTTAAAGCAGGTTGGTTGTTAAAATCCCTAATTGAATGAGTGCTTGGATCGTAGGCTACTGCCAACCATAAAATAAGATCTAAAGAGAAGTAAGCCCTAGGGTAAATTAGCTTCGCTAGATTGCACGTCCACCTATTATAGTGTGAGCTTTCCATGTTCCTATCCCTCCATACCCTATCATACAAGTCAATTAGTAACTAGAGGTGGTGGCTATAAGCATCCTTGGTATATTCATAAGAAAACACTACTTGTTCATATAACCTTCATTGTTGCATAGGAGTGATCTCCTGGTTTGGCCCTGATTCTTTTACAAATTCTTCTATTTCAATGTTCGATGCTTTACCTTTAATCTAAAAATAAGGTGGGTCATTTATGAGTTTATCTATTTTTTTACGATCGGTTGTAGTAGGACTGTTGGGCAATGAATTGCATCAAGTTTTCACTCAATACTATGACTGTCTATCTTCCTATTTTATGTATAAGCTTGCACCCGATAGCTACAACTCAACACTCAACATTGGATGGACCAAAACAGGGTTTTCGATCCAACCTCCAGAGTAGGTTGGTTCCTTGTCAACTCAACAGGATGTTGACACAATTATGCTCACTTAGGGTTTGAAGGTTAGGGTAAGAAAAGGTTAGGGTTAGATAAATATGAACAATAGTGGACGGATAGGCTAACAACATTACACCACAATAGAAAGATCCAAAAAACCAACCCAAAGACACATAACTCGGACCAACATTATCTCAAATCAGATGATTCTTCATTCATTAATGCACAATAGAGAAATATTGTAGCAAGTGATTTCAATACCTAGACAATGATAATCCAAATAACAAAATTCACCAATATCTATATTTTACAGAAATGCACTCCCTAACAATAAAGATCAATCTCAAAAGCAAATTTCAATTACTTTAACAACTAGTAATCCATTAATTAGGCACAAACTAACCACTTAAGCATTCACATAAATACAACTAAAGAATTCAAACCTCTGATATCAAGAATGAAGACATAAATTTGAGGTGAATATCAATGTAATGCTCCTTCCATTAGCTTTTGGGAATATTTACAGTAGCATAGGCAAACACACTAGAGTCGACCCTTAAAAATGAGGGTTCGACCTCTATTTATAGTTTTTGCAAAAATTAAAATTACAAAGAACATTACAAAGATTCATTTTGATACAACAAAGAATTCTTGTTGGCATTTTCTTACTAGCTTATCCTCTGAGAAATTCGCTAAAAATGGTTCGCCATGGTAGCTCGGGGCCTCTGTAACTTGTTGGTTATTCGATGTAACTAGAGTCTAGACCGTTGGGAATCATGTATCATTGTTGATTCTTCTTGGATATTGTCTATCATCGTCGATCTATAATCACCTCTGGTTTAGCTTTATTGAAAACCCTCGATGCTTTAGCTTCCTCTTCCAATTGGTTGTTCCAATTCTGGTGAAGAAATACCCTTAAATACCTTATATTCTTCAACACAATCTCCATCATTGATCTACCCCTTTATACGGTTCTGATTCATTCTGATAAAAGCTCATTATAATGGTAGGGAGAAATAGCATCATTTCACTTTAAAATACTAGTGACATCATCCTTCTATCTCAAAAACTGCAAAATCATCAATCCGGCTCCCAAATGTCTTGAAAGTTAAGTAGGATCAAATCTGCTCTCTGTTCTTTATATTCCTTCATTATCCGCAACATATATTCCAATCTGCACAAAAATGTTGATGATGTCATTCTTTCTTTACAACTTTTATGGATTCCATTCTAGGCTAAGCAAGTGTTTCGATATATGATGATCAATATGGATCTGCCATAGTGCAAAGTGATTCTTCCTCCATTCCACACTATATTCGACATAAAACATACTGCCTCTTGTCATTATTTTGGAAAGGAGTTAATTAAAATTACCTCTTGTTGTGAATCTACATCTACATTATTCATATCATCCTACCTCATCACCATTTCGAGTGAGAATACTCCTTGCTTTCTTTGAAATTAGGCATCCTGACTTGTCAAAATCGAGCAGTCGCCAATCCGTACTTTTTTATTGCTGATGTCATCTCTTCTCAAAACTTTTTTGGATTCAAAATGCGTCGCCAGTCCAGAGCCAAAATCAAAAGAAGCCTCCCAAAATCGGATATTCCAACACTTAACCATTTGTGAAGATGCCAATCCACACTTTTTATCACTGATGTCATCTCTTCTAAAAAACTATTACAGATTTGAGATGTGTTGCCAGTCCAGAGTAAAAAATAAGTCTCTCAAAATTGCTTCAAGTATGAAAATTCACTAAGTGTTGAGTGGGCTCATACCTTCTGTTTCAGATCTGCTCCAAAATACACTACAAGGTGTGCGAAATGAGGACTTTATCCCTTAGGCAAATTTTGAAAAAATTCACTAAGTATGTGGCCATTTTGGGCCTACATTCTGGTGCCTCCTGGGTGGATTTGCTTGCAAAGCCAATCCAACTCAGAGTCTTATCCATTGGGCTTTATGAGTCAAAAATACTTATCTTCAAAAAATATAATTTACATAATAACTTCCATATAAACACTACTCTTTGAAAGTTTCATCAATCTGCTAAGAGAGTAGAGGTTCATATCAAAGTGATGCCAAAAATACATAGAACTCATCTGCTCATATAGATATTGTGTCTGAAATACAAGTCTTGCCACTGTCTTCCAAAACTAGGCACAACTTTACTCATTTTATAAGGCGTTATTTCAAAAATGCCTTCACACAAAATTTGTTGCTCGGTAGGCTTCATGCTTTTATTGTTTATTTCTAGACAATTTTTTAGAGTAAAGACAAAAATATAAAACTTTTTTATATGTACGTGTTGGCATTTTTTCCACATTGATTCTCATTGATTAATGCATTAGTGTATTGTTGGAAATCTGATCTTTGACTTCAGCTTTGATGCAGCTTGGGCGAAAAAAGGAGAAAAATGAGCAAAAAATGACTAAGTCTGAAAACTGCAGCGATGCGCTGACATGTCGCAGAATCGCGGTCAACGCAGTCAACGCAGGCAGGTTGGGCGACCCGTCGCGATATCGCGACGTGTTCCGGAATCGCGGGTCGGTCAGCGGCAGAGGCATAAAGTTAATATCTTGCAGCGCGTCGCTGACATGTCAGCGAATCGCGACCAAAAATGGCGTTTGGTACGGCGACGGAAACATGTAGCGAAATCGCTACATGTTCCGTTTTCGCGGGGCAGAGCGCAGGGAGGAGCTAACGACGAAACATGTAGCGAAATCGCTACATGTTCCGTTTTCGCAGAGCAAGCTTGCGATGGCGAAGAGGAAGCCGGAGACGTAGTGAAATCGCTACATGTGCCATTTTCGCGGGTCAACGGTGGTCAAAGCATACGGCATTATAAGACGTCGCGATTTCGCGACCCGTCGCATTTTCGCGACCTGCGCAGTTTTCCCGCCAAGTGCAATATGAACGGCCGAAAGGGTTTTTTCGATTTTCGATGATTTAATATTAACCCGAATTAAATATTTTGCGGATTTCCGATGCGGTTAAGGACGAAAAGCGCCCATGCCACCAAAATTAAAAGATTTATTGGTTCAAAGCTGCGGTTCGTGGATTAATTCAACGGTTTTTCATGCACATATTCAAAGAATCGAATTTAATGAAGGGCCGCAAGCGTTTCATGGAATTTAATTTTTATTTCTTCGAGACTGCGATTAAGGGGATCATCTTCCTCGTTTCCTTCGCATGATTGTAGATCACGAGGAAGTTGGTTTTAATTATTTAATGCGCAAAGAGGACGGACCTCTATAAAAACCAATGTAATTTTCATTTGCAAGAGGTTGGAAAAACTTGCTGCTAGAAACTGGAATTGTATTTGCGGGAATACAAGGATCGACTTCTAATTTTTCAAGCGTCGCATGGATGAATTTGCTTTCTATTTTCTACATTTCTAATAGCATTCGTACTCCTGCATTGCTATTACATTTAAATTCTACATACTGGATTTAAATATCGCGGTCGTGGTACAATTCCCGGAATGTGGGTTTGGAGGGATTTGCGACATGTGATTGTGCGAGGATGAAGCTGATTTCTTGTGTTACTTGTCGTTGTTGCGTTTGTAGTTTCCTCGTTGTGTTTTTTTGATCCCATCACTTCGGCTCGTGGCCATATTTCCCATTTCTTTCTGCAACCTTTTAAATCTCTTTCCAGGAACCCTATCTTAAACCCATTTTTAGAGTAGTGAAGGGAACCGACCCACTCTGAAGATTGGTCTGGGAGCCATTTCTTGCTTCCAGCCTTTCAATGTTGGCCGGGTCTAGGGCGCAATTGTAAAAATCCTTTCCTGTGGCAGATTCGTGACCAACAGTATGAAACAAAAACAAACTAAGTGTGGGTTCCTTCTAGGCCTGTGATAGCTCCATCCTGCTCCCCTTCTTCTATGGCCTCTTCTTCTCCTTCTTCTAGAATAGGTGTTTTCTAACTTCCCTCTCTAGAAGTATCTCCAAACAACTGAACCATCAATTCTAGAGATTGTAGAGCCTGTTTCTAGGCTTCTTTAGAGGGATTTGATGTTTCTTTGAGTTGCTTATAAACATATTGTAACTCTCCAATGTCCTCATAGTTAGTAGCATTCCCTCTATTCACCATTTCTTCCATAAGATCTCTCAACCGAGTAAAATCCATGATCAATTTGGTAGCTTGTTCTTGGGGTAGTGGCTCTTCTAGAGAATCTATTCCATATTCATCCTGCAAATTCTCATTAATGCTCTGTTGGATCTCTTCCACAGATAACAAGTTGTGATCCTCCTTCCAGAGTCCTCTAAAACCAACCTGGATCATTTCCTTATTTAATTCAACAACATCCCTAATAACCTTCTTCATCCTTTCAACCAACAACTAGGCTCTTTGAAGTACCCTATTATTTTTGACCACTATCTTGGCAACAACTCTGGTGAGATTCTATTCTTTATTAGGAATAGGTTTAGCAAAATCATTGAGTCTGCTATCAACCAACCTGTACATATGCTCTGTTGGAATCACCATAGGTTGCAACTCTCTAGTGATTTGATCTAACTCTTTTTGAATGGTGGAGAGTAGGTGGCTGGCATATTCAAGATAATCAATCATAAGTTGAAGTCCTGAACATTTTTCCTAGACCTCATAAAGCAACTCCTTCTTAATCCTTTTCAACTCATTTTTAGAAAATCCTGAAGATTTAGCTTTCTCAATCTGAAGCCGATGCTTTAAATTCTGAATTTATTTTGCCTGATCTTCATTCAACTTCATTTTGCTCTTCTAATTGGTCCTTCAACTTATTGGCCTTTTGAAACTTCTCTTGCCAACCCTTGGCCTCTTTTCTCAGAGCTTTTTCTATTTCCTTTTGATCATTGAGGCTCTTCTTAAGCTTTTCAACTTGTTTCTCCAACTTATCCACCTTCTCTCTGACTATATCATTTTTCACATAGAAGGTATCCAAGTGGGCTTTGGCTATAACCAACTCATCTTCAATAGGAAGCTTGTCAATATCTTCTATGACCTCCTCCACTCGATAATCTTGAATAGTCATCTTAGTCTCAGGTTTTCTTACCAGTGGAGTCATAGATCTTGATACCCTTTGTCTAGAAATAGGGTCAACATACATACTTATTCTCCTGACAACCATCCTGTTGGAAGGCTTAGCAAGATTTTTTGCCCAATAATCATTTATACTTTGAGTGGATGCCTGCTCCTTTGGTATAGTAATAGGTCTTGAAAGACCAACAACTAGGGGAGATGATGACACTAGAAATGAAAGGGTGTACTGACTTGTTGATGGTGGGGGTGAAGATACAGTTACAATAGTCTCTATGACAACAGTGGACTCTGTAACTACTATTGTTGTTGCTACGGGTAGACTCAAAGAAACTGATGCAAGACTAACAATAGGATGGATGGATATACTTGGAACGTAGTGTCCCATTAATGGTGGTGATGAAAAATATGGAAGTGAAGTGATGGTGGATGATGGAGTGGGAACCTCAGATGTGGAAGATGGGATTTGAGGTGGCTATGATGAAACAAAAGTGACTTGTACCTCCATGGCTACTGATGAGACATGTGGTGGACTATGAGAGGGAGGAGGTACGCTTGTCATATCTTCTTTGTTAGAAAGGGAGGGATTTTCCTTTGGGGATTCATGAGGATGAAAAGGAGAAGAGGGATTAGAAACCATACCTTCACCTACAGATGTAGGGTGCTCTTGTTCTACCTCGATTTCTTGCTATTGCTCTTGATTAGTCAATTCTTTTATAGCAAAATCAGCTACCTCTTTAGCAATCTCCTCCATATCCATTTTTTGTTTCTTTAAAATTTCTCTTTCCTCTCTTTCTAGGACTCTCTTAGTCCTTCTATGAACCAATTGAAAAGCAACCATCTCATCCTCAGAATCTTCTTCCAACACATCTTCTTGCACTACTCCAGAAAGTAGTGATTGCTCAAAAATAGGTCGTAATTCAATTGATGTTGCAGGGGTAAAAGAAAGGGGTTTGTACTTAAACCTTTCATCCTTCTCCCTCCAATCAATATCTATGTCTGGAGGTTGTGCTCCCAAAGCTAAGCATTTAGGCCTAGATACTATTTCAATTACTGGGGTACTGATAACTTTTTCTTTAGAATATTGCATTTTGCTCATCAATTTAGCCCCCTTAGGAAACTTTTCCACTTGCTCAGTGGTAGGAAGAAAGGTTTTCAATACCTCAACCATTGTCAAAGGAGTTTCTGGCTCTTCTAGTTGAGCCTATTGATCTATAGGTGGAGGGAGGGATTCAGAGCCATTTTGGGGTTTTTCAACCATCAACACTATATTTCTAACATCCTTCTGTCTCCAGGTTCCAATGTTTTTATTATATCTTCTTGAAAACTCCTTATCAATATTCATTCCAAATTTAGACTTAGGCTTTCCAATTTCAACCCTCATTCACCACCAATATGTTATCTTCACTACATTCCATGGTCCCTTTTCCTCCTCTTCTTCTTCTTCCTCTACAACCTCTTCCTCAGGTGGAGGGTCCTTTTTCTTTGCAGACTTAGCCTCAAGGCAGAGGATCCTTTTTCTTTGTAGATTCAGCTTCAATATTACTAATCATAGTCTCTGTAATCCTATGACTTGGCTTCTTTTCAGGATCAAAATCAACAATCTGCTCATAAAAATCCAACCATGGGGGTAACTGACCCATATTTGAGACATTCCACTCTAAAAGAGTAGTCTCATCATTATTCTTGCCTTTTTCAAAATGAGCCTTGGGCCTCTTTTCAAACTTATAGGCCTTATCTCCATTTAGGGTTTTATTCCTGGTAGTAAAAATGCCATCAAGGTCATAGCTCCATCTTTGGGGAATATAAAATAGACCTAACCTGTCAAGGTATTGGTCAATTTGTTGGCCTTGACCCTTCTTAGTGATGGTAATGTCATTCATAGTGTGGTGGGTGAGTAAATACTTCCTCTTTCTCCCAGAACCATGGTTTGCATCAATGTATTCTACGTTCCTTAGATATTCTAGGGCAAAAAGCTTCTCGATGACAAAGTGGGGTAGGAGAAAGGGTTTACCCATGAAACCATACAACCTAATTACCGTGCCCTCAGTCAATAAATACCAGTCTCCTTCTTCTACATCCTTTGTTCTTAGAATCTGCTCAACCAAGGGTGGCAACCTAGGGCACTTACCATACATTATTTTTAGGGCAGGTCCCAAAAATTCCAAATTGAATCTATAATAGGACTCATTGCTCCTTAAATGACTTGTCCAATAATAAACCGGCAAGGGTTCCCCATCATTGGTTTTATCCTTAACCGGAATCCATGGCATTCTATCTTTGGTGGTAGCATAGAACATCCACACTAGACTAGAGCAATGCCTAAAACTAGGAGCATCAACACCCCTTTTCATGCTTACTAGTTGCTCATGTATCCTCTGTGCGAGAAAAGTTGGCCAATAAAAATAAATCACTCTAGTTCCATTTTTTCTAACATATTTCTCATACATCCTTTCATTAGAAATACAGTATGCTGTGGCAATTTGCTAGCCATGTACCATTCTATCAGAATCTAAACCCTCCATGCAAGCCAACATAGAAAATAGGATGGGGTTTGCAAATTTTTCAATAGAGATAGGGACTTCAGGCAATTTTTCCTAGGGCTTAGTATTAAGCTATTTATAAACCCAATTTTTAAATGACTCGCCATCATTAGCTCACTTCACTATTGTATAAAACCTAGTCTACTCAGTGACTCTAAACGGTTTTGGCATTACTGGCGGCTCAAACCCTAGGGCAAAGAGTCTATGACAAAAGGAGGTAGTAATACTGAAAAGGGTTTCACCCTCAGAGGTTTTTACTGCTTTATCCAATGGGTCATAAAACTTGACTATTGCAGCTACTAACTTAGGGCAAGGATGAATAGAATCACAAATATAAAAATAGAGATAAGAGAGGACAACACATCTACCTTCCACAATCAAAGTAGATCTCTTTTTGTATCTATCGTTCACGCTCCTCCTTAATCTCGTTCTTTTTGTGAGGATCATTTATGTCGTCCACCATGGCCTCACCTTCTTTTCCATAGTTTCAAACTCCTGAACATCTTTTGAAGCCATCTTGATAATGGTAAATTTTACTCCCTCTGCAATTCGCAGCAAATTCTTTAAGGTGTCACTACTCCTTCTTACTACTCTGGAGATGCAAATAGCTACCAAATGAACTTCGCATATGCTTTTTTGTCACTTTTATTCTTTGGAACGCATGTATCTTCTGCCATTAATGCAGTTGTTGCACAACCTCCCCACTGGCACACTTTCCAAATTTTTAATCATTCTCTTCGACGGCTCAATGGTGGCATCCTATATTTTCATTGGTCAAAATTTCAAATTGTGCTCCCACCTCACTATACCCCTTCAACTACTCTTTGGTTATGATGCGAGTTTATTAGCATTGAATGCAGGATCATTCTCTAGTCTCCATGTGTCACGGTTGAAGTTGCTACTTGGTTCCACTTTGATTTTGAAACCAGCGGATTGAGAGCCTTTTGAGTCCACTGACACTTAGAAAATTCTATGCATGAACTTATGTCTTGATTCCACTCCAACTTATATTAGCTTTGGAAAGTTCTCGAATTGGGAACGTCTTTGCTCTCATTTCATGTGGGATAGAAACCTTTACACCATTCCACAGGGATCTAGTGTATTTTGATGCGGATTCAAGAGCGAAAAGCCATTCCAAAAGGTTTTACATAGAATTGAGTGCAGAATGGAACTTCATTGTGCACTTAGCCCATACTTAGTCATTTTTTGCAATTTTTTCTTTTTTCAAGATTTTTTAGAGAAAATCGATTACAAAGTGTAGAAAGAAATTAAAGTACAAAGTGCAAAAAGGAGGGGAAATAATTATACAATATATACATATGTTACAATGAGCTCACTCCTTACACATAGTAGAGCTTGAGGTGAAAACCATTCACCCAAATTGGTTGTATATTTCCCTCTGGATATTCCAACTAAAATACATTAGACTCCTTGGCTTCCACTATTCTGAAAGGACCATCCCAAAAAGAATAAAAATTTTCATGCTTGCCTGGCTTTTCTCTATCAACATTCCAACTGAGAACTGAATATCCAACTTGGAATTTTCTGAGCCTGGCCTTCTTATCAAACCATGCTTTAATATCTTATGAATGCTTTTGAAAACTGTCATATGCCTGAGCTCTACTCTCTTCCAATTGCAGCAAGTGTGTCAACCTAGTTTTCATAGGATCTTCCTCTGACTATCTTCCATGAATTGACAAGCTTAAGTGCTGGGATCTCTAAATGGATTGGCAAAACTGCCTCTTTTCCATATACTAGTGCATAAGGAGAAGTCTTAATGGACTTTTTAATAGTAATCATGTCTGCCCACAGAGCTTGGTCCAACAATAGGTGCCAACTTCTTTTGTTACCTTCAAGTGATTTCCTCAAAATCCTTAATAGGTTTTTGTTGGTAGATTCTGCAAGTCCATTACCTTGTGGATAATAATTTGAAGTATTTTTAAGAGTGATGCCATACTTTCTGGAAAACTCGATGTACTTGGCTCCTATGAAAGCTAGGCCATTGTCACTCACCAAGGCTTCTGGGACTCCAAACCTTGAAATCAAATTTTCCATAAAATTGATCACAACATCTTGGTATGACTTCTTGGTAGGAATAACTTCTACCCATATGGTAAGATAATTTGTGGCAGTTAAGATAAAATTATGCTCTACTGAGTAATTAGGGTTGATAACCCCTATGAAATCTAGCCCCCATTGTTGAAAAGGCTCTTCGACCTGTATGGGCTTAAGGGGGATGAAGCATTTCTTGTTCTTCCAACATACCTCTGACATTTATCACAAGCCCGGGTGACTTTAAAAGCATCAGTGAATACAGTGGGCCAATAATAGCCTGCTCTTATGATTCTCAAAGTTGTAACCCTACCTGAGCTATGTCCACCAGCTGATCCTCCATGAAACTCTTCCATGACTCTCTTTTTTTGATCATCCTTCAAGCATTTTAGAAGAATTCCATCCAAGTTTCTTTTGAACAATCCTTCTGGTAGTAATACATATTTCAAAGCATGAAGCTTGTATCTCCTCCTTTGGGATGCATTCAAATTGGGAGGGCATACTCTAGTTTGGAAATACCTGATCATATGGTCAATCCAATTAGAATCTATAGTTTGTACTATTTCCACCCGATTCTCTTTTGCTATCTGGAAAGCTGTCACTTCTACCAATGCTGAGACTTCTATCAACCCTTGGAACAAGGCTCTACCTCTTACCAGCTTGGTGGGGTGTATTTCTACATCATATTCTTGGATTTTGGTAATCCAACCAACTCTTTTATCTCCTAGATCACCCTGTAAGATAAAACTCCTTACATCCGGATGAACCACATATACTAGGGTCTTGCTTTGTACCAAATATTGTCTAAACTTCTTCAATGACTTCATCACAACAAATACTTGTCTTTCAATAAAGTTGTATTTGACCTGATAATCATGGAGTGTTTGGCTCCAAAAGAACACAGGATGTTCCTCTCCTTGATCATATTTCTGAGTGAGTACTGAGGCATAACTTTCTTCAGCTCCATATGCATAAAGAATAAAATATTTACTAAAATCTGGGTTTACCAGTACTGGGGCTATTGCAATGGATTTCTTGATAACCTTGAAATCTTGTTTCCTAACTTCAGTCCACTTGAACTCAACCTTTTTCTTGAGTAGTTCAGATATAGGCCTTACTTTTTGTGCAAAATTAGAAATGAATTTCCTGACAAAATTGATTTGGCCTAGGAAATACTGCAAGGTCTTCTTATTTGTAGGCAAAGGAAGAGCAAGAATTGACCTAATTCTATCTGGGTCTATGGCCATACCTTCTTTTGAGACCACATGACCTAATAGCTTTCCCTCATGGACTACAAAGAATGACTTCTTAGGATTGAGTGAAATACCAAATTCTTTGCACTTTTGAAAAACTTGCTCCAAATGTGAGAGATGATCCCTTTTATCATGGGAAAACACAGTCATGTCATCTAGGTAAATCAGAATAACTTTGTTGATCAGTGCTCCAAAGGCATAATCCATGGCTCTCTAAAATGTAGCTCCTGCATTGGACAACCCAAAAGGTATTCTTTGGTAGGCAAATGTACCCCATTTTGTGGTGAATGTTGTTTTGTACTGGTCTTCATCCTTCACCCAAATTTGGTTGTATCCAGAGTAACCATCCAGTAGTGAGAATCTCTCTGCTCCTACCACTACTTGCAATATCTGATCAATCTAAGGGAGGGGGTAGTGATCTTTGAGGGATGCTTGATTCAGATTTCTAAAGTCCACACACAAGCGTATATCCCCATTCTTTTTTCTTACAAGTACCAAATTGGCTACCCAAGTAGAATGTTTTATTGGGTATATTATCTTAGCCTTCAACAACTTTAAGATCTCCTCTCTCATAATGGCCTCTATCCTCGGATTGACATGCCTCTGCTTTTGCCAAAATGGTTTAGCATCAGGCTCTAGCTCAATAGTATGTTGGATAACCTTTTTGTCATACACCTTGAGGTCCTCATATGACCAAGCCACAATGTCTTGGTATCTTAAGCATAAAGCTTTGATATCTTCTGCTTCCTCTAGTGAACATTGGACTCCAACATTGAGCTTATTTTCTATACTGACCTCAACTTCTTTATAGATTTTTTCATTGACCTTCATGGCTCTGACCTTCTTTCTATCCTCATTATCAAATAAACTCTCAAGGGTGACCAACCCTCTTGGGATATGATTGTTTCTTAGTTGGATAATGTCTTGCTGATCAATTTCTTCTAAATTCTCTTCTTGGACAGTAGAGAGACATGCTTCTCTTACTAGAAAGTCAACTATTTGTTCATCACTTTCAAAAACCTGCCAAAAAATCTGCTTGTCTGGTACTGTAGGTCTGAAAATCATTTTAATTCCCTTGGCTTTCTTGATTCCAAAGTCTACAGAAGGGTTGAAGTTAGCTCCCTTTGTTGCTAATGAATCAGCCAGGGTATTCTTTTCTCTGGGAATAAAATTTAAATTCAGGGCATCAAATGATTCCATTAGATCCCATACCCTATTTCTATAAGCTTTTAAGTAATGATGCTTACTGCTGCACCTATTCCTTACTTGATGGACTATCAACTCAGAATCACCATATATGTTCAAAATATTAATGCCCATGCTCTCTACTTGTATCAATCCGAGACACAAGACCTCATATTCTACAGCATTGTTAGTACATGACCATGTTAGTCTGTAAGAAAAATTATTTGTCCCTTCTGATTGGGATTGTAGGACCACACCAGCTCCTGCACCATTTCTACATTTAGCACCATCAAAGTGCATGACCCATGTTTCTTTCTCTCTTAGGGATTGGTTGGATATAGCAAGATATTTTCCTCTTTGATTCAATTGAGATGCTATATGTTCCCATACCAGTTCCAAACTAACTATAATATTCTCTTAAAGGTAACTCATCCTCAATGTCCAACTCCTCAATGTTTTCCACTAGCTCAAATTCTTCCAAGGGGTTAAGATTGCACATATCCTCTTCAATATTTTCAATATGATAAGCTATTGGTTTCTTAGGTGTTATCCTTATCCTCTTTCCTTTGAAAGGGATTACCATGCTAGAATAATCCATGTACATACATCCCCCTAGCTTTGTAGTAAACTCTCTTGAGAGACATAATCTAAAATAGGGTTCTAAATCAACCACCACTATTTCTTGCACTACTGTCACCTTAGGGGCTCTGTGCAACCTCATTAGTACATCCTTAATGACCCCAACTATCTTGGCAGGTGTCCCATCCAATTGTAACACTCCAAGACAAGATCGGGTATACTCCATACCCATATCTTCACAGATTGCCTTAGGCATTATTGTAGTTGATGCTCCTGAGTCAATCATACAATTTTGGACTACCCAACCTTCCATTCTTAGGGATATATAGAAAGGGAGGCTTATTATTTAGAACAACAGGTGTCATTTCTTTCTCTTTTTATGGCATACTTATAGAATTGGATGAAGCAGTAGTTCATTCTCATTAATTTCAAATATAAAGGTTACAATGTGGTTACAAGTTGGTTCTAACCAACTTGGTGGTTAATCAACCAAATTGGAGAGCGCCTATGAGCGCTACTTTTGTTTATGCCAATAATGTAATATATTCTAACATCCCCCCTTATTACATTATTGGCAAATACCAATTGTATCTCGAAATTTTTCATATTTGATACGCCCAAGTGCTTTGGTGAAGATATCTGCAACTTGATCATTAGTAGGAATGTATTGAAGTTGTATATGGTGCTTTGGAACTTCATATCGAATAAAATGACATCTGGTATCAACATGTTTGGTACGTTCATGGAAAATTGGATTTTTGACAAGATTCAAAACACCTTGATTGTCGCAAAACAAATGAAGAGGAAGATTCTTTGGAAGGCCCATGTTTGTAAGAATGCGAATTAACAACATTATCTCACAGACTGCTTCACTGGCTGCATGATATTCTCGCTACGTAGAAGATAAAGTAACCACATGCTGCTTCTTACTGTGCCATGAGATAGGTCCAGATACCAGATGAAAAACATATCCAGAAGTGGATTTACGATCATCAATAGATCTAGCATAATCTGAGTCTGTGTATCCCAATACGAAAAAATTATTATTCTTTCTATATTCCAGACCATAATTTGTACTACCATGAACATAATGAAGAACTCTTTTTGCTACTTTCCAGTGAGTCATCTTAGGCTCTTGCATGAACCTTGAAAGATATCCCATAGCAAAACTGAGATCTGGTTTGGTATTTGTCAGATATAGGAGACTCCCAATCAACTGACGATAGAGAGTACCATCTACCTGAGGTGACTCATCATATCGAGATAACTTAAGTCCTTGCTCCATGGGAGTTGCCTTTGACTTACGAGTTAGTCATCCGATATTTTTCTACTAAAGTCTTGGCATATTTCTTTTGTGTTACTCTAATATGAAATTTTCTTGAGTAACTTCTAAACCAAGACAATAGTGCAGAAGTACTAGATCTGTCATTTCAAATGATTGCTTCAAGTCATTTTTCACTAAGTCAATC
This sequence comes from Wollemia nobilis, assembly GCA_028583015.1. Lineage (NCBI taxonomy): Eukaryota > Viridiplantae > Streptophyta > Pinopsida > Araucariales > Araucariaceae > Wollemia > Wollemia nobilis. The sequence continues at coordinate 153,831 of JAQPPZ010010477.1, forward strand.
ATTCTTTCTAAGCTTCCTGTGATGATCAGATCGTCCACATAAAGTACAAGAATCACTATATCAAAACCATTTTTCTTAATATAGAGATTTGCATCTGAAGGACTTCTTATGAAACCATGCTGCACAAGGTGACTGTCTATCTTGATATACCAATATCGAGGAGCTTGTTTTAGCCCATACAATGATTTGATCAACTTGCATACTTTTTGTTCTTGCCCATCAACCATGAATCCTTCTGGTTGATTCATGTATACTTCTTCTTGTAAGTTACCATTCAAGAAGGCACTTTTAACATCCATCTGATGCAATTTCCACCCAAACTGAGATCCCATGGCACAAAGTACATGAATGGTAGTCATTTTTGCAGTAGGGGAAAAAGTCTCTTCATAATCTATGCCTTCTTTCTGAGCATATCCCTTTGCAACAATCCATGATTTATGCTTATCAATAGATCCATTTGCCTTATACTTCACTTTGAATACCCATTTGTAGCCTATGGGTATCTTTCCTGTTGGCAGATCGACTAACTTCCAAGTATTATTTTTAAGGAGAGGTTTATGTTCTACATCCATGGCCTCTTTCCACTGTGGTTCATCAAGTGCAGATTGAACTATTGTGGGTTCGTTTGTATTCAATGTAGACATATAAATTTTTTCTCCATCCTTATCTTCTTCTCTATCATTTTCTCGCACTCCATCGACAAATCATCAAAGTGTTGACAAAGTTCGTCAACCTCGAAGTATATTCCTCTCGCTCTCATCCGTTGAGTCATACTGCTGAGTACATGGCCTATCAAGAGATAGATCGAGAAGGGATTTCAACTTAGCATCTCTCAAAGTGCTAGTATACCATTTTGGTACTTTTTGTTTTTGCTGTAGAAGTTGAACCTCCTTCTTAGGCTCTTCTTCATCTAGGTATACAATTGTGGATGTGTCTTTTGATGTGAGAGCTTCATCAAATACAAAATCTCTACTTACATGTGTCTTCTTGGTCTTAGGATCAATCAATCAATAACCTTTTGAGTACTCATCATAGCCAAGAAATATACACTACAGGGTTTTCTCATCCAGCTTCATCCTTTTCTGTTTTGGAATGTGTGTGAATGCTTTACATCCAAACACCCTTAGATGAGAAATGGAAGGTTTCTTACCACTCCATGCTTCTTGTGGTGTTTTCCCTTGTAAATATCTAGTGGGTGCTCTATTTTGGAGGTATAATGTTGTGTTTACTTCTTTTGCCCAATATTGATTCTCAAGATGTGCTCCCTTTAGCATACATCGAACCATTTCCATAATGGAATGATTTCTTCTTTCTGCAACTCCATTCTGCTGAGGTGTATGCACTACTTTTGTTTATGTAAATAATGTAATATATTCTAACAATACTAATTATTGTAGTGGCCAACCTATTCTATGGGTTTTTATTGAAGGAAGCTTTAAGCAAGTCAATATGACCAGGAATGAACAAAGTGTCATACATGCTAGCTTTTGAGGGGATCCTCTTCATCTCGTCAACAATGTTGTATTTAGAATTAGCCAAAGAGATTTTTTCCAGCCCTCTTTCTGGCTCACCATATCTTCTCTTATATTGTTGGGTGGCCTCTAATATTTGTCTTTTAGTAATAGAGGGGAACCTAAGCCTTTCTTGATCTTCACCTTTAGATATCATTTGGTCTCCTTCCATTTCTTTTTTCGATCTCTTAGGAATACTATTTGTCTTCTCTTTACCTTTAGCTTGAGGAATAGGGAAGGTGTCACTACTTTGAGGAAGGGAGTCAGCTTTATTCTGAGAAGGGACTTGGAATTGCTCCATTTTTTGTGGGTCTACTTGCAAAGCTTTCTTCCTAGACCTTGTCATAACGGTAATTGGACTTTCCTCAGCCAACTTTTTTCCAACCATAATTTGATCAAGGTGCCATAACATATTAACTCTCCCATGTTGATTCCTTTTCACTTGATCCATGGATTTTTGAACATGGTAATGATACATTACATAATACTATGAGTCATGGGGGTCATTGTATACTAAGCACCAAACATTCACAAGAGTACTATCTGAAGAGCATTCTAGCTCTTCATATGCTACATTTACCCTAACCCCAGTACTGTTACTAGGACCAAGTATCTGATATTTGTTTACATATGAGAATATCCTCTGTTGTGACATTTCCTGGTCTCTCTTTCCCATTGAATTCATTCTGTTGCTTAGAGTTTTTAGAGTATTTTGTATATCCAGAATAGTAGAAATATCATAATATGGTTGAGAAGGAAGGGGAGGAAAAGGGGTTATAAAGGATATAGGCTTAGGTTGAGGGATCACATTAATTTGTGGAGATGGATATGATAAGGAGAGGGGGTCTGTGTAAGAGGGGTTTGTGGATTGAGTTTGGCTACTAGTGGTTTTTGTGTTGTAAGGCAGCATAGTTTTGGGGGGAAGCCTTCCTACATTGATTAGGATATTTTTAGCATGAATAGTTGCATTATAAACTTGGGGGAAGGTTTCTACTCTTGATTACTATGTCTACAGCCCTAACTATGATCCAAGATCTTGGATATAATACATATAAGCCAAACATGTAGCTGGTCTGGCAATGGGGGGAATTCTTTTCCATGTTCTACTAAATATCAAATTAAAATCTTAAACAGTTTCTTGCTGGGTTTTCTGCATGGATGTAAAATGATTAAGCAGAGATAAAGGATCAACAGATTAATTAAATTCTTCTATGAATGGCTCGGCTAACGCTTGCCATGAAATGATGGAATTATCTTCCAGGGTTCTAAACCAGTGTAATATCTTTCCTCTGAAGGACAAGGCTAGAATTCTTATGATAATATTTTCTTCCTTTATGTTGTGGATTGTTGCCCGATTCAAGATATCCTAAAAATGCTCATAAGCTATTTTCCTAGATCCATCATAAGTGGGGATAGCCTTAGATACATCCTGGGGAATGGCATTCATTTGGGATAATCTAAGAGAACTGACTGTGTTCTAGCTAGGGTACTTCTATAATGGCTGATTAGGTGCCACATTTTGTGCCATATTTTTGGTTGTAGGTATTATTGGGGGTTTTATTGGGTCTTCTTCCAGAAGCTCTTCTTCTACAAGGAAATATTGATCCAAACTTATGGCAATAGCAGCCCCTTTGTAAGGTAACTCATAATAAAAGTAGGAGTTAGGGTTATTCCTTTTGAAAGACCTGGTACACATGAAAGGACACTGGTATACATGGATAATTATTTTTTTGGGTCTAATGACCATGGATTTGCCAAGCGAACTTGCTCTTATCTGCTTATAAGGTCAAGAAAATTCACCAAATCTTGATTCCTTTGGGTCGAGATAATAATAACTCATTTTATGGGTTTTGTATTCCTTGTGAATTGGTCCCATCGGGCATACAAAAAACTATTGGGAACTGAATTGCATAAAGTTTTCACTCAATACCATGGCTGTCTATCTTCCTATTTTCTATCCAATATTGCATCCGATAGCTACAACTCAACACTCAACATTGGATGGACCAAAACAGGGTTTCCAATCCAACCTCCAGAGTAGGCTGGTTCCTTGTCAACTCAACAGGATGTTGACACAATTATGCTCACTTAGGGTTTGAAGGTTAGGGTAAGAAAAGGTTAGGGTTAGATAAATGTGAACAATAGTGGATGGATAGGCTAACAAAATTACACCACAATAGAAAGCTCCAAAAAACCAACCCAAAGACACATAACTCAGACCAACATTATCTCAAATTAGATGATTCTTCATTCATTAATACACAACAGAGAAATATTGTAGCAAACAATTTCAATACCTAGACAATGATAATCCAAATAACATAATTTACCAATATCTATATTTTATAGAAATGCACTCCCTAACAACAAAGATCAATATCAGAAGTGGTTTTTAATTACTTTAACAACTAGTAATCCATTAACTAGGCATAAACTAACCACTTAAGCATTCATAGAAATATATCTAAAGAATTCAAACCTTTGATATCAAGCATGAATACAAAAATTTTAGGCGAAGATCAATGTAATGCTCCTTCCATTAGCTTTTGGTAATATTTACAGTAGCACAGGCAAACACACTAGAGTTGATCATTTAAAATGAGGGTTCAACCTCTATTTATAGTTTTTGCATAAATTAAAATTATAAATAACATTACAAAGATTCATTTTGACAACACAGTAGATAATTCTTGCTGGCATTTGCTTACTGGATTATCCTCCTAGAAATATACTGAAAATGGTCCACCATAGCAGCTCAGTTCCTCTGCAACTTGCTGGCTGTTTGATGCAACTGGAGTCCAGGCCGTTGGAAATCATGTATCATCATTAATTCTTCTGGACACTATATTTTATCGTCAATATATAACCGCCTCTGGTTCATATTTATTGAAAACCCTCGATGCTTTAGCTTCCTCTTCCAATTGCATGTTCCAATTATGGTGAAGAAATTCCCTTAAATACCTCAGATTCTTTTATGCAATCTCCATCGTTGATCTCCCTTATTATGCGGTTTTGATTTATTTTGATAAATATCATTATAATAGCAAGGAGAAATAATACCATTCCACTTTAAAATGCTGGTGACATCATCCTTCTGTCTCAAAAACTATGGAATCGCCAATCCGGCTCCCAAATGTCTTGAAAGATAAGTAGGATCGAATCCGCTCTTTGTTCTTCAAATTCCTTCATTATCCATAAGATATCTTCCAATATGTACACAATTTTTGATGGCGCTATTATTTATTTACAAATTTTGTGGATTCCATTCCGGCCTAAGCAAGTGTTTCGACATATGATCATCAATCCGGACCCACCATAGTGCAAAGTGACTCTTCCTCCATTCTACTCTATCTTCGACATAAAACATCCTGCATCTTGTCATCATTTCATAAAGGAGTTAATTAAAATTACCTCTTGTCATGAATCTACATCTACACTGTTCATATCATCCCACCTAATCCCCATTCTGGGTGAGAATACTCCTTGCTTTCTTCGAAATCGGGCATCTCGATTTGTCAAAATTGAGCGGTTGCTAATCCGCACTTTTTTATTGCTGATGTCATCTCTTCTCAAAACTTTTATGGATTCGAGATGCATCACCAGTCTAGAGCCAAAAACAAAAGAAGCCTCCCAGAATCAGGCATTCCAACACTTAGCCGTTTGTGAATATGCCAATCCACACTTTTTATCGCTGATGTCATCTCTTCTCAAAAACTTTTATGGATTCGAGATGCATCGCTAGTATAGTGTTGAAAATAGGTCTCCCAAAATCACTTCAAGCATGAAAATTCACTAAGTTTTGAGCGGGCTCATACCTTCTGTTGCGGATCCACTTCAAAATACATTGCAAGGTGTGCAGAATGAGGACTTTATCCCTTAGGCAAAATTTGCAAAATTTCACTAAGTATGTGGCCATTTTGGGCCTATAAGGACTTCTTGCTTAACTAAGTTGGAAGAGGCCATGTCAAAACTACTCTGTACTCCCTTCTAATTCTGATATATCTCTATTAGATCCCAATAGCTCTTACTCCCTTTACCGAATCCTTTTTATACTATTTTGTACTTCCTTTTGATTCTTTCTTAATAATATAAGAAGGTATAATAATACATTAACACGATTAGGGTAAATTTAATTTTTTGCCTTTGACCAATGGGACACCGTCGGATGAGATGGTCATCCAATGGGATACATATAGGAATTATGGATGACCAATAAGCAACATAGGGCAAAGAGGGGGCTTTTTACATGCATTTTCAACTCGTGAGTACTTAGGAAGCATTTCCTATTAAATGGCCAATTTCAACTTGGGGACACAATTTGATAAAGGGAAAACATTTATCATGCAAGCATAACCTTTATAATATTATGACAACTAATTGGATGTAGACGTTTTAGCAGGGTGTGCCAATAGGAAGCGGTCGAGTGACACAACTGACCAATGAGAAGTAGCCAAGTCACATTTGACTTTTTCAAGGGGGAATGTACACATTAGGCACTCAACAATTTACGGAGGGGAAATATTTCATGTGACATCAATCCTTCAAAAATCCTTAGGAAAAATAAAATTTTAAATGACCAATGGGATAAGCTCGATTGAGATGGACAACCAATGGGGTGCATTTGGATGGCATGACTTAGACTTAGGTTTTTGTGTTCACTTAACTTGGTTGAGAAAAAAATAAAGGGGGAAGCATTTATTACGTGTTTAGGACCCTCAAATTTAGATCAAAATATGCCTTTATGACCTTGAATTTTGTTTATTTTTCTTGAACCAATGGTATGCAAGCGGGAGACACAACTGACCAATGGGATATCATCAAACGTGGTAGTTGACCTATGGGATAAGAGTGGGTAAAATGGTTGAAGCCAAATAATTTAAATGGGGAACTTAGGCATTGTAACGAGGGAATAGAACTCTTAGGAAAGGGGAAAAGCTTTTCAATGTGTGACCGACCCTTGGGAACTTTATAAAGGTAAAAAAATTCTTGTTTTAACCCTTGACCAATGGGATGTCATTGGACGACATGATCAACCAATGGATTTTAAGCAATGAACTTAGGTGAGACTTCTTTTTATTTCGAGGACTGAATGAATTAGGGAAAAGTCATTTCAAGCTTAAGGAGTTAGACTTGATGGGGTTAATTGGATGACATAGTTGATGGTATAATAATTGGGTAAATGAATTAGGTGAGGATAAATGACATTGAGAATGTACTTGGAAGATATTTGGACCAATGGGGCGTAATCAGGTGATTCAACTGACCAATGGGATGAAGTTGAATGCTATGCCTGATTTAATAATAAAATTTTAGCACTATAAGACAGGGAAAATATTTAGACTTTGTATTATGTGAATATCATAAATTGATGACCATGGGCTTTGTATTAGGGGAATAGATAAAAGGACGTGTTTAGCCTTAGGACTATGGCTTAGGTAAAAATGAATTTAATGAAACATTTTGATGGAACTAAGGTTTAACGAAAAGGGTATAGGAGAATAAGAAAGGGGATTTCTAGTAATGGTTGATATATGAAGCGAATAAGGATTTTATAAAATAATGGGAAAAATGAATGGATTTATCAAAATAGAATGGATAATTAGGGGGTTATATGGTGTTAGTGATGATGGGTGGAATTAAATTTTTTTACAGAGTAATGGATAATGAAATGATAATGAATTTGAATGAATATGGTGGATATTTTTTAAAATTGTGATGAATGGTGGATGAGTTTGTGAGTATGGACAATTTGGACCCTTTTGTGAGATCAAAGAGCTTTGGCCCGCCGGCCCGCGGGGGCCGCGCCGCGCCCCCGCCCCCGGCGGCCCCGCGCCGCGCCCGCGCCGCCCCCCCCCCGGGGGGGGGGGGGGGCGGGCGGGGGGGGGGCGGGGGGGGGGGGGGGGGGGGGGGGGGGGGGGGGGGGGGGGGGGGGGGGGGGGGGGGGGGGGGGGGGGGGGGGGGGGGGGGGGGGGCGGGGGGGGGGGGGGGGGGGGGGGGTGTACTTGACATAATTTGACTCCAAAATATGATCAACTTTTCCTATGATCACCTAGACACCAAGTTTTGATAATTCTTTAAATTTATTTTAGTATATACTAAGTTGGGATTATTGAGCCCAACAAAACAATACAACTAGAAACTTCTATCTATGATAGACTATGCTCTAGGATCCTCCAAGGTAGATGATTTATTGTAGAAATGTTAGATTTTGCTACATCTCCTTAAAGATAATCTATCCTAGTCCCAAAACTAAGTGAAGCAATAATATAACATACATCACTTGGAGTGGTAACTTATAGTAGAAGACTTGTTATTTTTATGAATCTAGCCATATAATCAATTATCCATAAAGCCCAAGTCCAGTGAGAAGTTAATGTTTCTTGGGTCATTCTAGATTTTCTAATCAAGATTTGGGAATATTGGCACTGAGGAAGCAATATTTCTTGGAAAAAATGCATTCCACATATTTGTTGGGGATTTGGTTGGAAAGAAATAGACGAGTGTTCAAAAATAATACTAGAGGAATAATTGGGGTTTATGCCATGATAAAAATACTCCTATTGGAGGATTGTATTAAAAAATTGTTGACCAAATTTTTTTTGGCAATGATCCTCTTTAGAGAAAAAGATATCTTAAATATGGAAAAAAATCAATAAGATGAGACTAGATACTAGATGGGAACGTCCTCACAAAGACTAGGTAAAAATTAACTTCGATGGGGATGCAAAAGGTAACCCAGATCATGCTAGTGGTGGGGGACTCATTAGGAATGACAGAGGTCAAGTAGTGGCTGCATATGTTAAGGATCTAGGAATTACCACAAATCACCAAGTTGAAGCAAGGGTGATGCTTACGGGTCTTCAAATTGCAGTGAATTTTGATTTTAGGAGAATTCTTCTTGAGGGGGATTCCAAGAATATTATAACTTCCCTTCAAAAAGGGGAGTTAAATAATTCTAGCATTTTCCAAATAGTTACATAGACAAGACTATTTTGGGAAACCTATAATAAAATCAAGTTAAACATATTTATAGAGAGGGAAACAAAGTTACCAATAAAATGGTGAATATGGTTATTAAATATGAGAATTTCAAGGTTTGGTCATATGCCCCCATGGATTTGGAAGATATTATAAGAATTGATAATAAAGCTACCAGATAAATAGGGCAAACAAAAGCGGAATACTTATTGGGATCATGCGATGAAGGATTTGGGTATACTAAATTACATTGTTGTTAGCATTTTCTTTATCAATTATGTAAAGCATTGAGCATTGCATAAGCTACATCAAATAGAAGGATAGTGGGAGGAATATTATTTCATCTTCTCCATAAATAGGTTTAGCCCAAGTTTGTTTTACTAAGATAGGATATCTTGCATTTGTATGATCTTCTCTTGTTTGTTTCTATACATATTTCAAGCTGTATGTAAAGGATTGAGGCCCTTCAACCCCCTTGTTTATCAATACCAAAAAAAAAGTCTAGTGAGAATTTGACCTCTTAGTTTTATGAACCATAAAAGTCATTTGTCATATTGGAAAAGTGGCATATCAGTTGGAGCTTCCTTCAACTTTCAATATTCACTCTATTTTTCGTGTTTCTTGTCTTAAAGATATTATTGGTCAAAATCTATGGCCCTATACAAAGCTTTAGTACTCAAGGAAGAAGGAAAAATCACTCTCCAAATAAAAGCTATATTGTAGTCTAGGGTCCATAATATGTGTTATTGCTAGATTCACGAGTTCCTCATCAAGTGGTAGGATATTCTAAAAGAAGATGCTATGTGGGATCCTATGAGAATTTTCTAGTCATTTTTAGCTTTAAACACAAATATTTTTGAGATTGGAGCCATGTAATGGCTCCAATATAGCTATTTTGACTATCTTCATTATTGATAACTTTAGTCCTAGGATTCGTTTAGTTGACCCTTTAAGCATTAGGATTAATATTATTGGTTGATTTAGTCTATAAATAGAGGAGTTATGTTGTAGTTGAGATATCATTCACACTTGTTATTTTAAATCACCTCAATTGTGCATATGATACTTTGGCCTCTCCAAGTGGATTTGAGACTTTGATCTCTCTGAGTGATAAGGACTAGTAATGACTTGAAATTTGTTACTTGCAATATTAATTATTAGTTATATTATTTAAATTTTTATTCCAATAAATAATTTATGTTTGACAATTTTGCATTGCTACTATTATTGTTATTTATATAAGTTATTTCCTTATAAAAAATAATAAACCACTACCAATTTTTGAATATACAAATATCCCATATAGCAGTTAGACAAGGTATAGTTATGACTTCAATATTGATGTACATATCCCTATTATATAAATGATGTAAAAGGGATCCCTATGTTGTATTTGGTATGCAAATGCCTTGTACAAATAAAGAATAAGGATGGAGGGATTTTTATGTAGGGTCATATTCTTCTTTTGTTCAGTTATATGAATTCTTCATAGGTGTGTTTTAACTACCAACATACATCCTAGACACTATTTTTTCCCTAGAGATAGTAATATAGCAAGATATTATTGATATGAAATTGGTATTGATCAAAATAAGACAAGCTTATTTGATCATGAAATAAACTACTTGATCATAACTCCTTTGAGAAAGGGTTGCAAAGGATAAATAAAGAAAAGGCTCAAGAATTATGGGTTAATGTTGATCCAATAAATGGATCTATGATCATGAAGCTATATTTATATTTATGCTAATTGGAAAAGGTCTTTCCACTATATATGTGAATGAGAATTGGCTTAGTATATAGGCCAAAAATAATTTAAGCAATTAGAAGTCCATGGGTAAATTAGACATATATCAAGCTTGGGAGGACAACTAGAAGGAAATGTAGGAGAATCTCTTTCCTTGTTTTGATTTTATAGGAATATTTTGAAAAAGAAAGGGGAAAATATTTAAAATAATTATGACCCAAAAAACAAATAAATCATTAAACCATGATTCATTGATTGGAAAAAGACACAACTAGAGTTTGGAGAATGTTCTACCCTAACCCAAAATGAGACTTGAGATGGGAAATGAAGATAAAGGAAAGTTTCTAAAATGTAGGCTTGATCAAATGTTCTCAAAGATTTTGGATGAACACATATAATACATAGAAACAAGGCAAAATCAAGAACAATTGAGGCTTTAGATTTATTTGTTTGATGTATGTATAAACTAAGAAACTATTGAAGTAATGAGCAACGTAGTTGATGAAGTTTCCAAGGTAGCATATAGGAGGAAATCTATAGACAAATAGGGGACCATGAATCCACCTACAAAATGGAAGAGATAAGAGTTGAGAGTTAAGAAAATATAAGACTCCATGAGTCCACTAAGAGATATAATAGGAACTAAAATAGTAGTCATAATGGAAACACAATTTGAAGGAGGTCAAGAGCTAGTTCAAGAAATATATAAATCCACCAATAAAATAATCCTACAAATAACTCACAATCCCATCCATAATGGAGTGGCACATGCGAAATATATCATTTTAAAGTATCTTTGAGGTTCTACAACCATTCTTTCCACTATCATATCTTCTTCTCTATATGCTTCCTTCAGTGTGGTCTCTCCCCTATGTTCAATAATATCTTTTAAAATCTCCATATTTGTAACTTTTAATTCTACAAAAACTTCATCTTTTCCCCAAGCAAGTGCAACCATCTCCAGTGATAAATAAGGTATATTTTCATTGTAGCTTCTAACAAAGAGGTTGTAGTCACCTTATAAACACAAACCTAAACTATTAGGTGAAGTAAACTAGTATCCAAGGTTGTGCCTATATTCATCACCATCATGTCCACCCCACTATATACCTCCACCTCCACCAAGTTCCACCATGTCATTTACCCCTATCTCATTTCCATAACTTTTATCACCACCTAAACTAAATTAGTAATGGCTTCCCACACATGGTCTACCACTTAATTTCCCACTACCACATGTTTAAAAAGATAAAGCAAGTGGAATTTGAAGAACATAAGCTTATACTGAGAGGGGGGTGAATAGTATAATATCAACTTTTACTTTTCTTTCCCAAAACATATTATCCAATGTAATCAATTGCAATGTCAACAACAATAAAAAAATAATGCACAAATCATCACACACATGAGAGACACAAATTTAATGTGGTTCACCCAATGTGGGTTACATCCACAGAGAAAATATTTCTTCTAAATTTTCTCAATAAATCTCTTGGGAATAAATTCCCTATTACAATGTTTGTGGACCTCTGTCCAAAGGAGATATTAATCCTTAATAATATGGTTTGTGGATCTCTATCCATAGGATAAATCTATCCCCTTTGCTCTATTTTGTGGATCTCTCTCCATAGGAGAACTCTATCCCCTTTACTCTAGTTTGTGAATCTCTCTCCATAGGAGAACTCTATCCCCTATGATCTAGTTTGTGGATCTCTCTATAGGAGAACTCTATCCCATCTACTTTAGTTTGTGGATCTCCCTCTACAGGATAACTCTATCCCCTCTACTCTAGTTTTTGGATCTCTCTCCATAGGAGAAATCTATCCCCTCTACTTTGGTTTGCTCCAAAGCTTGCTCTCAACTCTGTCTCAAAATTGTACCAAACCTCATCACAAGGTTAGCACAAATCTACTCTAACTCTACTCACAAATATTTGTCTCAAATTTGCACCAAACCTCATCACAAGGCTAGTACAAATATGCTCCATAATTCTTCACACTTCCAAATCTACCTCAATCCTAATTCAACTCTTCTCACAAGACTTGCTCAAATCTGCCTCAATGTTGCTTCAAGTTTTCTCACAAGACTTACTCAAATCTTCCTAAATTCTACTTCAAGTCTTCTCACAAGACTTGCTCAAATCTGCATCAATGCTGCTTCAAGTCTTCTCATAAGACTTTCTCAAATCTACCTCAATGTTGCTTACTGAACTTGCTCAAGTATTTCCAAATCTTGTATAAAAACATTGCTTATACCTCTTTTAGAAATACTTTCTTCAACATATTCTACTTTAACCTCTGGAACATATAAAGAATTATATGTACTATCAAATATCCAATGTGTTATTCACATTCAAAAAAATTGAATTCATCTAATCCAATCTTTACCTCTTACAAAAACCCTTTCAAATCAAATCAAACTAGTGTATAACTTTTTTTCACAATTACTTTCAATGTATTTCAAATCACTGCTCAAAATGTTTCACAATGATGTACAAACTTGGTCTCAATCCTAACACAAGTATTTCAAATTTCTTTCAACAATAGAGCACATGTAGGTCTTAAATCCTAATACAATTATTTTAATTTTCTTTCAACAATAATGCACATGTAGGTCTCAAACCCTAATACATTTGCTTCCAAATTCATCAATCAATAATACATAGTTTGTTTCACATATTCTAGCTCAAATATTTTCAACAATGCACACCAATAAACCATTTTAACTCCACCTCAAATTTACTTTCTCAAAACACAACCACCTAGATAATAAGTTGAACCACCATACCTCAAAATGCTTTATGAATATGTGCCCTCAAATACCTGTCTCAAAATAATATATTTTGAAACTTCAAAAGGATTAGCACAAAATCTTTTTATATATTGGAAAAACTTCTCAAAATGTGTGCACAATTATGTTCCAAACCAATGCTCTATAACTCTCTTGGTTTCTCAAAATAAAACATCAAATCATGAACCAAGCCCTTCAATATTAAAGCAAGTATTACAAACAATAAAAGCACATTATACACCTTTTATCTCCCACTTCAATATTTCAACAACACAAACACAAATTGATTAACCACTAATTACACCTTATTACTCCACATAATAATACTTCAAAAATTAATTGCAATTTCCTCCTTTTATTTCCTTCTAAAACAATGGCCAACATAATTTTTTTTTTTCATTGTAACTCCCTAAGTCCAATAGTGTGCACAATAATCAAGCACAACTTAGGCCCTTAATTATTCAACCTTAATCACTAATAAAAAAAATATTTTGCTTATCACAACTGCCGCAAGTGGGAATCGACCACGATACCTCCTATCTGCCAGCGCGCTAGCACCTCTTGTGTTGTCTCTAGGCCAACCACCCACATAGAACCAAAGATGCAAGTTTTGTAATTTAAAACCTTTGCTAATCCTCCTTGTTGATAAAATAAAAAAAAATTGTCACCGTCAAGTTTCGACCTCAAGACCTGCTGCCTACCCTGCACCTTGGCACTGCCTAGTCTATCGCTAGGCCAGATGTCTGCTTGAGAACAAAGTCCCATGATGCTCTCTTTATTCAACCATACAATGTCCTTTTTTTAAATTCATCTTTTATTTTCTTCTTCTCACTATCACGCATGAGGGAAATCGAATACCATTGCAATTACCAAAAAACCATACCATAGTGCATAATTTTAATCCATATTTATATGGATTTTATCCCCTTTCTTGATGTCGGTGCTTATTATAAGTTTTATTTGAAACCTTTGAAAATGTTGGCACCAAACCCATCTTGGGTTTAAATTATAATATAAAATATTATAATAAACTTTTTAATATTTAACCCTTTGTCTTCAAACTTTTATCCATATATTATAATATTATAATATTATTTCTTTTTAAGCCTTAGTCACTTGCTTTCTTCATGTTCTTAAACTAGGGCCTTCAACCTTTTAACCATACACTTAGAGCTTTGTCCCAAACCTCTTTGGCTTATAATATTTAAAGTAAATATTTTAACCTTTTCTTTTTATCAATTTCCTTGCATTGGGATGAACTTTACCTTAAATAATTAACCAACTTATAAACCTTATATTTTTACCATGCCGAGCTATCTTTGACATCAATGACAACCAATGTCATCAACCTATGACATCAATGACAACAATATACTCAAAATTTCCAACAATATCCCCCTTTGTCATTTATGGCAACCCTTTCTAAAAATTCCTTTTCCTACCACTGGATTCCAAATTTGCTCCCCCTCAAAAATTGCTCCTCATGACTAAATGATCTCCCCCTTAATCAAATCTCTCCTCCTTTGATATCAATGGAAAAGGGTCTTCTTTGGGGTTAAAGATAAGAATCTTACCTTAGACCCCTCCCACCTCCTTTCCTTGAGGTGATTAATTTTGGGGTGGGAGTATCTCTACTCCCAACATATAATGCTCTTTTTCTTTGTCAACTTTCTTTTTCAAAATTTTTGTAACCATATCCTTTTGATAATTTTGAGTGTCCATGTTCTTTCTTGACTCTGGAAGTTTTGGAAACTCTGTTCTACACCACTTAGCTTTATGCCCAAGATTTTTGTACTTGTAACACCTTATATTGTAGTTCTCGAAAGGTGCAAATGACTTGAATTTCCTCTTGGTGAAGCCATAATCATTTATGTTATATACTTTATTACCAAAGCGATTACGTGAGTAGCAATACCCTTGAAATAAATATCCATATTTGAATGAGTTGAATTTCCTTTTATTGAGACCATACTCCTTTCCATGAACCCTGCAATGCATAGCTTTGTGACCAAAATGATTACAAGAAAAAAAAATTCCCTTTGAAGAAATATTTATCATGTGTTGAAACATCTTGTCTCTTAGTCCTTGCTTTGCCTTCTCTATGATGATCCTTGATTATTTTTTGTGCATTGTTTTCTTTCTTAGTGAAGCTTCCATTCTTCAACTTATTTGCATAGGTATTAGTTTCATATTCAATCTCTTCCTCTAAAATTTCCTTTTCTATTGATCTTGAGCTTGACCCTTCTTCTTGTTTTCCTTGTCCTTATTCAAAACCAATTCCTATTTTGATAAATGAAGATCTTTGTGTATTGATAATTTTATCCAAATCTCTTGAACTTTTCCCAAATATGTGCAACTTGTCATTGGCATATTTCACTTCCATCCTTAGAGAGACTACTTCATGTTCTAATATTTTACATTCTAAATCTTTTAATTCTAACTTTTTAGCCATTCCTTCTTCAATTATTCTTACCTCTTCAACCTTAACCTTTAAGTTAGTGAGATCTTGTAGAAGATTTGCCTTTTTTTTCTCATCATCTTGTACTTGAGCCTTCAAACTTAAGTTTTCCCTTTTCAACTTAACAAGTTCCTTTTCTATATCAACTATGGCTTCCTCTTCCTTTTCTAAATATTTCTCTTCTTCTTGGTCTTCAAGAGCATCTTCATACTCTTCTACTTGATCTTCAATAGGAGCATCTTATTTTTCTTCTATTGTTGAAATTAGAATTTCCTCTTTTTCACTATCTGAGAGACCTTCATCATTGTCACTTGAAGCATTGCTTGCTACTTCAACATAAAAACTCTTCTTGTGTCTTTGAAATACCTTCTTCTCATGCTTGCTTTGACGGTGTTTGTCTTTCTTTTCATGACTGAATTTTCTTTCTTTATTTTTCTTGTATACTTGTTCATATTTACTGCTACTACATTCATCTTGTGGAAATTAGTTGTATAGTGACCAATGTTACCACAACCAAGATATTTGTTTTTTCTTTCTTCTTTTGAAGCCTTGAATGTTACCTCTCTTCTGGATGTTTGATCTTTCTCTATCCTTATCTCATAGCCTGTGAGATTTCTATGTAGCTCATTCATGTGGGTTCTTGTAATATCTTCACTGCTACTATACCCAGTTTTTGAACAATGATCTGATAGTCTTACAATGACACTGAGAGGGGGGGTGAATCAGTGTAGTTCTTTAAATTTAAATCTACAACTCGTAAATCTGAACCAATGAAAACTTAAAGCCACATAAAGCAAGTATGACAAGAGAGCATCACATAACACCAGTTTTAACGAGGTTCACCAGTTTTGGCTACTCCTCAAAAATTGACTGCTTGGACTTCCATCCAAATCTAGCATTTGCAAAGCACCAACTTTACAATCAATTTACCAGCACCCACTAGAAGGAGCACCAACCCCTAATTTATCTACACCAACAGAAAGGAGCATCAACCCTTGATTTACCAGCACCAAATGGAAGGAGCACCAACCCCTAATTACAAGCACCAACTTGGACTTCTATTTTGAATCTATTTTGACATAAATATGCCTTCTCTCTTATAAGACCCTCACTGGTCTATTGCTTACCCAACATCTCTTTCAATTCACAAAACACACATACCTTTTATGCACTTACAACCGCACTCTCTCAGCCACGCTTTCTCAGCCACGCTCTCTCAGTCGTGCTCTCTTCCATATTTTTTGTAGCACTTTCCCTCTATTCGACGATGCTTTCACACATTTAGTAGCTATGTAATTCTCCATGCAACTACCCTTTTATAACAATATTTTCATATTGAAACACCTGGTCTTCTGTGACTTTCATAATCCCGCATGCAACCTATTAATGGCCACTTCTGTAAGTAACTCCTTTATAGCACAGTATTTTTACATGCAACCTATTAATAGTTTTGTCTCTTGTTTCAGACTATCAGTATAACTATCGCTCGATGGTTTCACTTTTCCATGGGCCCTGTAACTGTCGCTCTGTCTTTAATTCACTATTCTTATTTTAGTTGCATGGTTTTCTGTCGTTCTGACTTCAGTTAACTCTTCTTATTTTACCTGCATGATTTTCCTTTGCAACTGCCCTTGTAACTGTCGTGTTGCTTTAGTTAACTATTACATTTCTTATTTTGGCTGGGTTCTCTTTTTAGCTCACACCAATGTGACCTATCATGATATCGTGACACTTCTGCCTCTTTGACGTGTTCTCAGCTTTCACTCGTGAAAATGGAACATGTCACAAAATCATGACGCTTTCACCTCCTTGTCCTCTTCTTTGTCTTTCACCCACAAAAACACATGTCACAAAATCATGACACTTTCGCTTCCTTGTCCTCTTTTCTGTCTTTCACCTGTGGAAACTCATGTCGTGAAATCATGACACTTTTGCTTCCTTGTACTCTTCTTTGTATTTCACCCACAAAAACACAACATGTCCCAAAATCGTGACACTTTTGCTTCCTTGTACTCTTCTCTGTATTTTGCTCGTGAAAACACAACATGTCACAAAATCGTGACACTTTCGCTTCCTTGTCTCTTTTATTGCCTTGACCCTGCGAAAACACATCATGTCACGAAATCATGACACTTTCACTCTCAAGCTCTTTCTATTGCAATATGTCACGAAATCGTGACACTTTTTCATTCGTACTATCTCTCTTGCAATATGTCATGAAATCGTGACACTTTTTCTCTCAAGCTATTTCTCTTGCAATATGTCGTGAAATCGTGACACTTTTTCATCCATACTATCTCTCTTGCAAATTGTCATGAAATCATGACACTTTTCCTTGCGTGCTCTTTTTCTTCGAACATGTCATGAAATAATGACACTTTTCCTTGCATTCTCTTTCTCTTCGAACATGCCGCGATATCGTGACAATTTTCCTTGCGTGCTCTTTATCTTCGAACATGTCGCGAAATCGTGACAGTTTTCCCTGCTTACACTTTCTCTTTGAACATGTCCCAAAATCATGACAGTTTTCCCTTCTTGCACTTTCTCTTCGAACATGTCACGAAATCGTGACAGTTTTCCCTACTTGCACTTTCTCTTCGAACATGTCACGAAATCGTGATAGTTTTCCTTGCTTGCGCCTTCTCTTCGAACATGTCATGAAATCATGATAGTTTTTCCACTTGCTTTCTTTTCTTCCAACATGTCGTGAAATCGCGATAGTTTTTCCACTTGTCTTCTTTGCTTCCAACATGTCACGAAATTGCGACAATTTTTCTACTTGCCTTCTTTTTGTCCAACATGTCGTGAAATCGCGACAGTTTTTCCACTTGTCTTCTTTTCTTCCAACATGTCGTGAAATCATGACAATTTTTCTACTTGGCTTCTTTTCTTCCATTATGTCACGATATCGTGACAGTTTTCCTTTCTTGCCCAACATGTCGCGATATCGCGACAGTTTCTCATTCTTTCTAAACATGTCGCGATATCACGACACTTTTCTTACTTGTCTTTTTCTTTGATCTTTTGAATATGGGCCACTTAGGTCTTCTTGAAAATTCACTATATATACTCTGACTGACCTCTGAACTCCTGTCCACTACATCAACTGATCTATCTATCTGTGTTGACAATAATGACATCATTCAGGAGTCAATTTGAACAATAAAAATCCGTACAAGTTGCACCATAAGAATCAGAGTATACACACTACAATATTTTAGTGGAAATATTAGAACTAGAATCATCGAAAATAATATTGATAAGTGATGATGAAGAAGAAGTAGCAGATAATTTTGTGAATCAAGAGATAGCATCCCCACATCAAGAGGAATAAACAATGAATGATAGAGTAGAACAAGTCAGATTTGACTTAAGTTTGTAATCTCTTCTTTCTTCCTTCTTCTTTTTTCCTTCTTTCAAACAACAAAGTACTTTATTGTAACCGTGAAATAAAGAGAGTTTTTTGGTAACTATGGCCTCACACAATAGCTTACCTATACCATAATTTAACGGTTATGACTATGAGTATTGGTATATAAATATGAAGACCTTGCTCATAGGAAGAGGTTTGTGGGACATAATAGAAGAGGGCTACACAAAACCCTCAGACTGGACAACACTAAGTGCCACAGACAAGAAAACATGAAAATAAGATAAAAAGAGCAACTCTTTTGCTCTTTCTCATCTCCAAGCTGCATTGGAGAAAAGCATATTCTCTAGAATCACCTCTTGTACAACTGCACAAGCTACATGGAAAGCATTGAGTGATGGATTCTAGGGTAGTAATCAAGTGAAGCAGGTAAGGCTTCAAACACTGAAGAGATATTTTGAAAATATTCGAATGAAATATGATGAAAAAGTCGATGATTATTGTGTTAGAGTAAAAGCAATTATGGATAAAATGGTTACACTAGGCGAAAAATCACACCTGAGACAATTGTAAAAAAAGTGTTGTGAACACTTACACAGAAATGGAACCATATTGCCATAATTATAGAAGAATCCAAAGATATTTCCCTTTTAATATTTGATGCATTAATCAGATCGTTAATGTCACATGAAGAGAGATTTATTGAAACTCCTTCAACCAGCTACAGATGCGATGATAAGGCCTTCACTTCCAATGAAAACAATGGAAGAGGATGGGGAAGAGGTCAAGGCAGAGATAAGCAAAGAGGTAGAGTTAGAAGCAACTATAGAGGAGGCAATCAAAATAGAGGAGGAAACCAGAAAAAAGGAGGCAATTTCAACAGAGGAGGCAACTCATACAAAAGAGGCATTCAACGAAGAGGTGGAAATCAAAATCGAGGAGGAAATCAAGGACAAAGTGGAAATCAAGGGCAAGGAAGTGACAAGTCAAAATTAGCTTGTTTCAACTGTGGCAAGCCAGGTCACTTCGCTCGTGACTATTGGTCAAAATATTCACAAGGCAGTAATAGTCAATATGGTAATTATGGAGAAGAAGATGATACCTCTAATATTTTTCTTTCATATGGACAATCAGAACACAATCTAAATGACACAAGGATTCTGGATACTAGTTGTTCAAACCACATGAGTGGTAAATAATATTTATTTGCTACTCTAGATTCCACCTATAAATCCCAAATCAAATTAGGGGATGATAAGACATTGCAAGTAGAGGGTATTGGAGCCATGGAGGTTCCAACCAAATAAGGACTAAAGAAAGTGCATGACATCTATTACACTCCAAAGCTCCAACACAATCTGCTAAGTGTTGGACAAATGATGGAAAACAATTACAAGCTTGTATTTGATGAAGGATAATGTATCATTTTTGATAAAAATAATTGTAATCATGTCATCACACAGGTCCTCATGACCAAGAACAGGTTATTCCATCTCAAATTTGGTGAGCCAAGAGGAGATCAACTTGCAAATGTAGCTATAACAAATCCAAGTGTGCTTTGGCACTTGTGATATGGTCACCTTAATTTTGCTAGCTTGAAACTTCTCACTTCTCAAGCTATGGTGATAGGACTTCCCAAAATCAATGAACAAAAGGAGGTCTATGAAGGATGTGCTTTGGGAAAGCACTCAAGGTCAAAGTTTCCAAAAGGACAAGCATGGAGAGCCAACTATCCACTTCAATTAGTACATTCAGACATCTGTGGACCAATGCAAACATAGAGTCTCAAAAACTATTCTTATTTTCTCACTTTCATAGATGACTTCTCTAGAATGTGCTAGATTTATTTTTTGAAACATAAATATGAAGCTTTTGATTGCTTCATAGATTTTAGAAACAATGTAGAGAATCAAAGTGGAAATTATGTAAAATGTCTTAGGACAGATCGAGGAGGTGAATACTCCTCAAAAGCATTCTTGAAATATTGTAAAGCAAGTGGGATTAAAAGGTAATTCACCATTGCCTATACCCCACAACAAAACGGTGTGGCCGAGAGAAAGAACCGCACCATAGTTGAAATGGCGAGATCGATGCTTCAAAATAAGCATCTAACTCATATGTACTGGACAGAGGCTATAAGAACTAGTGTATATATTCTAAATAGAAGTCCTACTTCTAGTTTAGATGGTGTCACTCCTTATGAGGGGTGGTACGGAAAGAAACCTAATGTAAAGCACTTCAAAGTGTTTGGTTCTTTAGCATATGCACACATTCCTGATGAGAAAAGAAAGAAGCTTGATCCAAAGAGTCAAGCTTGTATATTTATAGGGTATTGTGAATCTAAAAAGGCATATAGACTCTACAATCCCAAGACTCATATAGTTATACTCTCCAGGGATGTAATTTTTGATGAAGGGGGAGAATGGGGTCATCAAAGAATTTTTGTTGATGATGAGTCCCAAGATGTAAGTTCTTCATAGGTACAACAAGTGTCTCCAAGGAAAAGCAAAGGTATGCCACCCCCTCCAAGCCCAAGTAGGAGTACTACATCAAGTACTTCAACCGCCACTCCAAGTCCTTCTCCACAGAGATCAGTAAGTTCTTCACCGATGGACATTGACAAAGACTCTCCATCAAGAGGCAAAAGAACATTACAACATCATCCATATTTTCAAATGTTGGATCAAAATTTCCAGAGAAGATTCACTAGAAGCCAAGCTAGTGAAATGAATACAGTTTTGCAGCAACTTGAAATTTGCAATTGTATGGGGATGATGACTCCCATGATCCTAGGGGAGATGTAGTCAATTATGCTTTATTGGATAGTACACAACTAGAACCAGCTAGCTATGAGAAGGCTTGTACTCAAAATGTATGGCAAGAAGCCATGAAAGAGGAAATAACCTCTATAATCAATAATGATACATGGGAGCTAGTAAATCTACCCAAAGGAAAAAAATGTGTTGGATGTAAATGGGTCTACAAGACCAAGTACAATGCTGATGGAAGCATTGAGAGGCATAAGGCGAGACTAGTAGCAAAAAGTTTTACTCAAAAATGTGGCATTGACTATGAGGAAACCTTTGATCCTATTGCATGACAAGAAACAATCAGATCAATTATTTCCTTAGTAGTCCATAAAGGATGGAATGTTCAACACATGGATGTGAAAAGTGCTTTTTTGAATGGATACTTGACAGAAGAGATTTATGTTCAACAACCTCAAGGTTTTCAAGAACAGGGAAAGGAGAACCTTGTTTATAAATTGAAGAAAGCACTTTATGGCCTTAAGCAAGCATCAAGAGCTTGGTACTCATGCATTGATGGCTATTTCAACGAGGATGGATTCATGAGAAGAAAAAGTGAACCAAATATGTACTACCTAAAGCATCGAGTAGACATTCTCATAGTTTGTTTGTATGTGGATGATATAATATTTATGGGTAGTAATAATAAAATGAATATGGAGTTCAAAAAATCCATGATGAAACAATTCGAGATGAAATATCTTGGTTTAATGCGATACTTCCTAGGGATGGAAGTGCATCAATCAAATAAAGGGATCTTCATATGTCAACACAAGTATGCTCGAGACATGATCAAGAAATTTTCCATGGAGCAGTGCAAATCAGTTGCAACTCCAACTAGACATGGGATCCAATTAAGCAAGGACGATGGAGCATCAAAGGTTGACATGACCACTTACAAAAGCATGGTTGGGAGTCTGATGTTTCTCACCAACACAAGGTCCGATATTCAATATGTTGTTTCTCTAGTTTCAAGGTTTATGGCTAGTCCATCTGAGCTGCATCTACAAGCAACTAAAAGAATCTTAAGATATGTAAAAGGTACATTGAATTTTGGAATCCATTACAAAAAATGTAATTCTATGAAATTAGTTGGCTTCAGTGATAGTTATTGGGGCAACAATATAGATGACAAGAAATCTACATCAGGAAATTGTTTTAGTCTAGGCTCAAGATTAATTAAATGGAGTTCCAAGAAACAAACTATTGTAGCATTGTCATCGACTGAGGCTGAATATATAGCCATCACACATGCTAGTACTCAAGCCCTATGGTTGAAAAAAGTTCTTGAAGATATTGGAGAAAGTCAAAGTGGTCCAATTCGACTGTATTGTGATAACATTAGTGCCATTCAGTTGGCATACAATCCAGTCCACTATAGCAGATCAAATAATTTCTATATGAAGTATCACTTCATTCGAGATATGGTGGAACAACAGATAGTTGAGCTTCAATATTGTAGCACTTGGATAATATTGTAGATATCTTCACAAAAGGTATAGCTAAAGGCCAATATATAAAGCTGAGAGACTGTATAGTCAGTCCTCTCAACTTTAAGGGGGAGATTGTTAGAAATTAAGCCAGTTAAAAGGAGTAAAAAATTTGTTTGCAACGGTAAGCTTTGGATCTTACCCTTTTACCTCCTTGGATGACAACTGACTGGGCAGGTAGTTTGACTTGGATGACAACTGACTGGGCATATTGGATGACATGGGTGGCAAGGCGGACAACACCAAATTCCCTTTCTCCTTTCCTCCCTATTATTCTTATTTTCCTAACTTCTCATATATTCCCTAAGGTTGTTTAATCAACCACTATTTAAAATTTGTAATTCTTATGTTTCCAAGGTTGAATATAATATTTCTGTATTTTCCTATTGCTCCTAATTCTCACGTGCCCACAAAGTATCATTGTTATGTGAGATTCGTAGTTGAGCATTATTGGAAACATTTGAGTTTGTTGATACATGCTTGGACTAGGGTTTGTAAGAAAGAGTTTTTTTTTATGGTAGTTGGTTGAGAAGAGTTTTTTGAGCCTAGTCAAGTGATTGTGTGAAGTGGTTGTTCAAGTTCCATGAAATAAACTATTCTATATTCTGGATTTGAGTTGAGATTGAGATTTGAGGATAGAACATATTGAGTCTCTAACAATTCTCTTTATGCTTCTATAAGATTGATTTGAGTTGAGATTGAGATTTGAGGATAGAACATATTGAGTCTCTAACAATTCTCTTTATGCTTCTATAAGATTGATTTGAGTATAGAACATATTGAGTCTCTAAAAATTCTCTTTATGCTTCTATGAGATTGAATTATTGAGCAAGTTCTTAGTGAGATTGCTAGTACAGATTTTGACAAGTTCTTGGTGAGCTAGCTAATACAAATTTGGGTAAGTTCTTGGTGAGCTTGCTTGAGCAAAGTTGGACAAGTTCTGTGTGAGATTGTTGAGAAGATTTGGACAAGTTCTGTGTGAGCTTATTGAGCAGATTTGACAAGTTCTATGTGAGCTTGTTGAGCAGAGTTTGACAAGTTCTATGTGAGCTTGTTGAGAATATTTGGACAAGTTTTGTGTGAGCTTGTTGAGCAGGTTCTGAGTGAGCCTATTGACCAATATTTGGAGGTGATAGAGTACAAAGGACATAGTATTAGTGGATAGATATCCAGAAGCCAAGATCATTGAAGATAGATCTGAGTGAGGAGTCTTCAAGTGGAGAGAGATCCACCAGTCAGTCTAGCAGAGAGAGAGAGAGAGAGTCTTATAGAAGATCACTACCTAGAGCATATGGGGAAGTAGTTCTCCTATGGAAGAGATCGATAACCTTGAGATTAGGGGATCAACATCTCATTTGGACAAAGATCCATAAACATTGTAATTGGGAAGGATTCCCAAAGAAATTGATTGAGAAATTTTTAGTAAAATATTTTCCCCGTGGAGTAGCCCACATTGGATGAACCACGTAAACTGTGGTGTCTTTATTGTGTATGTTGTTTTGTGCATTGCTTGATTACTGCTATTGATACTGTTGTCTATACACTGCATAATATTGAATTGAAAAGAAAAGTAAAAATTGGTCTTATACTGTTCACCCCCCCTCTCAGTATAAGCTTATGTTATTCAATTGGTATCAGAGCAGGTTCATTCAGAAATGCTAACAACTTGAGGGCAGATTGTACAAGAACATAAATGGCTTCATAGAATGGATCATATACAAATAAGGCTCCACTGTTTAACGATAATAATTATGCTTTCTAGAGCATGAGAATGAAGAACTACTTGATATCACAAGGATATTAGGTATGAAAGATGGTTGCAAAAGAGTATAAGGTTGAAGGTGATCCCGAGATAGATAAGACTATCAGGAAATTGGTTGAGATCAATGCAAGGGCAATGAATTGTATTCTGAGTGGGCTATGTGAGATAGATTTTGCAAAGGTCATGGTATGTAATTCAGCAAATGAAATGTGGACCAAGTTGCAAAATACCTATGAAGGAGATTCCAAGGTAAATTTGGCAAAACTACAAACTCATAGAAAAATATTTGAGAAATTAAAAATAGAAGATTCTGAAGATATTGCATAGTTTTTACTTCAAGTTGATGAGATTGCTAACACCATGAGAGGTCTAATATTTGAGATGAAAGAATCAGATGTTACTCAAAATATTTTGAGATCACTTCCCATGAAGTATGATGCAAATGTTTCAGCAATAGAAGAAACAATGGATATCAACAAGCTAACAATAGAATAACTACAAGGAACACTCACAACTTATAAGATGAGGAGAAGTAAGCATCAAGTTCCAATAAAAAAAACTGCATTCAAGGCTTTAGAGAAAAAAAGGGAAAGTTCTAGAGACACATAGAGATTTAGATAATTATGAGGAAGCTAACTTCATCAAAAGGAAAAAGGACTTAAGAAATTACAGGGATATGAAGAAAGTCAGATGCTACAAGTGTGGTGATTTTGGTCACTATGCATACAAGTGTCCACATGAAGAAAACAATGATGATGAAAAATAGGGTCATAGAAGAAAAGAATATGGAAAGCATAAACATGACAAATATGACAGATACAAGCAAAACATGTATGAGAAGAAGAAAAGTTTTCGTAAGACAAAGATAACCTTCTATATTGAATAAGCAAGTGATGGTTCAGTTCACAACAATGAAGACCAGTCAGATGAAGAATAATGTACATTCTTTGGAATAAATGATGAAAATGAAGAACATCTATTCCTAGGAATAGAAGGTGAAAGAGAACATTGCTTTGTGTGTGGTCAAAGAGATCACAGATCAGGATATTGCAATGGCTTCAATGATAGTGAAGATGAGATGACACATCAAGGAAACAAGTATGGTCAAAGAAATATTGAGAGTTTTTTTGCTATAGAAGATTATAATGATCTTAATGATAGTGAAGATGAAGAAGATTTTTCTATGGGATAAAATAAATGGAAGAAGAACATTCACTCCAAACAGAAGAAATCCCACTTTTGGAAATAAAAAAGAAGTTAAACAAGATAATATTGTGAGAAATACAGATGTCTCAGAAGATCTAAAGGAAGACTTCAATGATATCCATGAGCAACTACAAGAGGTTAAGGATAATCTAAAAGAATTGATATGTTCCCTACTTGAAAAGTTTGATCCATCACATGACTCAAAAGGTCAAGATATTTTCACTAAGAAGGAAACATGTATTTTAGAGACAACAAATATGGATGCCAATTTTCTATTTGACACAAATTAAGAGAAAGAAGAGGAAGGTTTCGAAGCACCAAAGGTCTCATATTTTAGGTCTGGGGAATCACACTCAAAAGTAAAGGAAGTTCTAAAATATGAAAGCAAGAAAGCACCTAAGATTTATGAAGAAATTTCCAAAGTTTCTATGGCTCCAAACATCTAGTTTGGATCTTGTTTTGAGATAGGTGAATCAAGTTCAAAAGGAAAATAAATTCTTGAAGAAGAAAGCAAGGAAGAAATTAAGGAAGAGGATTTAAATGCTACAAAGAACATTCAAGGATATAATGCACAAGTCAAAGATGATTACAAGGATAATGATCAAGAAAGGTATGAGGAACCAAGGCATGAACAAAGGGATTTTCAAAGACATTGTTTTTCTTGTAATGGATTTGGACATAGGGCTATACACTGCAGGATCCATGGATCAAAGAAGTTTGATTTTGCTAGAAGAAACTTCAAAGGAAGAAGGTATGATTTTTAGGGACATTGCTTCTTATGCAACAGGATTGGTCATAGAGCTTCTCAATGCAAAGAAAATGAGCAACATGGTTTTGGTTTTAGAGCTACATAAATCAGAAGTCATGGTCATAATGGTCATGAAAACAAAACTTCACAATACAAGGTTCAAGAAAGGAATGGATATGGAAATTATTTCAAGAAAGAATTCAGGATATGGGCACCATCCAAAGGCTGCAATATCAAGTGTTTTAGTTGCAATAACTTTGGACATATTGCAAAATGATGTAGGACTCAATTCCAAACAAGTTCAAGACAAGAAGGTCAAGCAGTTTCAATGCAAGAAGGTCAAACAAGTTCAAGACAAGAAGATCAAGTAATTCATCAAGAGAAGGATATCAGAAAAATATGGAAGGAAGTTTACAGAGGAAAAAAACAATGTAATATGGGAGTAAATGTACTCCCACCTCAAAATTAATCACCTCAATAGAGAAGGTGGTGAGGGGGCTAAGATTAAGAGTCATATCTTTTAGCCCCATAGGTGTCCCTTTTGCCATTGATGTCAAAGGGGGAGAGATTTGAGTAATGGAGAGAGCATTGAGTTAGGGGGAGCAACCTCCAAAGAGAGCATTGAGTTAGGAGGAGCAGCCTCCATAGAGAGTATTGAGTCAGGGGGAGTAGCTTTGATTCTCAGAGATGGTTTTTACAGTGATTGTGGTGATTTACAATAGAGGTGTTGCCATCAATGACAAAGGGGGATATTGTTAGAAATTTGAGTGATTTTATGTTGTCATTGATGTCACATGGATCATTGATATCACAAGGATCACATTGAGTTTTGGTGGCCAAAGCATTTCATAAATAAGCAATTATGATATTTTGGAGAGCATGGATATATACAAGGTTTTTGTGAAAACCAAGTCAAGCAAAATAAAAGGTTTTATTTAAAACCATGGATGGCAGATTTGAAATGGGTTTTTCTTAAAACCCAGGTTGGATTTTCATTTCATCGAAAAAGGTTCCCCGATGATGGAGATATTTAATTTTAAATATTTAAGTTTAAATTTTAAATTATTTAAAATTAAAATTAAAATTTAAGTTATAGCGCCGACGTCAAAGAAAGGAAAAGGCATAAAAATAATTTAATAATTTAAGGCACTGAGCAAGAAGGGTCACGAGATCGAATCCCGTCAAGGACAGAGGCAAGTTAATAATTTTTAGATATATTTTATTTTTCTAAAGTTGCCCGAGGAGGAATAAGGGTTATGATGCATGTTTAAAAAAGGAGAGATTTTTGGTGATTTATTTTTTTAGAAGTATATAATATTATATATCGTTGGAAAGATTATTTCGAGGGATATTTGATTAACTTGCTTAGAGGGAGAAATAAGGTGTGTGTAAAGAGATATTTCTGATTTTGTAAAGAGGTTCAAAAGGGAAGGTTGCTTTATTCTTTTTCAAAAGAGGTCAATTCATTTATGAAGTGACATGGTGTATGTTATTGAGTAGAAGTAATAAGGTGTTATTTGGATGTTATTGTTGTGTTATTAATACATATCTCTAACCCTTGTTGAAAGTTGAAAAATAAAGTGTGTTGAGTGAGATAGATTTTGTGGACAACCAAAAGGCTTCTTCATCTTCATAAAAGGTATGGGCACATTATCCTATTGATTTTTTATGGTGGTTGATTTCTGAAATATCATTGGAGAGAAAAGGATTAATTGTGGTTTCCTTTTCGAAAGTAGTTGGTTGAATTCTTCAAGGTTTTTTGGGTTGAGAGTTGCTATTAAAACTTGTTTTATAAGCATTGTTGTTGAAGCCATTAGTTGTGTGAAAAACCTGAGACTAAACTTGAAAAGAACATGAGTATCATTGTTATGTGAATAATATTTTATTAGCATTGTTTTTGAAGCCCATTGGTTATGAAAAGAACTTGAACTTAAAAAGAACATGAGTATCATTGTTATGTGAGATTTGTGGTTGAGAATTGTTGGAAATATTTGAGTTTGTTGATATATGCTTGGACTAGGGTTTGTAAGAAAGAGTTGTTCTTTGTGGTAGTTGGTTGAGAAGAGTTGTTTGAGCCTAGTCAAGTGATTGTGTGAAGTGGTTGTTCAAGTTCCCTGAAAAAAACTATTCTATATTCTGGATTTGAGTTGAGATTAAGATTTGAGGATAGAACATATTGAACCTCTAACAATTCTCTTTATGCTTCTATAATATTGATTTGAGTTGAGATTGAGATTTGAGGATAGAACATATTGAGTCTCTAAAAATTCTCTTTATGCTTCTATAAGATTGATTTGAGTTGAGATTATGATTTGAGTATAGAATATATTGAGTCTCTAACAATTCTCTTTATGCTTCTATGAGATTGAATTATTGAGCAAGTTCTCAGTGAGATTACTAGTGTAGATTTGGGCAAGTTCTTGGTGAGCTTGCTAGTGCAGATTTGGGCAATTTCTTGGTGAGCTTGCTAGTGCATATTTGGGCAAGTTCTTGGTGAGTTTGCTTGAGTAGATTTGGACAAGTTATGTGTGAGATTTTTGAGCATATTTGACAAGTTCTGTGTGAGCTTGTTGAGCATATTTTGACAAGTTCTGTGTGATATTGTTGAGCATATTTGGACAAGTTCTATGTGAGCTTTTTGAGCAGGTTCTGAGTGAACCTATTGATAGATATTTGGAGGTGACAGAGTACAAAGGACAAAGTCTCAGTGGATAGAGATCCAACAACTAGTACAATTGAAGACAGATCTAAGTGAGGAGTCTTCAAGTGGAGAGAGATCCACCAGTCAATGCAGTAGAGAGATAGAGTCTTATAGAAGATCACTAGCTAGAGCAGAAGGGGAAAGAGTTCTCCTGTGGAAGAGATCCATGAACTTGAGATTAGGGGATCACAATCTCCTTTGGATAGAGATCCATTAACATTGTAATTGGGAAGGATTCCCAAAGAAATTGATTGAGAAAGTTTTAGTAAAATATTTTCTTCGTGGAGTAGCCCCAATTGGGTGAACCACGTAAAATGTGGTGTCTCTATTGTGTATGGTGTTTTGTGCATTGCTTGATTACTGCTATTGATACTGTTGTCTATACACTACATAATATTGAATTGAAAAGAAAAGTAAAAAGTGGTCTTATACTGTTCACCCCCCTCTCAGTATAATCTTATGTTCTTCATTCCAATACCCCAATAATGATAATACAAATAAAAGAATTAATCACTATCTAAATTTTATAGAATTACGCTCCTAACAATATAGAACCAATCGAAAGCAGATTTCAATTACTCTATTAGTTAGTAAGCCTGTCAAACTAACTATTCAAGTATTCACAAAAATACAACTTTAAGATTAGAACCTCTGATATCAGATGATGAAGACACAAGCTTTGAGGTGAAAATCAATGTAATGCTCCTTTCATTAACTTTTGGAAAATTTACAGTGGTACAGGTAAACACGCTAGAGCCGACCCTTGAAAATGAGGGTTTGAACTCTAATTATAGTTTATAAAATTAAAAATAATATGGAACATTACAAATATTAGTTTTTTACAACTCAGTAGAGACTTCTTAGTTGGCATCATCTTACTGGTTTGATCCTCGAGAAATTCGTTGCAAGTAAACTGCCATGGCAACTAGAAACCTCTACAACTTGCTGGTTCTTGGCTCAAACTAGATTTCTATTTGTTGGAGATCTCATATGCATAGTGGATCTTTATTGGAAACCTCATATCACCATCAATCTACATCTGTCTCTAGTTATGATCTTCTTGAAAACCCTTGGTTCTTTGGCTTCCTTATCTAACTAACTGTTCTTCAGTCCCAGTAAGAAAGCTTTTATTTTATTTCATTATACTCAACAATTCTCAACCACCGATCTCTTCCATCGTATGCCTACAATTTTTTTGAAATAAGCTTTGATAAATGACAGGAAAAGATCACTGTGCCATTTTGCTTTAAAATATTTGATGATGTCATCCTCCATGCTTCAGAAACCTCAAAATGCCATTCCACATAGAAATGCATTATAAATAGGGCGAGATAAAATTTGCCACTTATTCCTTGTTCTTTTTCTTTAGCATTTATGTTGAAGTGAATCCGCATAAACAATATGATGACATCACATTTCTCTTGAAAATCCTACAGATTCCATTCCGGACCTAGACAAGAGCATTAGTCATGAATTTCAATTTCGGCTCCACCATAGTGTAAACAACTATGTTTTCATTCTGCACTAGCCTTAGATAAACATTACTTATCACCATTCCACTAAAGAATTAGATAAAATTGCCTTTACATGAATCCGTACATCTTTACATTATCTTTCATCTTATGTCGCCATTCCGGGCCAATATACTCTGTGAGTCTTCCAAAAACAACCTTCCAATGCTTAGCCACTTTGAAAGATTTTATAAATGCAAAGCGATCGCCAATACGCATAAATTTTATGCTTACATCACCTTTCTCCAAAATTTTTTGTAGATTCATATCCTTCACTGCTAATCTGGAGCCAAAAACAAGGGACGCGATGCATATTTTCACCAAGTGTGAAATTTGACTAAGTGTGGGAGGGCTTCTCTCCTTTATCGCAGATCTGCTCCAAAATAAACTGGAATGCATATGAAATGGAGCTTTCATGCCTTAGTAAAATTTTTAAAATTATTCTAAGCATATGTAGCCATTTTGGGCATACATTCTAGCGCCTCCGGGTGGATTTTCTTGCAAAGCCATCAAACTCAGAGTCTTATCCATTGGGCCTTGGGAGTCAAAAAATACTCATCTCTAAAAATATGCTTTAAAGAATAACTTCCATATAAACACTACCCTCTAAAAATCTAACAATATTCTTAGAGGGTAAAGGTTCATATGGAAATCATGCCAAAAACATCATGGCTTATCCACTTATGAGAGATTATACCAAAAATATAGGCTTGTCGCCTTTGTCTTCAAAAGCTAGGCGTAACTCTACTCCTCTTATAAGGCCTTGTTGCAAAATACCTTTACACACAGTCTGCTACTCTTTATGCCTCTGTAGACTTCATGCTTTTATTGCTCATTTCTGACAATCGTCAGAGCAAAAAAAAAATGTAAAACTCATGCATATGTAAAAAAATAAATAAACTAAGTGTGAGCCCCTTCTGGACCTGTAACCGCTCCATATTGCTCTTCTTCTTCATGGGACTCCTCCTCGGCCTCTTCTTCATTCTCTTCTTCTTCTGGAGAAGTTGGTTTATGATTCCTTCCTCTAGAAGAAGCACCAAACAGCTGAATCATCAATTTTAGATATTGTAAAACCTATTTCTAGGCTGCTTCAGAGGGGTTTGATGTCTCTTTGAGCTGCTTATAAACATATTGCAATTCTCCAATGTCCTCATAATTAGTATCTTTCTCTCTATTAACTAGATATTCAATGGGATCTCTTAATCTGGTAAATTAAAAATTAATTGGACAACTTGCTCTTAGGGTAGTGACTCTTCAAGAGAATTAATTCGAGATTCATTCTTTAAATATTCATCAATGCTTTTCTAGATCTCTTCCATGGATAGCAAGCTGTGATCCTCCATCCATAGGCCTTTGAAGCCAACTTGAATCATTTCTTTATTTATATCAACAACCTCCCTAATCATACCCTCAATCTTGTCAAACAACAACCAGGCTCTCTGAAGTGCCCTATGCTTTTTAACCACTATCTTGGCAACAACTTTGGTGAGATTCCATTCTTTATTAGGGATTGGTTTAGTAGAGTCACTGAGTCTGCTATCAACCAACCTATATATTTGTTCTATAGGAATCACAATAGGCTAAAAATCTCTGATGATCTGATCTAGATCTCTCTAAACATTTGGGAGCAAACGACTGGCATCATCAAGATAATCAATCATGAATTGAAGCCCTGCACATTTCTCTTGGACTTCAAAGAGCATTTCTTTTCTAATCCTTTTTAGTCCAATTTTAGAAAAGCCAGAGGACTTAGATTTTTCTATTTGAAGTTGTCGCATTAAACTCTAAATTTATTTCACTTGTTCTTGATTCAACTTCTTTTGATCTCCTAGTTGATCCTTGAGGTTTTTGGCCTCTTGAAATTTCTCTTGCCAACCCTTGACCTCTTTTTTCAAAGCCTTTTCAACTTCCTTTTGATTGCTCAGAGTCTTCTAAAATTTTTCAAATTTTTTCTCCAATTTATTCACCTTCTCTCTGACCATATCATTCTTCACATAGAAGGTGTCTAAATGGGCTCTAGCTATAATAAAATCATCTTCTTCAGGAAGTTTATCAATATATTTTATGACCTCCTCCACTTGATAATATTGGATAGTCATTTCATTTTTAGGCTTATTTACAAGTGGATTCATAGATATAGATATTATTTGCCTAGCCACTGGGTCAACATACATACTTCTCCTTGTGACAACCATCCTACTGGAAGGCTTAGAAAGCTTTTCAGCCCATAAATCATTTACTCTCTATGTGGCTGCCTGCTATTTTGGTAAAGTAACAAGACTTCAAAAACTAGCAGCCAAGGGATATGAAGATAGTAGAAATGATAGGGTAGACTGAATTGATGACAATGGGGGTGTGGGATTTCTCACAACAGTCTCTGTAACAACAATGGACTTTGTGACTACTATTGTTGTTGCTATTGGTAAATTCATAGAAACTGACATAAGACTATCAATTGGATGAATGGTGGTACTTGGAATGCTATGTCCCATTGATGGTGGTGGTGGTAAGGATTAATATGGAATTATGGGTGATGATGAAGTGGGAACCTCAGATGCTAGAAGTGGGATTTGGGGTGACTATGAGGGAACATAAGTGACTTATTCTTCAGTGACAACCAAGGAAACATGGGATGGATTGTGAGAGGGAGAAGGTACCTTTATCACATTTTCTTGACCAGAAAGGGAGGGAGACTTCTTTGGGGATTCAGGAGGATGTATAGGAGAAGAGGGATTGGAAACCATACCTTCACCTACAGATGTAGGGTGCTCCTTCTCTGTTTCTATTTCTTGCTACTTCTCTTGGTGAGTCAATTATTCTACAACAAAAACAACTACCTCTTTTGCAATCTTCTCCATATCCAATTTTTGTTTCTTTAAAATTTCTCTTTCCTCTATTTATGGAACTCTTTTAGTCCTTCTATGAACCAATTGAAAGACAACCATCTCACTCTCATATTCCTCTTTTGATTCATTTCCTTGCATAGCTCCAAAAAGTAGAACTTGCTCAGAAACAAGATGTAATTATACTGATGCTGCAAGAGTAAAAGAAATGGGGGTGAACTTGAAACTCTCATCCTTCTTCTTTGATTCAATATCTATATCTAGAGGTTTACCTCCTAGAGCTAAGTGTTTAGGCCTAGATACCATTTCAATGACTAGAGTACTGATAGCCTTTTCATTAGAATATTGCATTTTGCTCATAGGTTGATCTCCCTTATGAAACTTATCCATTTGTTCAGTGGTAGGATGAAAAGTTTTTGAAACTTTAGCTACTATCAAAGGAGTCTCCTGCTCCTCTACTAGAGCTTCTTGATCTAGGGGTGGAGAGAGATTCAAAACTAGTTTGGGACTTTTGAACTATCAACACTATGTTCTTGACATCCTTTTGCCTCCAGGTTTTGATATTTTCATTATATATTTTTGAAAACTCCTTATCAATCTTCATTCCAAACTTGGACTTAGGTTTTCCAATATCAATCCTCATCCTCCACCAATATGATATCTTCACTATATTCCACTGCTCTTCTTCCTCAGCTTCTTCAGTAGCATCCTTCTCGAGCTGAGGGTCCTTTTTCTTTGTAGTTTTTCCTTCAATGTCACTAATGGTGGCTTCTATAATCCAATGGCTCTTCTTATTATCGAGGTCAAAATCAACAATCTATTCATAAAAATCCAACCATGGAGGTAGTTGACCCATTTTTGCAACATTCCACTCTAGAAGAGTGGTCTCATCATTATTTCTTCCTTTCTAAAAATAAGCCCTAGGCCTCTTTTCAAACTTATAAGCCTTTTATCCATTTAGGGTTACATTTCTTGTAGTGAAGATAACATCAGGGTCATAACTCCATATTTGGGGAATATAGAATAGACCTAACTTGTCAAGGTATTGGTCTATTTTCTGGCTTTACCCCTTCTTGGTGATGGTAATATCCTCCATAGTGCGGTAAGCAAAAATTTTCTCTTTCTCCTAGAACCATAATTCAAATAAATATATTATTCTAGCCTCAAATATTCTAAGGCAAAGAGCCTCTTTGTAACAAAATGGGGCAGTAGAAAAGGTTTTCCCATGAAACCATATAATCTAATAAATGTGCCCTCGGTCAAAAAATACCAATCTCCTTCCTTCACACCCTTTATTATGAGAAATTGCTTAACTAGGGGTTGGAAATCTAGGGCACCTTCCATACATTATTCTTAGGGCAGGTCCAAGAAATTCTAATTTGAATCTATAATAAGACTCATTGCTTCTCAAGTGACTTGTCCAGTAATAAATCGACAAGGGTTCTCCATCATTGGTTTTGTCCTTGATCGGTATCCAAGGCATTCTATCCTTAGTGGCAACATGGAACATCCACACCAGACTTGAGCAATGCCTAAAACTAGGAGCATCATGTCCCCTTTTCATACTTACTAACTATTCGTGTATCCTCTATGCAAGAAAAGCTGGCCAATCAAAATAAATCACCCTAGTCCCCTTTTATCCTGCATCCTTCTCATACATTCTTTCATTAGAAATACAATAAGCTACAACAATTTTCTAGCCATATACGATTCTGTTAGATTCTAAGCCCTCCATGCAGGCCAAAATAGAAAATAGTACAGGGTTTGTAAATTTTTTGATAGAGATTGGGACCTCAGGTAACTTTTTCTTGGGCTTTGCATCAAGCTGTTTATATACCCATCTCTTAAATGACTCTCCATCATTGGCTCGCTTCTCCAAAGAGTAAAACCTAGCCTAGTCAGTTACCTTAAATATTTTTGGCCTTACTGACGGTTCGGACCCTAGGGAAAAAATATTATGACAAAAAGAGGCAGTGACACTGAAAAGGGTTTCACCCTCAGAGGTTTTTACTGCTTTGGCCAATGGGTCATAAAATTTAACTATTACGGCTATTAAATTTGGATAGGGATGAACATAATCACATATGTAAAAAGAGAGATAAGAAAGGACAGTGCATCTACCTTCCACAGACAGAGCAACTTTCTTCTTGTATCTATCATTGACACTCCTTTTGAGCCTCGTTCTCTCTGTGAGGACCATTTCTATATCCGCTACAGATTCTACTCTATCAATGTACGATGCCACCACATTTTTCTTCAGAGTTTCAAACTCTTGAACATCCTCTGAAGCCATTTTGATTAGTAGTAAGACTTGGTTCTCTGTAATTTGTAGCAAAAAACTTCGGAGTATCATTTCACCCTTCACTGCTTTATGAACACAATTGACTAGCAAATGGACTTTGTGTGTGCCCTTTTGGTTCTTTTATTTCATAGAGTGTGTGTATCTTCTACCATTAATGCGGCTGCTATGCGATCTCCCATTGGCACACTTTCCAACCTCCACTCATTCCTTTTGTTAGCTCAACGATGGCATTCTAAGTTTTCATTGGCTAAAAATTTGAATTAAACTGCCACCTCACTACGCCTCTTCGACTACTCTTTGGTTCAAGTGAGAGTTCGTTAGCATTGATTGCAGGGTCTTCCTCGTATCTCCACATGGCACTATCACAAAAATTTTGCTCAACTTCCCCTTAGATTTTTTAAACTTGGTGGGTTGAAGACACTATTTTGATTTCGCTGACACTCAACAAATTTCACGTATGAATTATCACCTTGGTTCCACTCTGTCATACCTTTAGCTTTGAAAGGTACCTAGATTGGAGATACCTTTGCTTCTTTCGATATCTAGCTCTCTTCATCACACAAGATAAGAATATTAGCACCAATCCATGAGGATCCTTGTGTATTTTTATGTGGATTAAAAATGTTCTCCATTTCGAAAGATTTTACATACATTTGAGTGCGGAATGGAACATTGTTGGATACTTTGTCAACACTTAGTCATTTTTTTACAAAATTTTTCCCTTTTTCAAGAATTTTCAAAGAAGACTAATTACAAAGTGCAGAAATAAATTAAAGTACAAAGTGTAGAAAGGAGGGGAAATAATAATACAATGTATATACATATGTTATAGTGAGCTCATATTTTACACATAGTAGAGTTTGAGATGAAAACCATTCACCAAAATTGGTTGTATGTTCCCCTCCGAATTTTATAGCTAAAACACATTGGACTCCTTGGCTTCTCTTATTTTAAAAGGACCATCCCAAAAAGAATCAAACTTTTCATGCTTGCCTGGCTTTGCTCTATCAATATTCCAACTGATAATTGAGTCTCCAACTTGGAACTTTCTGAATCTGGCCTTCTTATTGAACCATACTTTGATATCTGAGGAATGCTTTTGAAAATTGTCATAGGCCTGAGCTCTATTCTCTTCCAATTGCAACAAGTGGGTCAACCTGGTTTTTACTGGATCTTCCTCTGACTCTTCCTCTGTATTGACAAGCTTAAGTGTTGGGATCTCCAAATGGATGGGTAACACTACCTCCTTGCCATATACTAGTGCATAAGGAGAAGTCTTAATGGAATTTTTTATAGTAATCCTGTATACCCACAGAGCTTGGTCCAACAAAAGATGCCAACTTATTTTTATTTCCTTCAAGTGATTTCCTCAAAATCCTTAACAAGTTTTTGTTGGTAGATTCTGCAAGTCCATTACCCTGTGGATAATAATTTGAAGTATTCTTAAGAGTAATGCCATACTTGCTGGAAAACTCAATATACTTGGCTCCTATGAAATTTGGGCCATTATCACTTACCAAGGCCTCTAGAACCCCAAACCTTGAAATCAAATTTTCCATAAAATTGATCACAATATCTTGATATGATTTCTTAGTAGGAATAGCCTCTACCCATCTGGTGAGATAATCTATGGTAGTTAGGATAAAATTATGTTCTGCTAAGGAATTGGGGTTTATGACCCCAATGAAGTCTAGCCCCCATTGTTGAAAAGGTTCTTCAACTTGTATTGGCTTGAGGGGGAATGAAGCATTCCTTGTCCTTCCAACATATCTCTGACATTTAACATTGGCCCTGGTGATCCAGAAAGCATCAATAAATACAGTAGTCCAATAATAGCCTGATATTATGATTTTTAAAGTTGTAACTCTTCCTGAGCTATGTCCGCCAGCTAGTCCTCCATGGAACTCTTCCATGACCTTTTGTTGTTGATCATATTTTAAGCACTTTAGAAGAACTCCATCCAAATTTCTTTTATACAGGCCTTCTGGTAGTAATACATATTTTAAAGCATGAAGCCTATATCTCCTCCTTTGGGAAGCATTTATATTGGGGGGCATACTCCAGTTTGGAAATACTTGATCATCTGGTCAACCCAATTAGAGTCTATAGTTTGTGCTTCTTCCACCTGATCTTCATATGTTGTTTGGCAAGCTATTATTTCTGCTAATGTTGTAGTCTCTATTAGACCTTGGAAAAGGGATCTACCTCTCACCAACCTGGTAGGATGTATTTATACAATGTATTCTTGGATTTTGGTAATCCAACCTGCTCTTTTATCTCCTAGTTCACCTTGAAGGATAAAACTTCTTACATCTGGATGGACCACATATACCAGGGTCTTACTCTGTACCAAGTATTACCTAAATTTTTTTAGTTACTTCATCACAACAAATACTTGTATTTCAATGAAATTATATTGACCTGGTAATTATGGAGTGTCTGGATCCAAAAGAATACATGATTCTCTTCACCTTGATCATCCTTTTGAGTAAGTACTGAGGCGTAACTCTCTTCAGCTCCATATGCATAAAGGATAAAATCTTTACTAAAATCTAGATTTATCAGTACTAGGGTTGTTGCAATGGACTATTTTATAATATCAAAAGCTTATTTTCTAACTTCAATCCATTTAAACTCAACATTCTTCTTGAATAACTCAGATATAGGCCTGACCTTCTATGCAAAGTCAGAAATGAATTTCCTGATAAAATTGATCTAGCCCAGAAAATACTGCAAAGTCTTCTTATTTGTAGGTAAAGGAAGATCAAGAATTGATCTGATTCTATCTGGATCTATGGCTATACCTTCTTTTGAGACCACATGACCTAGCAGTTTTCCCTCATGAACTGCAAAGAATGACTTCTTAGGATTGAGTGAAATGCCAAATTCTCTACATTTTTGAAAAACTTTCTCTAGGTGTGATAGGTGGTATTTCTTATCATGGGAAAACATAGTCATATCATCCAAATAAATCAGAATGAATTTGTTTATTAATGCACCAAAGGCATAATCCATGGCTCTCTAAAATGTGGCTCCCGCATTGGATAGCCCAAAAGGCATTCTCTGGTAGGCAAATGTGCCCCATTTTGTGGTGAATGTTGTCTTATACTGATCTTCATATTTCACCCAAATATGATTGTATCCAGGGTAACCATCGAGCAATGAGAACCTTTCTACCCTACCACTATCTATAAGATCTGATCAATCTATGGGAGGGGATAGTGATCTTTGAGGGATGCTTGGTTAATATTTCTAA
This sequence comes from Wollemia nobilis, assembly GCA_028583015.1. Lineage (NCBI taxonomy): Eukaryota > Viridiplantae > Streptophyta > Pinopsida > Araucariales > Araucariaceae > Wollemia > Wollemia nobilis. The sequence continues at coordinate 193,311 of JAQPPZ010010477.1, forward strand.
AGTCTACACACAAGCGTATATCACCATTATTTTTTCTTACGGGTACCAAGTTAGCTACCCAGGTAGAATATTTTATTGGGTATATGATCTTAGCCTTTAATAACTTTAAGAGCTCCTCTCTCATGATGGCCTCAATCCTTGGGTTCACGGGCCTTTGCTTCTGCCTAAAAGGCTTTGCATCAAGTTGTAGCTCAATAGTATGTTGGATAACCTTCTTGTCATATACCTTGAGGTCTTCATATGACCAAGCCACAATATATTGGTATTTTAAGCATAAGGCTTTGATATCTTCATCTTCCTCTAGTGAACATTTAATTCCAACATCGAGCTTCTTTTCAATACCGACTTCTACTTATTTATAGATTTTTCACTAACTTTCATGGTTTTGATATTTTTTCTATCCTCATTGTCAAATAAGCTTTCTAGAGTGACCAATCCTATAGGAATGTGATTGTTCCTTAGTTGAATAACATCTTATTGGTCAATTTATTCTAGATTTTCTCCTTGGACAGTAGAGAGACATACTTCTCTTACCAAAAAATTAATTATTTGTTCATCACTTTTAAAAACCTGCCAGAACATTTGCTTGTCTGGTATTGCAGGTCTAAAAATCATTTTGATTCCCTTGGCTTTCTTGATTCTATAGTCTATATAAAGGTTGAATTTAGCTCCCTTTGTTGCTAAGAAATCTTCTAGAGTGTTCTTTTCTCTGGGAACAAAATTTAAATTCAGGGCATCAAAGTATTCCATCAGATCTCATACCCTGTTTCTATAGGCTTTTAGGTAATGGTGCTTACTATTGCACCTATTTCTTACTTGATGGACTATTATCTCAGAATTGCCATATATGTTCAATATCTTAATGCTTGTGCTTTTTGCCTGAATCAATCCGAGATACAAGGCCTCATATTTTGTAGCATTATTAGTACATGACCATGTTAGTCTATAGGAAAAATTCTTTGTCCCTTATGATTGGGACTATAAAACTACCCTTGCTCCCACACCATTTTTGCATTTAGCACCATCAAAGTGCATGGTCCATGTTTCCTTTTCCCTCAAGTACTGATTGGATATAGCAGGGAATTTCTTCTCTAATTTAGTTGAGATACTATATGTTCCCATACCAGTTCCAAACTGACTGTAATATTCTATGAAAGGTAACTCATATTCAATATTCAATTCCTCAATGTTTTCCACCAGCTCAAATTCTTCCAAGGGATTAATATTGCACATATCTTCTTCAATATTTTCAATATGATAGGCTACTGGTTTTTTAGGTGTTATCCTCATTTTATTTCCTTTGAAAGGAATTACCATACTAGAATAATCCATGTACATACATCCACCTAGTTTTGTAGTAAACTCCCTTGAGAGACATAATCCAAAGTAAGGTTCAAGGTCAACCACAACTATTTCCTGTACCATAGTCACCTTAGGGGCTCTATGCAACCTCATTAAAACATCCTTAATGACTCCAATTGTCTTGACGGGAGTGCCATCCAATTGTAATACTCTAGGACAATATCGGGTATACTCCATAACCATCTCTTCACAGACTGCTTTAGGCATAACTATAGTTGATGCTCCTAAATCTATCATACAATTTTGAACTATCCATCCCTCCATACTTAAGGATATGTAAAATGGGGGAGGTTTATTTTTTAGTTCAGCAGGTGACATTACCTTTTTTTGGGGGCATACTCAAGATTGTGGTAGTCTGCTTATTGGGTGGATACTTGTTAAGAGAAGCTTTAAGCAAATCTATCTGACCAGGGATAACAGAGTGTCATACAAACTAGATTTTGATGGGATATTTTTCATTTCTTCAACAATATTGTATTCAAACTTAGCCAATATAGGTTTTTTAGGTCTTCTTTTGGGCTCACCATACTTTATTTTATATTTTTGGGTTGCTTCTATTATTTGTATTTTAGTACTAGAGGGGAATCTAAGTCTTTCCTAAGCTTCATCTTTAGATATCATCTTGTCTCCTTCGGCTTCTTTTTCCAAACTCTTAGGAAGACTATATGTCTTTTATTTACCCTTAGCTTGAGGTATGGGGAATATATCATTATTTTGAGGGAGCTGATCCCTTTTCTGTCATGAAAAAACTTGGAATTGTCCCATCTTTTGGGGATCTACTTGGAGGGTCTTTTTCCCAAACCTTGTCATAACAACAATTGAGCCATCCTCCTCAAAGTCTTTTCCTACCATAATCTGATCTTGCTACCAAAGCATATTTATTATTCCCTTTGAATCTCTCTCAGCTTGCTCCATGGCTATTTATACATGATGTTGATGCATGGTGCAATATTGTGAATCATGAGGGTCATTGTAGACCAAACACCATACATTTGCAAGAGTAGTATCTGAAGATCATTTTGGTTCCTCATATATTGCATTGACTCTGACCCCTATTGGAATATGTAATGCAACATTGTGTAAATTATTCTTAGACTAAAATATAAAGTCTAAAGAATAATATTTGAATTAGAATATAATTCTATCTTATGTAAAATATTCTCACCCAATTAATAAATAAATTAAGGGTGCTAGGAATATTTAATTTCTTGGAAAAAAATTATTTTCCTTTTCTAGCAAATATTAGAAAGTAACTAATCACTTTCTAATATTTGATAGATGCCACTTATCACATATCTCAAAGATTAGATTGTGATAAAATTAGAAAGTAATATAGTGAGCTTCATAGTGGATGTTTCCCTTCTTCATTTGAAGTAGGGTTTTACCACTCAATATTTGTGTTGTGGGTTTACCTCTTTTATGTGTGATTGATCTTGTGGAGCATTATTCGATCTTGGGGAGACTTTGCTTGTCTTATATTTGCTATCAGAGCTGTTGGGATATCCATCAAGTGTCTTCAATCCTTTGAGGTGAAAAACCCATTAAGGTGTGTATATATATATATTGCATGCATTTGATATTTGAGTATTTTATGTAAAATTATTTTGCAAATTTGCCATTAGGGTTTATAGATTTATTATGTTTTTAGATCTAGTTGTTAGATCTTTTGCAAACAGTATTTTCATTTTAAATCTATAATTTTTTTTTGGCATTAAGCTTTTGTTGGAAAGGTTTTTGGAGCCAAAAGAACCCCATGGTTGCGTCCGAAAGACCCAAAAACCCCTATTTCCATATATAGTCATTTTTTTTATTTATTAAAAAAAAAAAAAAAGTCGGCTATATATATATAAAAAAAAAATAGTTTTGCTTTATAAAAAAAAAAAAATAGTTTTGCTTTATAAAAAAAAAAACAGTTTTGCTTTATAAAAAAAAAAAATATAGTTTTGTTTTTTTTGAAAAAAATTTGCTTTATAAAAATCTTTAAACTTTTTCATGCCATTTTCTTTTATTAATAAAATAAATTTTATTAATTTAATTGCATTTTTTTAAGCAATTTTTTGTATTAAAAATTATTATTATTCTCCTTAAAATGCAATATTTTTTTGTCTCACATTAATAATGGTTGTTTGTGAGTTTGCTTGTTTTGCAAGGTTATCCAAGTATCTTTTGGAGTATACAAGGCAATTTCGGATCAACTTTTTCACTCTCTTCTCCTATTTTTATTAATTTCTTCTAATCTCTCTCCAGTATTTGCTTCAAGCATACTGTAAATTAATGTAACTTATATCTCTCATTATGAAGTAAAATAGAATGAAAGTGAGAGTGAGAGAGAGAGAAAGAGAGAGAGTGTGTGTGTGTATTTGTGTTTTGTTTTGTGTCTCCACTATCTCTTGTTCATCTTTCTTACATTTTGCATCTCAACTAATCTAACTACTAACTTGCTACTAAACAATCTACTAACCAACTAACTTGCAATTTACTAATTTTCATATTAATAAAGAAGGTTAAAAATGAATCAACTTCCTAACCACAACTTTAGTATTTGATTAAAATTTACTTAATCTTGCAACATAGTTTATATTTTCTAAACACCTATTGAATCCAAAAGAATCCACTCTATCGGTAGCAAGTCCTTTTCGGGTCCTCGTACCCGTACCCTTTTGGATAGTTTGGTTGACCTTGGGTGAGATGAATTGGCAATTCATTAGGCTATAGAAAAACCTAAAATGAACACTAACTTACTAACTTATTGACTAACATTTAACAAATATTTTATGGTTCAATTCAAGTTAGTTTATTTTGTTGCAAGATGATTGTTATGGTTAGTTACCTTCTTATTGCAAGTTGATCTTGGTTTATTCAATTGCAATATGGTTATAGTTGTTTATTGCAAGATGGTTATAGTAGTTCATGATTATCTTTCATGATGATCAATCAACTATTGCCTTGGCTAAAAATCCTGTAATGCATCAAAGGACAAAGCATGTTGAAATACAAGCCCACTTTATCAGAGAGAAGGTATTGCATGGGACTATTAAGTTGGAGTATTGCCCATCATCTTCTAATTCTGCTGATTTGTTCACCAAACCTCTTCCCAAGGAGCAATTTTCTAAGCTGGGGGACTCACTTGGTTTGGTGAAGTTTTCCTCAAGGGGGAATGAAGTGTAGTTACCCTTTTGTGATGACAACTTCATCCCTATGAGGTGGTTTGTGCTATATATATGAGTTGATCTTTGGTGGTATAATTGATTTTTGCATCTCTTTTGAACATGGTACTTTCTTGTTTGCCTTGTGCAACTTTTATACATGTTACTTTGTAGATGGCATTATGCAATTATGGTATATGATGCAATTGCTTTATGTGACTCTTTTACATGGTAATTTCTTGTTGCCTTGTGCAACTTTGTACATGTTTTTTTTATGTAGTTGGCATTATGCAATTGGTTTATCATGGTATTTTCTTGTTAGCATTTATGCTACTTTTGTACATGATATTTTATGGTTGGCTTATGCAACCGGTGTGTGCACTTTATTATTTTCATATACCTTATGCAACTCTTGTACATGGTACTTTTTTGTTAGCCTTGTGCTAATTTTGTACATGGTACTTTAGAGTTTGCATTATCATGGTACTCCTTGTTTGCTTTATGTAACTTTGTACATGATATTTTTTGATCAACTATATAGCACGTGACTATAAGTATGGCTTGGCATATTTTTGTGATGACTTATATTTCACTATTTGTTAGATCAATTTTGTTATCATATTTGGATATTCATATATGTTGTGGTGAATATATTTATGATGATGTATCTAACCCATCTTATGTTGAGCTGCTTGTAGCTTGTAGGTACTTTCGTTTGGGATTTTGTAGGCTTACTGAAGACACCCTTGTGATGTTTCCTTCTTGTCATTTGCAACCACTTGCAGTTTATGGATGGCTTTGTAAGTTGCTTGTATCTGAAACTACTCCGTTGGGGGCTTGCAGTCTCATTTTGGCCCATTTTGTATTGGTGCCTTATAATAGACCATTCTTGGTCATAGAAGCTCATTGTAACTATATTACTCATTTAATTCTCATCCTCGTTTGTATATTTAGGGGGAGAATTTTTCTTTGACTCATAATTCCTTTCCCTAATATTGCATTAAGGGGGAGTGTTGGAATATGTAATGCAACATTGTGTGAATTATTCTTAGACTAAAATATAAAGTCTAAAGAATAATATTTGAATTAGAATATAATTCTATCTTATATAAAATATTCCCAGCCAATTAATAAATAAATTAAGGGTGCTAGGAATATTTAATTTCTTGGAAAAAAGTTATTTTCCTTTTCTAGCAAATATTAGAAAGTAACTAATCACTTTATAATATTTGATAGATGCCACTTATCACATATCTCAAAGATTAGATTGTGATAAAATTAGAAAGTAATATAGTGAGCTTCATAGTGGATGTTTCTCTTCTTCATTTGAAGTAGGGTTTTACCACTCAATATTTGTGTTGTGGGTTTACCTATTTTATGTGTGATTGATCTTGTGGAGCATTCTTCAATCTTGGGGAGACTTTGCTTGTCTCACAACCCCAGTACTGTTACTAAGACTAGGTATCTGATCTTTATTTACATATGGGAATATTATTTGTTGTGATCTTTCCATTTCTCTTTTCTCCATATAACTCATATTGTTACTAAGGGCTTTCAAAGTATTTTGAATGTCAAGGAGTAGGGAACTTTCTTGGGGAACTTGAGTGGGAAGTGGAGGAAAAGATATTGGTGTGGAATTTGATCGAGGAATGAGAGCCATATGTGGAAATGGAGATGATAATGAGGGTGGGTCTATGTATGATGTAATAACTGCCTAGCCTTGGAAACTACTTGTTTATTGATCATAAGGCAAAATAGTCTTAGGGGGTAATATCCCTACATTGATCAGAATATTTTTTGCATGAACTACAACATTATATATTTGAGGAAAATATTCAATCCTGGATTGCTGGGTTTGTAAACCAGTTCTAATCTTAGAGCTCTAATATAATATATATAAGCTAAAATTATGGCTAGTCTTAACGCAGGTGGAATTCTTTTCCATGTCCTACTAAACCTTAAATTGAAATATGAGACCGATTCTTGGGGTCCCTTCTGCATGGAAGTAAACTTATTGAGCAGGATAAGGGGTCAGAAGATTCATTGAATTCCTCTATGAATGGCTCAGCTAATGAAATCCATGAAGTAATGGAACTGTCCTCAAGAGTTCTAAACCAATGCAAAATCTTACCTCTAAAATACAAGGCTAGAATTCTTACAATAACATCTTTATTTCTTATGTTATGGATAGTTATCAGATTAAGGAAATATTGACAATGCTCATATGTCATCTTACCTGATCCATCATATGTGGGTATAGCTTTGGATAGAGCTTGAGGGATGGCATGCATGTGGGGCAACTAAAGTGGGCCAGTTGAGTCCCAATTGAGGCACTTTTATAAAGGCTGATTTGGTGCAACATTTGCTTGATTTTTATTTGCATTTGTTGCCATGTTTCTAGGTAGAGTTACTACTGGGAAAGGGTTTTGATCAACTGTGGGATTTTCTTCAATGCAATTCTCTTCAGGGTGATCAATCTCTTCTTTAAAATCTCTATGTAAGCTCCTTATCACATTCGTTCCTCTATAAGGTAACTCAATAAAAAATAAATAATTTGGGTTGTTTCTCTTGAGTGACCTGGTATACATGAAAGTGTATGTATCTACAGGGATGATTATTTTCTAGGTTCACAGACCAGGGAGTTGATCGATGAATTTGCTATTCTATGCTTAGTAAGGTCAAGATAATTCACCAAATCTTGATTTCTTTAGGAAGGTAAAACCATATATCAAATGGTGAGTCTTAGTGTTCCTTGTGAACTAGTCCCACCAGGTGTGCCAGAGACTGTTGGGCACTGAATTACATTTAATATTTACTCGACACTATGGTTGTCTATCTTCCTATTTTCTATTTAGGTATGCACTCGATGTGAAAGGTGAGTGATTTGCAAATAGGATTAATTGAATTAACGTTGAATCAAAGGTTACAAAGCTTAAATACAAGGTAAATAACCTATTCGAGAAAGAAAGGGGGAAAGGAGAAATTGGGGGAAAAGAAAGTTAACTTGAGTTCTCTTGCCGCCCAAATCTTGTCGTCCACTGCCGTCCAGGTAAGGTAAAGGTAAGTTACCTTTACCCCAAGTAAAATCAAATATTTTTAACTTTTACTGATGGTAATTTCCAACATTCTCCCCCTTAAAGTTGAGAGGACTAACTATATAGTCTCTCGGCTTTATAAATTGAGCTTTAGCCATGCCTTTGGTGAAGATGTACTGCTAGATTATCCAAAGTGCTACAATATTGAAGCTCAAGCTATCTGCTTGTTCCACCATATCTCTTATGAAGTGATACTTCATATCAAAGTGTTTTGACCTTTTGTGGTGGATCGGATTATATGCCAAGCTTGTATGGCACTTATATTATCACAATTCGGTTTGGTTGGACCAATTTGTTTTTCGCCAATCTCTTCAAGGATTTTCCTCAACCAGAGGATCTGAGTACTTGCATGAGTAATGGCTATGTACTCGACTTATGTAGATGATAATGCTACAACAGATTGCTTCTTGGAACTCCAAGTTATTAGTCCTGATCCTAGACTAAAACAGTTCCCTGATGTAGATTTTCTGTCATCTATATTACTGCCCCAATCGCTGTCACTATAACCAAATAACTTCACAGAGTTAGACTTGTGGTAATGGATTCCAAAATCCAATGTACCTTTTACATATCGTAAAATTCGTTTGGTTGCTTGAAGATGCAGCTCGGATGGGCATGCCATAAATCGTGATACAAGAGAAACAACATCTTGTATATCGGCCTAGTGTTGGTGAGAAACATTAAACTCCCAACCATGCTTACGTAATTGGTCAAGTCAACATTAGGTGCTCCATCTTCTTTGCTTAGTTGGATTCCATGTCCGGTTGGTGTTGCGACTGATTTGCACTTGCTTGCATAGCAAATTTCTTGATCATGTCATGAGCATATTTCTGTTGACATATGAAGATCCCATTCTTTGATTGATGTACTTCCATTCCTAGAAAGTATCTCATTAATCCGAGATCCTTCATCTCAAAACTGATTCATCATGGAGTTTTTGAACTCCATATTCATTTTATCATTACTACCCATGAATATTAGATCATCCACATATAAACAAACTATGAGGATATCTACTCCATTTTCAGGTAGTATAGTGTTGGTTCACTCTTGCTTTTTGTGAAACCATATTTGCTGAAATAGCCATCAATTCTTGAGTACCATGCTCTTGGTGCTTGCTTGAGGCCATATAGTGCTTTTTTCAATTTATAAACAAGGTTCTCTTTTCCTGGTTCTTGGAAACCTTGAGGTTGTTGAACATACACCTCTTATGTCAGGTATCCATTTAAAAATGCACTTTTCACATCCATGTGTTGAATCTTCCATCCTTTATGGGCTGCCAAGGAAAGAAACAGGTTCTAATTGTTTCTTGTCGAGCAAGCTGGAGCAAAAGTTTCCTCATAATCTATTCCATATTTACGAGTAAAACCTTTAGCTACTAATCTCGCCTTGTGCCTTTCAATTCTTCCATCAGCATTGAATTTGGTCTTATAGACCCATTTACATCCAACACATTTTTTTCCCTTGGGAAGCTTCACAAGCTCCCAAGTATCATTCTTTTCAATAGAGGATATTTCCTCTTCCATGGCATCTTGCCATATATTTTTTAGTGCATGCTTTTTCATAGCTAGAAGTTTCTAGCTGTGCAGCAGCCAACAAAGCATAATTGACTACATCACCCCTTGGTTCATGAGACTCATCATCCCATGACATTTGAAGATTTTCAAGTCTTGACAAAATGTCATCCATCTCACTAGCTTGACTCCTAGTGTATCTTTGTTGGAAATTCCTATCCAACATTTGAGAAGATGGATGACTTTGTAGTATGCGCTTTCCTCTATTTGTCTCTTTCCTTTGAGAAACTGAATCAATATCCATCGGACTTGGAGCGCTTACAGATCTTTGGAATCATTTTGGAGAATTTGGGGGTGCCAACAAATTCCTTCTTGGACTTGGTGTACCACTTGATGTACTTGATGAAGTTTCCTGATGTGGAATCTGTGGAGGAGGACTGCTTTTCTTGGGTTGTACCATTATGGGAGGGTCTTGGTGTGGTACTTGTCCGAATTAGAGTCAAAATCAACAAATTTTTTATGACCCCATTCTCCCCCTTCATCAAAAATTACATCCCTGGAGATAATGATTTTATGTGTCGTGGGATTGTACAATCTATACCCTTTGGTTGAATCACAATACCCTACAAAAACACATGCTTGACTCTTTGGATCAAGCTTCTTTCGCTTCTCCTCAGGGAATGTGTGCATAAGCTAAAGAACCAAATACTACGAAATGTTTGACATTTGGTTTCTTACCGTACCATCCTTCATAAGGAGTGATACCATCTAAACTAGAAGTCGGACTTCTATTTAGAATATATGCACTTGTTCTCCTTGCATCTGCCCAATAGCTGTTTGTGAGATGTTTTGCATGAAGCATTGTTCGTGCCATTTCAACAAGGGTGCGGTTCTTTCTCTCAGCCACACCGTTCTGTTGTGGGGTGTAGGCAGTGGTGAACTGCCTTTTTATCCCATTTTGCTTACAATAATGAAGAAATTCATTTGAGGAGTACTCTCCTCCTTTATCAGTGCGAAGACATTTGACATAGTAGTCACTTTGCTTTTCTACATTATTTTTGAAGTCTATGAAGCAATCAAATGCTTCATCTTTGTGTTTCAGAAAATACAACCAACACATTCTAGAATAATCATCTATGAATGTTAGAAAATAAGAATTGTTTCCAAGACTCTTTGTTTGCATTGGACCACAGATGTCCGAATGTACTAGGCTGAAGAGGATAGCTTGCTCTCCACGTTCTGCCTCTTGGAAACTTCATTCTGGAGTGCTTTACCAAAGCACATGCTTCGCATACCTTTTTATGTTATGGTATTTTTGGTAGTCCTGTCACCATAGCTTGTGATGTTAACATTTTCAAGCTAGCGGAATTGAGGTGACCATATCTCAAGTGCCACAATTCACTTGGATTTGTAATAGCAATGTTTGCAAGTTGAGCTCCCCCTGGCTCACCAAACTTTAGAGGGAACAACCTATTCTTTGTCATAGGGACTTCTGTGATGACCCGGTTACAATTGTTTTTATCAAAGATTGTACATTTTCTTTCATCAAAAACTAATTTGTAATGCTTCTCCATCATTTGGCCAACACTTAACAAATTGTGTTGTAGGTTGTGGAGTATAGTATATGTCATTCACATTTTTAATACCTTCTTTTGTGGGAACTTCCATAGCTCCTATGCCTTCAATTTGCAAGGATTTATTATCCCCTAACTTAACTTGAGATTTGTAATTTGAATCTAATGTAGCAAAGAGATTTTCTTTGCCACTCATGTGGTTGGAGCAACCAGTATCCAGAATCCATGTATCATTTAGATTTTGATCTGGCTGTCCATAAGAGAGAAAAGTATTTGGTGGTCCTTCTTCTTCTCCGTAGAATGAGCCATATTGATTGCTTTGATCTTTTGAAGACTTTGACCAGCAGTCACGAGCGAAGTGGCCTTGTTTCCCACAATTGAAACATGTTGTTTTAGGCTTATTACTTCCTCGTCCTTGATTTCCACGGCCTGCATTGCCGCTTTGGTTCTGATTGGCTCCTCTGTTTTGATTTCCACCTCTGTTTGGATTACCTCCTCTGTAGGAGTTGCTTTGGCCCTTGCCTCTTTGTTGTTGTCCTCTGCCTCGTCCTCTTCCTTGTCCTCGTCTTACACTTTCATTCGAAGTGAAGGCTTTGTCATCACCTCCATAGCTTGTTGAAGGTGCACCTTGAAGTCGCTCTTCATGTGATGTTAATGATCCAATCAAACTATCAAATGTAAGAGTAGAAAGATCTTTGGATTCTTCAATTATGATTGCAATGTGATTCCACTTAGGAAGAAGTGTTCGCAACACTTTCTTCACAATTGTTTCATTTTTTGTGTCTTCACCTAAAGTTTGCATCATATCAACTACTGCTTTAACACGAACACAATAGTCTCCAACTCTTTCATTGTCCTTCATTATGAGATTTTCAAAATCTCTTTTCAAAGTCTGAAGCTTGACTTGCTTTACTTTATCACTTCCTTGGAATCCTTCTTTCAAGGCATTCCATGCATCTGTAGCAGTTAAGTAAGATGCAATTCTTGGAAAGATACTAGGATCTAATGTTGATTGAAGATGGTATAAGGCAAATGAATTATTTTTCTGTGCATCTTTGTAGATCTTTTTATCATTTGCACTTAAAGTAGTCCAATCTGTTGGAGCAATGTAACCGTCTTCAATAATATCCCATAGTCCTTTTTCGATGAGTAATGTCCTCATCTTGATGGACCAGTACTCATAATTATCCCCTCTGAATTCGGGAATTGGTAGATTATTATGTGATCCCATTTTTTAATCTACTAAAACAAGAAACCTCTCTTTTATAGTCTTATTGCAAAAAGACTTTACAAACTATCAAGCCCTGCTTGATTTACAATCATGAACAACTCAAACTTGTTCAGCAATTACAAAATTGTCAGCGACTTGTTCATCATCGTCACTGATCAATATTATTTCAGGAGAAGGAGGTTGAAGGATTTCAACTGAATTACTATAATGAGTATATTCGGATCCTTGTGCAGCAATTGCAACTGTGTCAGATTGTTCAAACTTGCTGTCGAAGGAGTTATCTTCTGAATCGGCTTCGTATCCTTGATCAGGATTTCTCTGGTGTGCAATAACCGCGTTTTGCAACTGTGAAAAAACTGTATTAAGACTTAGTGTTTTCACGCTCCTATCAAAGTTTTCAGGAGTTGTTCTCAGTAACAACTTGCAGAGGGCATGATAACAACCTTCCGATCTTATCATTTAAGAAAATTTCCCAGAAATTTTCTTTTACAAGGATTTCCTCTTAGGAAATAGTAAAAAAAATTTAACTTTCCAAGTTTTTTTTTTTTAAACTTTACATATATTTCCTCTTAGGAAATTTCAATCAATAAAAAACTTCACATTTATTTCCTCTTAGGAAATTTCACTCAACTAAAATTTTTTTTTTATAAAAGCTAATGAACAGTTTAAAAAAAAACTAAAAAAATATATATTTTTTTAATTTTAAACTTATTCCTTAGTTTTTCTTTTGATTAAAAAAAATTTAATTAAAAAAAATTTGATTTTCTATCGACCCCGCCGAGAGTCGATCCTGCGACCTCGCGGGTCTCAGGGCTGAGGGTAGCCGCTGCGCTACCCGGGCTGATCCGGGAGCAACGCGCGCTCCCGGCCTCTTGACTTTCGCATCGAGCGCGAAGCAAGTTTTGGCTTCGCGCTTCGGCGCGAAGCTTTTATATTCTTTGGGACTATTAGTCCCACATCGCTCACAGAGCGATGTTTTTGTTGTTTAAAAACAACAAAGCACGCAATGTGCTTTGACTGCCTGCGGGCAGTCACCAATGCCGCAGCCTTTTGCCACCGATGATGCACGCGCAGATTGACACGTCACCTTCTCGGGCCGCGCACCAGTGCCACGTCAGCACAATTTGTAGATCGCCACGTCACCTTCTCGGGCCGCGCACCAGCGCCACGTCACCTTGCCTCGTCAGCCTCCTCGGGCCGCGTGCCAGTCTCACGTCGCCACGCGTCGTGCCACGTCGATCTCGCACCTCGGGCCGCGTGCAGCAGATCGCCACCTCAGCTCCGCCTCGGGAATCGCGTCGGTGCCACGTCAACAGTGCCTCGGGAATCATGCGGATCTGCTGCTCCTGCGGGCCGCGTCGTCCAGTTCCACCAGCGCCTCAAAAAACATGCCAGTCAGCTCCTGCGGGCCGTCTCGGGATCCGTGCCGCCTCGGCTCCTGCGGGCCGCCTCGGGATCCGTGTTGTTGCCTCGAACTGCGGGCCCCATCGCCTCGGGAATCGCGTCGCTCTGATACCAAATGTGAAAGGTGAGTGATTTGCAAATAGGATTAATTGAATTAACGTTGAATCAAAGGTTACAAAGCTTAAATACAAGGTAAATAACCTATTCGAGAAAGAAAGGGGGAAAGGAGAAATTGGGGGAAAAGAAAGTTAACTTGAGTTCTCTTGCCGCCCAAATGCTGCCGTCCACTGCCGTCCAGGTAAGGTAAATGTAAGTTACCTTTACCCCAAGTAAAATCAAATATTTTTAACTTTTACTGATGGTAATTTCCAACACTCGATAGCTGCAACTAAGCACTCAACATTGGTATAGACCAGAATAAAGTTCTCGATCTAACCTCTAGAGTAGGTTGGTTCCTTGTCAACTTAAACAATATGTTGACGCTATTATGCTCACTTAGGGTTTTGAGATTAGGGTTAGAGAGAGATATTAGGGTTAGAAAAGTGAAAAACAGTTGGATGGATAGGTTAACAACATTGATATCACAAAAAATAGCTCCAAAAATTATATTAGAACACATTACTTAGATCAACATTATCACAAATCTTGAACACCCTCACACATTTATAATAACAATAGAGAAATATTGCAGAAAAAAATTCCAATAGCCCAATAATGATAATCCAAATAACAAAATTAATAACCATCCATATTTTATAGAAATACACTCCTAACAATATAGAACCAATCCAAAGCAGATTTCAATTACTCTATTAGTCAATAATCCTGTCAAACTAACTATTCAAGTATTCATAGAAATGCAGCTTTAAGATTAGAACCTATGATATCAGATGATGAAGACATAAAATTTGAGGTGAAAATCAATGTAATGCTCCTTTCATTAATTTTTGGAAAATTTATAGTGATACAGGCAAACATGCTAGAGCCGACCCTTGAAAATGAGGGTTCAACCTCTACTTATAGTTTGTAAAATTAAAAATAATATGAAACATTACAAATATTAGTTTTTTACAACTCAATAGAGAGTTCTTAGTTGGCATCATCTTACTGGTTCGATCCCAGAGAAATTCATTGCAAGTAAACCACCATGGCAACTGGAAACCTCTATAACTTGCTAGTTGTTAGCTCGAACTAGAGTTGTGTTTGTTGGAGATCTCATCTGCATCATGGATCTTTCTTGGAAACCTCCTATCACCATCGATTTGCAATCGTATCTAGTTCTGATCTTCTTGAAAACACTTGGCACTTCGACTTCCTTCCCCAAATAACTGTTATTCAGTCCCAGTGAGAAAGATTTTATTTTATTTCATTATGCTCAGCAATTCTCAGTCGTCGATCTCTTCCATCGTATGGCTACGATTTGTTTGAAATAAGCTTTGATAAATGACAAGAAAAGATCACTATGCAAGATTTTATAAATGCAAAGCGATCGCCAATCTGCACAAATTTTATGCTTACGTCACCTTTCTCCAAAAACTTATGCAGATTCATTCCTTCATTACTAATCCAGAGCCAAAAACAAGGGACACGATGCAGATTTTTACCAAGTACAAAATTTGACTAAGTGTGGGCAGACTTCTCTCCTTTTTTGTGGATCCGCTCCAAAATACATTGGAATGCGTGTGAAATGGAGCTTTCATGCCTTAGTAAAAATTTCAAAAATCTTCTAAGCATTTGTGGACATTTTGGGCATACAATAACTTATATTGAATTACTCTATTTAGAAGTTCAAGATCAAAGGAGAAGAAAAAAAATATATCAAACTTCAAACACTCTACTAAAAAAATGGACAAAAAAATATAAAATATTCTTTAGTGAGCAATGAGTGCAAAAATTATATAACTCTATATTTTATAACATACAATAATCAAATCAATATTGATGAAGAATATGAGTCATATAATTATGATCTATCGAGAAATGTTATGAAAATAGGAAAAAAATATAAGAAACAATAGAATATGATCAAGACTAAGATTCAAAATAACAGAGCAAAGAAACACAAGAAAAATATTTAAAAGAACCAAAGAAAGATAGCTAAATATAAAGAAAGATCAAATATTGTAGATCAGTGCCAGGACATAAAGTAGTGCTAGAGCTAGAGCCAAAGGACAAAAGCAAGAATCTAATATTGAAGACTAAAGTATTCAATAACCAAATAATGTAATATAGAGGGGTGTTAGAGACTATTACATTATTTGGTAGAAGTGAATGTACCCCCATGGTACTATTGTATATTTTAATATTAGATTAGTGTGTGAATCTATAATTTAGGGCATGTTATTTATATTTCTCCTATAGTATGTGTCTGTGTAGGATGAATACAAGTGGCATGTATCAATGTGTGCAAGTGTATAGCATGTGAAAGTGAAAGTGTCATGTAATGAAGTGTACAAGTGTGTACAAAGTCAAGAGTCATGTATAAGTGTCAAGTATACAAGTGGAAATATGTAAAGCCAAGGGATATAAGAGATTTGTCTTATGTGTGGAATAGGAAAGGATGAATATCTTGGATATGTGAGGAGAGTAATAGTCAAGTATTGAAGAGTCGCCTTCAAAAGTTATATTATGGAGATAAAGCTCCATGTAATGTAACATAATATTTATCTATGAATATTGAATCTTGTATACAATTTTGAGAAATTATATTGTATGTTTGTTTATGCATATTGTTATTGTAATTGGTCAAATATGCATAATATTATTGTTATTTCATGAATGTTATATTCATTGATATTGGCCATTTATATTGATTACTCTAATATTGAGTTTACTCAAGATCCTAGATATTGGGACGAGTGATTAAATCTGGATAAAAAGCCATTAAATTCTTAAATCTCTTCCTCATGATTACTAAAGTCTTTGGTAGACTTACAATATTAATGGTCAATTGAAAAAGGAAATTCTATCAATACCCTAAGGTTCTTACTTGTTTACTTTCATGGAAAGGTTATACCAATCTATAAAATCTAGAAGGGCCAGGTGTCTGGTTGGGATAATTAGAAGCACCACTGACTTATATCTCCAAATACCTTGATGTCAATGAGTGTGCCATTCTAGACATACTAGTTTGCATATGGATGGATTGTTATCAATGCTTCTAGAAACCTTATAGAGAGAATATCAAATATTTACCTCAAGAAAGTATCATGAATTAAAGCTCCATGTTGACACCAATGTTTTGCATGGAACTTTGGATAACATTGTTGCATTCAAGGTCCCTGATCAATTTTCATTTTCATGCCAAGATGGATTGTATTTGAAATAAATGAAATGAGAATTTTTATAAGATTTGAAGTTATATATAATGTCTTTGTTGTTTTCCATGGATATTTGAGAGAGCAATTCTTCATAAATCATGTATGCCTATTCGACCAATTTTTAATCCATAGAGATGATTTTTAGCAATGGTAACATTCAAGGCTTGAAGTATTGTTATTTATTTTCTCCTCCTATCCTATTGAATAGGTCAATGGCATATGTAATCTCTTCTATAAATATTAACTTTGAATATTTGAGGATTGTATGAAAATTTTAGTTCTTTGGAATTTGATTACAACATGTTTTAACTGCTCAAGTCTAAAAATAAACAAGATGGATGGTTGTCTAATGCTAGCAAACATCTCCCTTTATGTTTTGAATGTTTTTATTCTTAGGATTAAACTTGTTAGGATAAAGCAAGACAAATTCTAGATAAACAAAAGTGCCTTCAAGGATGGATACTATGATAATTTATAAATTTATCAATTTTCTCTACTTCTTTTCTAGTGTCACATCCTTGGATAATGCTTCATAACTATTGATCCATGTTAGTATCTAATCATAATAACACCCTTGATTCTATGTAAAATGATGGAAAAGGGCAGGTTTAAGTCCCCTTGACTTATAGATTCAAATTGTCTCCCCAATAGTCTATGCTAATCTAAATGAAAGAAAATAAATCAATAAAGATATTGGTGTGAGGAATATAAAGCAAATACAAGAAAGAAAATACGACCACAACCATAGCAAGATTGGTATATGTGATTAGTAGGATCTCTTTAAGGTGTTCAAATAACTTCAATATGATCAAACATCAGTGTACTATAAATCCATGAAAAGAGGGCTAAGAGGGGGTGAGAAGGCAATTACCCAAAAACTATTTGCTCATGTACCAATAGGACAAAATACAATAAAAACACATGCACCATAGATATTTTTCCATTAATAATCTAAATATTAATATTACAATGTTTTATAATAGAGCATAGCACTAGTACTTTCTTAAAATGGACAAAAGGTATTACAAAAAATCCCATGGCTCATATTTATAATAGGGTTTTTACTCTCTTTTATCTATAAGTAAAAATATTTAAATTTTACATTTATAATAAGAAAAATATCACTTTCAATCCCGCTTCAATCTACATCTTACACCAACTTTGTTGGTTTATTGACGAATTGCCAATTTATTGATGGATCACAAGTTGGGTCAATGAATCGGGGTTTTTTGACTTAGCTTATTTTATCATATTCTATTTTATTCACTACATGGTATCTAAAAATTTGTAGATATCTTTTATTTTGAGGTTTATAAAATTTTGACTCCTTCCTTCACTTTGAGAATTTTCCATCCCTTTTGCCTAATACTTTTTGTTTAGTAATAAATTTAGAAAATTTGAATCAACGTTATATTTTGTATTACATTTTTGATGATTAGTATGAACGCGAATCTTGATTGATGGTAAATATTAGAATGGATTGAATCCATTTGGTCTT
This sequence comes from Wollemia nobilis, assembly GCA_028583015.1. Classification (NCBI taxonomy): domain Eukaryota; kingdom Viridiplantae; phylum Streptophyta; class Pinopsida; order Araucariales; family Araucariaceae; genus Wollemia; species Wollemia nobilis. Next base: position 211,455 of record JAQPPZ010010477.1, read on the forward strand.
GGATTCATCAAAACTTTAGTAAAATTACAAAATGTTATGAAAGTGACCCTTTTTATTTTTGTGGTAGATTTTCCAATGCTTTCCACTCATCCTCAAAGATAATATTTACATTATCCATATATGCAATTACCATAGATAGGTCATAAAACTCTTATTTTGAGAGGCATTCCTACATATTGGGGATTGACTTAACCCATTTCAATAGTGACTCCAAACTTGAAATGATATTAGGAACATTGACCACTATATTAGTTATGGAAGCTTTATTTTCTTATCACCTTATTTTTCTCCTCTTCAATAAAGTTTGCATATGGGTCCTTAGACACAACATATTTTTGGTCCATAAAATGGTTTGGAAGTCCTTCGAAAAATTGAGCATTATCATATTTCATCTTTTGCACAATGCTTTTAAGATTCTCATAAAAGGCACTGCATGTTTTTATTATCTATTATTTCAACAAGATGTTCATTAACCACACTTGCATCATTTGTTTATTAGGTAGTCCTAGCTAATAGATTTTTTGGTTAGTGGATTGTGAGTTCATTACATCACTTCATGTGATTTTTTTTTTACGTTAACTCAAATTTATTACTACTAATAGTAGCCTTAGGCCTAATGTTTTTTTTTTTAATCTTGGATGTGTTATAGATATATTTTGGCTTGTCTTATTTTGTCCAAGATGCAATCCCAAAGAGATCTTATTATATCAATGGATTAAAATTTTGTATTTATAAAATCAATCTCCTTCTTAAGCTTCTTTTTTATTTTTTCTAGCTAGTCTATCTCATTGTCCTTTTATTTTAAGACTTCAACTATCTTATACCTTTGTGATTCCATATATTTTGCTATATTGATATTTTATTGCTCTAACTACTACCACATTATTTATCTTGCTTTATTTACTACTTTAGTTCATTTTGTCCTATATTCAAGGCCTTCAAGTCCTCCTCCATATTGCCCATGTTCTTCTCCTTATCCTAAGCTTTGGACTTCTTTTTCTCTAGTGTTGCCACACACTTATTCTACTTTTTGTATGTTTGATTCTCTTTGGATAATTAAAGGTCATTCATGGATATGGCTAGGTTGGCTTACTTTGAAAATTACATTAGTATTTGTGCCAAATGTACTATAAATCTAGGGATGACAACTAAGTTATAAAGTCAAATGACATTGTAGTCAAATGGCTCAGGTCTAGTGAACCTCAACATTCAACATTCTCCTTCCCCCTTTTGTCATTTGTGTCTTGAGTGTATAAAACCCCTTTGTAGACATAAATTCCCTTAAAAATATTTTGTTAACTACTTGTACCTTTAATAGGTACCAATCCACCATATCCATACCTTTTGGTGTTACTTGTTTAATTGTTTAGAGTTGAGGTCAAGTTATTGCTTGTGCTACATAGGATTGAACATATGATCTTGATACCAGATGTAGGGGGATAGAGGTCATACTATGATGGGTTATGATTTAGAGCCTTGAAATTGGGGCCTAAATTGTAGTTGTGTTCACTAGATTTCTAATTTATCGATCTATCTATAATAGAGGTTTAATATAGAACTTATTATATTTAGATGATGAGGCAAATTCTGATGGAAATTTTGAGTATATTGTTGTCATTGATGTCAAAGGATTGATGTCATAGGTTGATGATATTGGTTGTCATTGATGTCAAAGATAGCTTGGCATGGAAAAAAGATAAGGTTTATAAGTTGGTTAATTATGCAAGGCAAAGTTCATCCCAATGCAAGAAAATTGATAAAAAGAAAAGGTTATAATATTTACTTTAAATATTATAAGCCAAAGAGGTTTGGGACAAATATCTAAGTGTTTGGTTAAAAGGTTGAAGGCCCTAGTTTAAGACCATGAATAAAGCAAGTGACTAAGGCTTAAAAACAAATAATATTTTAATATTATAATATTAAGGATAAAAGTTTGAAGACAAAGGGTTAAATACTAAAAAGTATATTATAATTTAAACCCAAGATGGGTTGGCGCCAACATTTTCAAAGGTTTTAAATAAATCTTATAATAAGTGCTAACGTCAAGAAAGGGGGATAAAATCCATATAAATATGGATTAACATTATGCACTATGGTATGGTTTTTTGGTAATTGCAATGGTATTCGATTTCCCTCATGCGTGATAGTGAGAAGAAGAAAATAAAAGATGAATTTAAAAAAATTACACTAGACGGTTGAATAAAGAGAGCATCGTGGTAGTTTGTTCTCAAGAAGAAATCTAGTCTAGCAGTAGACTAGGCAGTGCTAAGGTGTAGGGCAGGCAGCAGGTTTTGAGGTCAAAACTAGATGGTGATAGTTTTTGTTTGTTTTATCAACAAGGAGGATTAGCAAAGGTTTTAAATTACAAAACATGCATCTTTGGTTTTGTGTGAGTGGTTGGCCTAGCGGCAGCCCAAGCGGTGCTAGCGCGGTGGCAGACAGGAGGTATCATGGTTGATTCCCACTCGTAGCAGTTGTGGTAAGCGAAATATTTTTTATTATTAGTAATTAAGGTTGAATAATTAAGGACCTAAGTTGTGCTTTATTATTGTGTGCACTATTGGACTTAGGGAGTTATAAGGGAAATAAATTTTTTATGTTGGCCATTGTTTTAGAAGGAAATAAAAGGACGAAATTGCAATTAATTTTTGAAGTATTATTGTGTGGAGTAATAAGGTGTAATTAGTGGTTAATCAATTTGTGTTTATGTCGTTGAAATATTGAAGTGGGAGATAAAAGGTGTATAATGTGCTTTTATTGTTTGTAATACTTGCTTTAATATTGAAGGGTTTGGTTCATGATTTGATGTTTTATTTTGAGAAACCAAGAGAGTTATAGAGCATTGGTTTGGAACATAATTGTGCACACATTTTGAGAAGGTTTTCCAATATATAAAAAATATTTTGTTCTAATCCTTTTGAAGTTGCAAAATATATTATTTTGAGATAGGTTTTTGAGGGCACATCTTCATAAAGCATTTTAAGGTATGGTGGTTCAACTTCTTATCTAGGTGGTTGTGTTTTGAGAAAGTAATTTTGAGGTGGAGTTAAAAGGGTTGATTGGTGTGCATTGTTGAAAATATTTGAGCTAGAATTTGTGAAACAAATTGTGTATTATTGATTGATGAAATTGGAAGCAATTGTATTAGGGTTTGATACCTACATGTGCATTATTGTTGAAAGAAAGTGGAAACAATTGTATTAGGGTTTGAGACCTACATGTGCTCTATTGTTGAAAGAAATATGAAATACTTGTGTTAGGGTTGAGACCAAGTTTGTACATCATTGTGAAACATTTTGAGCAGTGATTTGAAAGACATTGAAAGTAATTGTGAAGCAAAGTTATACACCGGTTTGATTTGATTTGAAAGGGTTTTTGCAAGAGGTAAACATTGGACTAGATGAATGCAAGTTTTATGAATATGAAGAAAATATTGGATATTTGATAGTACATATCATTCTCTATATACTCTAGAGGTTAAAGTAGAATATATTGAAGAAAGTATTTTTGAAAGAGGCATAAGCATTGTTTGTATGCAAGAATTGGAAATACTTGAGCAAGTTCAATAAGGAGCATTGAGGCAAATTTGAGCAAGTCTTGTAAGAATACTTGAAGCAACATTGATGTAAATTTAAGCAAGTCTTGTGAGAAGACTTGAAGCATAATTGAGGTAGATTTGAGCAATTCTTGTGAGAAGACTTGAAGCAACATTAAAGCAGATTTGAGCAAGTCTCATGAGTAGACTTAAAGCAATATTGAGGCAAATTTGAGTAAGTCTTGTGAAGACTTGAAACAACATTAAGATAGATTTGTGAGTAGATTTGGAGCAGATTTGTAGTAGCCTTGTGATGAGGTTTGGTGCATATTTGAGGCAAATATTTATGAGTAGAGTTAGAGAAAATTTGTGCTAGCCTTGTGATGAGGTTTGGTACAAGTTTGAGATAGAGTTGAAAGTAGGATTTGGAGCAGACCGGAGTAAAGGGGATAGAGTTCTCTTGTGGAGAGAGATCCAAAAACCAGAGTAGATATAAGAAAGTTCTCCTATGGAGAGATATCCACAAATGAGAGCTGAGGGGATAGATTTATCCTATGGAGATATATTCACAAACCAGAGAAGAGGGGATAGATTTCTCATGTGGAGAGATATCCACAAACTAGAGCAAAGGGAATGGAGTTCTCCTATGGAGAGAGATCCACAAACCAGAGTATTGGGGATTGAGATCTACTTTGGACAGAGGTCCATAAATATTGTAATAGGGAATTGATTCCCAAGAGATTTTTTGAGAAAATTTAGAAGGAATATTTACTCCGTGGACATAATCCATATTGGGTGAACCACGTTAAATTTGTGTCTCTCCTATGTGTGATGATTTATGTATTGTTTTGTTATTACTGTTGACATTACAATTGATAATATTGGATAAATTGTTTGGGAAATAAAATTAAAAGTTGATCTTATACTGTTCACCCCCATATCAGTATAAGCTTGTGTTCTCAAATTGGTATCAAAGTGGGTTCCTTCGAAAAACTCCTAACAACTTTAAGGAAGATCTACAAGAACACACATGGCAAGGAAAGGTAAAAGAAGAACCATGAGACCTAAGAAGGAAGGTACACACATGACCATGAAATAAAAGGAAGAAGAATTTGATCTTGAGACTAAAAGGAGGGAAGAAGAAAAATTTGTGAGATGTGTTGAATGTGGTAAACTTGGTCACATGGCACTTTATTATCCACAAAATGGGTATAGTAGCAGTAAAGAGGAAAAGGAATTTGATTTTGCTCTCAAAGAGATAGTTTCTCTAAGAGGAGAAGTGGAAATAGATTCAAGTGATGAATCAAGTAGTGGAGAGAAAGCTAATTTTGTAAAAGGAATAAGAAGAAACTAAGAATACTCAAATGTTTTATTTGTGGTAAATTTGATCACCTTGCAGATTTTTGTTCAAAAATTGGGTATAGTAGTAGTGAAGATCTTACAGGAACTCACATGAATGAGCTACATATAAATCTCATAGGCTATGATATAAGGATAGAGAAAGATCAAACATCCAGAATAGAGGCAACATTCAAGGCTTCAAAGGAAGAAAGAAAAAACAAATATCTTGGTTGTGGTAACATTGGTCACTATACAACTAATTTTCCACAAGATGAATGTAGTAGCAGTAAATATGAACAAGTATACAAGAAAAAGAAAGAAAGAAAATTCAGTCATGAAAAGAAATACAGGCACCATCAAAGCAAGCATGAGAAGAAGGTATTTCAAAGACATAAGAATATTTTTATGTTAAAGTAGCAAGCAATGCTTTAAGTGACAATGATGAAGGTCTCTCAGATAGTGAAAAGAGAAAATTCTAATTTCAACAATAGAAGAAAAAGAAGATGCTCCTGTTGAAGATCAAGTAGAAGAGTATGAAGATGCTCTTGAATACCAAGAAGAAGATAAAGATTCAGAAAAGGAAGAGGAAGCCACAGTTGATATAGAAAAGGAACTTGTTAAGTTGAAAAGGGAAAACTTAAGTTTGAAGGCTCAAGTACAAGATGATGAGAAAACAAAGGCAAAGCTTCTACAAGATCTCACTAACTTAAAGGTTAAGGTTGAAGAGGTAAGAAGAATTGAAGAAGGAATGACTAAAAATTTAGAAGCAAAAGAGTTAGAATGTAAAATATTAGAACATGAAGTAGTCTCTCTAAGGATGGAAGTGAAATATGCCAATGATAAGTTGCACATATTTGGAAAAAGTTCAAAAGCTTTGGATAAAATTATCAATACACAAATATCTTTATTTATCAAAACAAGACTTGGTTTTGAAGAAGGACAAGGGAAACAAGAATAAGGGTCAAGCTAAAGCTCAATAGAAAAGGAAATTTTAGAGGAATAGATTGAAGAAGAAACTAATACCTATGCAGATAAGTTGAATAATGGAAGCTTTACTAAGAAAGAAAATAATGCACAAACAATAAACAAGGATCATCACATAGAAGGCAAAGAAAGGACTAAGAGACCAGATGTTTTAAGATATGATAAATATTTCTTCAAAGGGCATTATTTTTCATGTAATAATTTTGGTCACAAAGCTATGCATTGCAGGGTTCATGCAAAGGAGAATGGTATCAGTAAAAGGAACTTCAACTCATTCAAATATGGATATTTCTGTCAAGGGTATTTATACTCATGTAATTGCTTTGGTCATAAAATGATCCACTGCAAGGTTCAAAACAAAAATTATTATGGCTTCACCAATAGGAACTTCAAGTCATTTGCACCTTTCGAGAACTACAATATAAGGTGTTACAAGTGCAATAATATTGGGTATAAAGCCAAGTGGTGTAGAACAAAGTTTCCAAAACTTCCAGAGTCAAGAAAGAACATGGACACTCAAAATTATCAAAAGGATATGGTTACAAAAATGTTGAAAAAGAAAGTTGACAAAGAAAAAGAGCATTGTATGGTGGGAGTAAAGATACTCCCACCCCAAAATTAATCACCTCAAGGAAAGGAGGTGGGAGGGGTCTAAGCTAATATTATTATATTTAGCCCAAAGAAGTACCTTTTCCATTGATATCAAAGGAGGAGAGATTTGAGTAAGGGGGAGAGCATTTATTCAGGAGGAGCAGTTTTTGAGGGGGAGCATATTTGGAATCCAGTGGTAGGAAAATGAATTTTTAGAAAGGGTTGCCATCAATGACAAAGGGGGATATTGTTGAAAATTTTGAGTATATTGTTGTCATTGATGTTAAAGGTTGATGACATTGGTTGTCATTGATGTCAAAGATAGCTTGGCATGGAAAAAATATAAAGTTTATAAGTTGGTTAATTATTTGAGGTAAAGTTCATCCTAATGCAAGGAAATTGATAAAATGAAAAAGTTAAAATATTTACTTTAAATATTATAAGCCAAAGAGGTTTGGGACAAAGCTCTAAGTGTATTGTTAAAATTTTGAAGGCCCTATTTTAATACCATGAAGAAATCAAGTGAATAAGGCTTAAAAATAAATAGTATTACAATATTTTAATATTATAATATTAAGGATAAAAGTTTGAAGCCAAAGGGTTAAATATTAAAATTTTTATTATAATATTTTATATTATAATTTAAACCCAAGATGGGTTTGGTGCCAACATTTTCAAAGGTTTTAAATAAAGCTTATAATAAGTGTTGACGTCAAGAAATGGGGATAAAATCCATATACATATTGATTAACATTATGCACTATGGTATGGTTTTTTGGTATTTGCAATCATATTCGATTTCCCTCGTGCATGATAGTGAGAAGAAGAAAATAAAATATGAATTTTAAAAAAGGACACTGGATTGTTAAATAAAGAGAGCATCATGGGATTTTGTTCTTAAGAAGACAGTTGGCCTAGCGGTAGACTAGGCAGTGCTAAGGCGCAGGGCATGCAACAGGTTTTGAGGTCGAAACTTGACGATGATAGTTTTTGTTTATTTTTTCAACAAGGAGGATTAGCAAAGGTTTTAAATTACAAAATGTGCATCTTTGGTTCTGTGTGATTGGTTGGCCTAGCAGAGCCCAAGCGGTGCTAACGCGCTAGCAGACAGGAGGTATCGTGGTCGATTCCCACTCGCGGTAATTATAGTAAGCAAAATATTTTTTATTATTAGTGATTAAGGTTGAATAATTAAGGGCCTAAGTTGTGCTTGATTATTGTGCACACTATTGAACTTAGGGAGTTATAAGGGAAATAAAGTTTTTATGTTGACCATTGTTTTAGAAGGAAATAAAAGGAGGAAATTGCAATTAATTTTTGAAGTATTATTGTGTGGAGTAATAAGGTGTAATTAGTGGTTAATCAAATTGTGTTTGTGTTGTTGAAATATTAATGTGGGAGATAAAATGTGTATAATGTGCTTTTATTTTTTGTAATACTTGCTTTAATATTGAAGGGCTTGGTTCATGATTTGATGTTTTATTTTGAGAAACCAAGAGAGTTATAGAGCATTGATTTGGAACATAATTGTGCACACATTTTGAGAAGGTTTTCCAATATATAAAAAAGTTTTGTGCTAATCCTTTTGAAGTTGCAAAAGATATTATTTTGAGACAGGTATTTGAGGGCACATATTCATCAAGCATTTTGAGGTATGGTGGTTCAACTTCTTATCTAGGTGGTTATGTTTTGAGAAAGTAATTTTGAGGTGGAGTTAAAAGGGTTGATTGGTGTGCATTGTTGGAAATATTTGAGCTAGAATTTGTGAAACAAATTATGTATTATTGATTGATGAAATTGGAAGCAATTGTATTAGGGTTTGAGACCTACATGTGCATTATTGTTGAAAGAAAGTGGAAACAATTGTATTAGGGTTTGAGACCTACATGTGCTCTATTGTTGAAAGAAATATAAAATACTTGTGTTAGTATTGAGACCAAGTTTGTACATCATTGTGAAACATTTTGATTAGTGATTTGAAAGACATTGAAAGTAATTGTGAAGCAAAGTTATACACCAGTTTGATTTGATTTGAAAGGATTTTTGCAAGAGGTAAAAATTGGAATAGATGAATGCAAGTTTTATGAATGTTAAGAACACATTAGATATTTTATAGTACATATCATTATCTATATGTTCCAGAGGTTAAAGTATAATATGTTGAAAAAAGTATTTCTGAAAGAGATATAAGCACTATTTATATGCAAGATTTGGAAATACTTGAGCAGGTTCAATAAGGAGCATTGAGGCAGATTTAAGCAAGTCTTGTGAGAAGACTTGAAGAAGCATTGATGTAGATTTGAGCAAGTCTTGTGAGAAGACTTGAAGCATAATTGAGGTATATTTGAGCAATTCTTGTGAGAAGACTTGAAGCAAAATTAAGGTAGATTTGAGCAAGTCTTGTGAGAAGACTTGAAGCAACATTGAGGTAGATTTGAGTAAGTCTTGTGAAGACTTGAAACAACATTAAGATAGATTTATGAGCAGAGTTGGAGTAGATTTGTACTAGCCATGTGATGAGGTTTGGTGTAGATTTGAGGCAGATATTTGTGAGTAGAGTTAAATAAAAATTGTGCTAGCCTTGTGATGAGGTTTGGTACAAGTTTGATATAGAGTTGAAAGTAGGCTTTGGAGCAGACCAGAGCAGAGGGGATAGAATTCTACTATGGAGAGAGATCCACAAACCAGAGTAGAGGGGATAAAGTTCTATTGTGGAGAGAGATCCATAAATCAGAGTAGAGGTAATAGAGTTCTCCTATGGAGAGAGATCCACAAACTAGAGCCGAGGGGATAGAGTTCTCCTATGGAGAGAGATTCACAAACTAGATCAAATGGGATAGAGTTATCATGTGGAGAGAGATCCACAAACCAGATCAAAGGGAATGAAGTTCTCCTGTGAAGAGTGATCCACAAACCAGAGTATTGGGGATTGAGATCTACTTTGGATAGAGGTCCATAAACATTGTAATAGGGAATTGATTTTGAAGAGATTTTTTGAGAAAATTTAGAAGGAAGATTTTCTTTGTGGACATAACCCATATTGGGTAAACCATGTTAAATTTGTGTCTCTCATGTGTGTGATGATTTGTGCATTGTTTTGTTATTACTGTTGACATTTCAATTGATAACATTGGATAAATTATTTGGGAAAGAAAAGTAAAAGTTGATCTTATATTTTTCACCCCCTTTATCAATATAATCTTGTGTTCTTCAATTGGTATCAGAGCGGGTTCCTTAAAAAAAATCCTAAAATCTTGAAGTAAGATCTACAAGAACACACATGGCAATAAAAGGTAAAATAAGAACCATGAGACCTAAGAAGGAAGGTACACACATGGCTATGAAAGAAAAGGAAGAAATTTTTTATCTTGATACTAAGAGGAAGGAAGAAGAAAAATTTGTGAGATGTGTTGAATGTGATAAACTTGGTCACATGGCACTTTATTATCCACAAAATGGGTATAGTAGCAGTAAAGAGGAAAAGGAATTTGATTTTGCTCTCAAAGAGATTGTTGCTCTAAGAGGAGAAGTGGAAATAGATTCAAGTGATGAATCAAGTAGTGGAGAGAAAGCTAATTTTGTAAAAAGGAATAAGAAGGAACTAAGAATACTCAAATATTTTATTTGTGGTAACTTTGGTCACCTTGCAGATCATGTTGAGCAAGGTGCAGAAATAGTATTGTCATTGTTGTCAACACAGATAGATAGATTAGTTGATGCAATGGATAGGAGTTCAGAGGTCAGTCAGAGTATGTATAGTGAATTTCCAAGAAGACCGAAGTGGCCCATATTCAAAATATCAAAGAAAAATACAAGTAAGAAAAGTGTCGCGATATCACGACATGTTTATAAAGAATGAGAAACTGTCACGATATCACGACATGTTGGGCAAGAAATGAAAATTGTCGCGATATCGCGACATAATGGAAGAAAAGAAGGCAAGTAGAAAAACTATCATGATTTCGTGACATGTTGGAAGAAAAGAAGACAAGTGGAAAAACTATCGCGATTTCATGACATGTTGGACGAAAAGAAGGCAAGTAGAAAAACTGTCATGATTTCGTGACATGTTGGAAGCAAAGAAGACAAGTGGAAAAAGTTGTCATGATTTCACGACATGTTGGAAGAAAAGAAAGCAAGTGGAAAAATTGTCACGATTTTGTGACATGTTCGAAGAGAAAGCGCAAGCAGGGAAAACTGTCACGATTTCGCGACATGTTCGAAGAGAAAGTGCAAGTAGGGAAAACTGTCACGATTTCGTGACATGTTCGAAGAGAAAGTGCAAGCAGGAAAAACTGTCATGATTTCATGACATGTTCGAAGAGAAAGTGCAAGCAGGGAAAACTGTCACGATTTTGTGACATGTTCGAAGAGAAAGAGCACGCAAGGAAAAGTGTCATGATTTTGTGACATATTGCAAGAGAGAAAGAGCATGCAAGGAAAAGTGTCATGATTTTGTGACATGTTCAAAGAAAAAGAGCACACAAGGAAAAGTGTCGCGATTTCATGATAATTTGCAAGAGAGATAGTACAGACAAAAAAGTGTCGCGATTTCGTGACATATTGCAAGAGAAAGAGCTCGAGAGAAAAAGTGTCGTGATTTCACGACATATTGCAAGAGAGATAGTATGGAAGAAAAAGTGTCACGATTTCGTGACATATTGCAAGAGAAAGAGCTCGAGAGAAAAAGTGTCGTGATTTCGTGACATGCTATGTTTTCTTGGGGTCAAGGCAAGAAAAGAGACAAGGAGAAAAGTGTCATGATTTCATGACATGTAGTGTTTTCACGGGCGAAATACAGAGAAGAGTACAAAGAAGCAAAAGTGTCACGATTTCATGACATGTGTTTTCACGAGCGAAAGACAAAGAAGAGTATAAGGAAGCAAAAGTGTCACGATTTCGTGACATGTTATGTTTTCATGAGTGAAAGACAGAGAAGAGGACAAGGAGGCGAAAGTGTCATGATTTCATGACATGTTGTGTTTTCATGGGCAAAAGCCAGAGAAGAGGACAAGGAGGCGAAAGTGTCGCGATATCGTGACATGTTTCATTTTTGCGTGCAAAAGCCGAGAAGACGTCAAAGAGGCAGAAGTGTCGCGATATCACGACAGGTCGCATTAGCATGAGCTGAAAAGAGAACCCGACTAAAATAAGATATGTGACACGATTAAAGCTGAAGTAGCACGACGATTACGAGGGCGATTGTAGAGGAAAATCATGCAGGTAAAATAAGAAGAGTTAACTGAAGTCAGAATGACAAAAAACCATGCAAGCTAAAATAAGAACAGTGAATTAAAGATAGAGCGGTAGTTACAGGGCCCGTGACGCAGTGAAACCGTCGAGCGATGGTTATACTGAAAGTCCAAAACAAGAGATAGAACTATTAATAGGTTGCATGTAAAAATATTGTGCTATAAAGGAGTTACTTATAGAAGTGGCTATTAATAGGCTGCATGTGAGATTATGGAAGTCACAGAAGACCAGGAGTTTCAATATGAAAATATTGTTATAAAAGGGTAGTTGCATGGAGAATTACAAGCTACTACATGTGTGAAAGCATCACCGAATAGAGGGAAAGTGCTACAAAAAAGAGGGTAGAGAGTGCGGCTGAGAGAGCGGTTGAGAGAGCACGACTGAGAAAGCACGGCTGAGAGAGTGCGACTGTAAGTGCGTAGAAGGTATGTGTGTTTTGTGAATTGAAAGAGAGGTTGGGTAAGCAATAGACCAGTGAGGGTCTTGTAAGAGAGAAGGCATCTTTATGTCAAACTAGATTCAAAATAGAAGTCCAAGTTGGTGCTTGGAATCAGGGGTTGGTGCTCCTTCCAGTTGGTGCTGGTAAATCAGGGGTTGGTGCTCCTTTTTGTTGGTGTAGATAAATTAGGGGTTGGTGCTCCTTCCAGTGGGTGCTGGTAAATTGATTGTAAAGTTGGTGCTTTGCAAAGGCTGGATTTGGATGGGAGTCCAAGCAGTCAATTTTTGAGGAGTAGCCAAAACTGGTGAACCTCGTTAAATCTTGTGTTATGTGATGCTCTCTTGTCATACTTGCTTTATGTGGCTTTAAGTTTTCATTGTTTCAGCTTTAAGAGTTGTAGATTTAAATTTAAAGAACTACACTGATTCACCCCCCCTCTCAGTGTCATTGTAAGACTAACAATTGGTATCAGAGCCAAGTTCCTAAACAAGCTTAATCGGCTAGGGTGATCTTGGAAGTGACACAATGGCAGTTGGTGAAGGATTCTCATCAAACAAAGCACCTTTATTTGATGAAACTAATTACGCTTTTTGGAAAATTAGGATGCAGACATATCTTTGTGCTTTGGGATACGACATCTAGGATTCAGTAGAAAGTGGATACACAATACCCACCACTCCTCCAACCGATGTTGTCGATAAGAAACTATTTGAGAATGACTCAAAAGCAAAGAATGCTATCATGTGCGGTGTAGCAAACAGTGAACTAGTAAAGATCATGAGTTGTAAAATGGCAAAAGAAATATGGGACAAATTGAGGAGCATTCATGAAGGAGACGATAAGATCAAGGAGGCCAAGTTACAAACACATCGAACTCAGTACGAAGCATTAAATATGAATGACGATGAGAACATAGAGGCATATATGCTGAGAGTTAATGAAGTCATTAATGCGATTAGAGGACTCGGTGAGAAAATTGAAGACTCTGCAATCGTGAAAAAGGTATTAAGATCTCTTCCCAAAAGATTTGATTCTAAAGTATCAGCTATAGAAGAAGCTAAAGATCTAAATACTTTTAGTATGGATGAGATGCATGGTTCTTTGACTGCATATGAGATGAGAATAGGAAAGTCTAAACCCACAGACAGAGAAGCTGCTTTTAAAGCCCACAAAAATATGAAAGCAAAACAAGAATCCAAAGATGAAGAGACATCAGATGAAATGGAAGCAAACTTTGTTCGAAAACTAAAAATGGGACAAGGAAAATATAGAGGAAAGCTACCATTTAAATGTTTCAGCTGTGGAGGCGTTGGGCATGTTGCAGCTAAATGTCCACTTAATAAGGAGAATGAAAGTGATGAAGAATCACACCAAGAAAGAAGTGACTGGAAGAAAAAGACAAATTTTAGAAAGGGCAACTTCAAGAAGAAAAGTTTCATCTCCAAGAATGTCAGTTCATCAGAAGATAGTTTCGATGAGGATTCTGAAGAGGAAACAGGTGAAGCTCTTTTCATGGCATTCGAAGAAGAAAAAATAGAAAAAGAACAGGAATGTGATGAAAACCTTGAGGCTGAGGCTGAAGTAGATCTAAAAGGTGAGTTGATCGCTGCACTTGAAGAGTTGAGTATAGAAAGGAAAAAGAACAAAATATTGTCCAAGAAGTTGGAAGAATATGGGGATGAGATTGAAGATCTCTTCTTACAAGTTCAAAAGGCCAAGAAAATAGAAGAAGCCTTGAAGACACACCTGGATGATGAAGTCGATGTATGTAGCAAACGTGAAGAGGAATCTAAAAAAGTTATTGTTGATCTAAAGCTGCAAGTAGAAGAGTCCAAAAGGATTGAAGAAATTCTCAAGTCACAGATCAATGAGAAAGAGACTGTTTGCTGCCAACAAGAAGAAGATATTGTTTCATTGAAGAAACAACTAGAAGAGGCCAATATAAATCTCAAATTTGAGAAGAGCACAGAGTTGCTAGATACAATGATAAAGCAACAAAGAAGCTCCACGGCTAAGTTTGGTCTTGGATATGAAGTTGAACAACCTTCATCTTCCAAATATGCAGAGAAGAAGAAGTTCACTGTTGAAGGATCAAAGCAAGAAAAGTTTGAAGTTGAATCTTCAAAAGGAAGAAAATATCAAAGGAGATCTACAACAAAGCAACCACAACAAAAGAGGTTCTATCACTCTCACTCTATTCATAATAATGTTTTTAATGGCTATTATTTTAGATGCAACCATTATGGTCACAAGGCAATTTATTGTGGATTGAATAATAGATCAAAGAGTTATGCTGGTAGAAATACATCTGCTTTTCTGAGTGAACACCATGTGCAATGTTTTAAATGTAATGGTCATGGGCACATAGCAAGGTTTTGTCCAAGCACTTCTGTATCTAATCTAAGGCAAGACCATAGATTTCATCAGACACAAAGAATGCAACACAGACAGGGAATAAATCATGTGCATAAAAGAAAGGAAAATAATCATCCATCAAGGATGCACAAGAGACAACCACGCAAGAGAAATGTTCAAGTTCACGAAAAGGTGCAAAATAGGGATGTAGTTGAAAAACTCAAGCCCAAGTTCAAGAAAGTCTGGAGAAAGACAGAAGAAAGGGAATCGTGTCTCCTTGGACTGAAGGAGACTACTCGCTATTGCACTAAGCCACTCCAGGTGGCACATCCTCAGGGGGAGCAATATTAAAGTCTTATTTTAATGCTCCTATGTATTTGTTTGGTTATCTGAGGATGAAAGGCAAGCAGTCGAGAAATTGTCGTATAGTTGTTAAAGTGTGTTTTCAGTTTATGTAGTGGTTTGTGGAAGTGTCGTGAAGGGTGGTGATTAAATTGAGAGTTGTCACCATTGGTAGTATTGCTATATGTCATTGTTGTACTATTGATGATTCTTACTGCCACTGTTCAAAATTATGGATTATAACAGTTCAGATAATTTCAGTTTAGTGAAAGAATGTTGCCCTAGCTGCATATATGTGTTTCGATAAAAGCAACGTGTATTTGTTCCACACATTGTTGTGAAGATTGTTAAATATTTTATGACGCTTTGGTGAATATATTTAATTCGCGTGGAAAATCAGAAAGCTCACATTTTACTATTGCATTCAAAGCGGCTACATGAGTAGGAAGTTACTTCAATACAAATTGAGTACAAATTTTTAGAGAGACAAACAGTTGTCATTAGGTTCAAGCTTGTTGAGAATATCCAAGATGCATATGCAGAAGCTGCTAGCATTGCAGAACAAAAGTTGGCTATATACGAACATTGTATGCCTTCACTAACAGTGGACAAGTTTGAGATTGCAGAGCAACAGAGGGTTGATGCTCAGAAGACAGTGGTCCAGTCATGTTCTTACACATATTGTATTGGTGAAGTTGACGGTGATGGTGTCATTCACTTGTTATTACTGCTATTCACATTATTGATATTGTTGATGCCTATTATGCTTATCATGATGTTGTCAAACAGTGAAATGAAGTGGTCTTGGTCTCAGGGGGAGCATTTATGTATTTGTTTATCTTTTTGCTCATGTTTGTGATTTTTGCTAACTGTAATAATTTTTGCCTGAGAATGTTGTGCATGGACTCGGAGGGAGTCTGCAGCAGCCCTTTGGTATTATTGTCAAAGGGGGAGAAGATTTATAAGAAATTGCACATGTGTTGCCAACAATTCCGAAGGGGGAGATTGTTGAGCAAGGTGCACAAAACAGTAAATCTACCTTATACCCTGAGTCAGGATGCCTTTGATGTACTATCACTGCATTTTGAAGTTGGCTAAACACAATGTTGATCCCATAACCTCTTACTTTTTCATAAAACATCTTTGCGCCTTCTCTTGCTAGAATTGCACATAAGGCATGATAACAGCCATTTGGTCTTATCATCAATGCCTCTTTACAATTTATCAATTTGGATCTTTTGTCTCTTTTACAAAAAAAACTAAGCCTCTTAGGCTTATTACACAAAATTTCTACAGTTTATGATTCCTTGAATCAAGTGAAAATTTTATCCTTTGATTACAATAATTGTCTCTTAGACAATGTCTTTATTTCTTATATGATATATATTAAAAATATATATATTACTATTTAATAGATTAAAAAATAATTGCTTTAACAAAAACTTTAGAAAACCAATTATAGTTAATATATTAAATATAATATAATTAATTTTAATAATAATAATATATAAAAAAAACTTTATATAAAAAATTTATCCTTCGCAGGAATCGAACCCGCGACCTATTTCATGCAAGAATTCGTCCTAACCAACTCGGCTACCACTGTCGATGAGAACCCAAGGGCAATATTACAAGTATATTCTGTTTCGGATCCAATTTCAACAAAAATAAAAAAAATTCAAGCTTTCACTGTCGCTGGGTTTCGAACCCACGACCTGCAGGAAGGCAAGCACCTTATGGCTAGCTCCACAAGCCAGTCGAGCTACGTGGCTCGACGGGAAGGCAAGGGAATCTTGCCTTCCTTATAATTCTCTCGGTTGTGCTTTAATTTAAAAAAATTAGGATTTTTGTCCCACATTGACCATGCGGAGGGCGATGAAGGTGTTTAAAACCTTCAACGAGCGAATACTCACTCGATTGCCTTCGGGCAATCAGTGATCGCCCTTTTGCCTCCTCGAGCAATCGCTCCCTGCCATGTTGCTTCCTTTGAGCCTATCATCTGTTGCCACGTTGCTTGTCCTCCTTCTACCACATAATCGGTCCTTCTGCCACGTAATTGGTTTGCGTCAGTTTTGAGTCATCCAGTCTGCATCAGCCTTGTTCTCCTCTCACCACATGGTGCTCTCCAATTGGTTCTTCTAAGTTGCTCCTCGCATGCTTTCTATGTGGGCCTGCTCCAGAACTCACCTTGTTTTGTGAATCACGGACCTTCCTTACCTCGGATTGTGTGCTACAGGGCCCATTCGACCTCACCTTGATGCTCGTGTTGCCTAGTTCCTCCATCGACCTCGGTTCTAGCGTCCTCTCTAGCTTTGGATCTGATAGCATATGTGGGCACATGAGGATTAGAAGTAATAGAAAAATACAAAAATACTATATTCAACCTTGGAATCATAAGAATTACAAAGTTTAAATAGTGGTTGATTAAACAACCTTAGGGAATATAGGAGAAGTTAGGAAAAGAAGAATAATAGGGAGGAAAGGAGAAAGGGAATTTGGTGTTGTCCACCTTGCCACCCATGTCATCCAATCTGCCTAGTCAGCTATCGTCCAAGTCAAACTACCTACCTAGTCAGCTATCGTCCAAGGAGGTAAAAGGGTAAGATCCAAAGCTTACCATTGCAAAAAAAATTTTACTCCTTTTAACTGGCTTAATTTCCAACATACTCATGTTCTTTTCAAGTTCAAGTTCTTTGCATAACCAATGGGATTCAACAACAATGCTAATAAAACATTCTTCACATAACAATGATACTCATGTCCTTTTCAAGTTTAGTCTCAGATTTTTCACACAGCTAATGGCTTCAACAAATGCTTATAAAATAAGGTTTAATAGCAACTCTCAACCTAGAAAACCTTGAAGCATTCAACCAACCACTTTTGAAAAGGAAACCACAATTAATCATTTTCTCTCCAATGATATTTCAGAAATTAACCACCATAAACAATCAATAGGAGAATTTTCCCATAGCTTTTATGAAGATGAAGAAGCCTTTTGGTTGTCCACAAAATTTGTCTCACTCAACACACTTTCTTTTTCAACTTTCAACAAGGGTTAGATATTTTTATTAATAACACAACAATAAAATCCAAATAACACCTTATTACTCCTACTCAATAACATACACCATGTCACTTCATAAATGAATTGATCTCTTTTGAAAAAGAACAAAGCAACCTTCACTTTTGAACCTCTTTATAAAATCATAAATATCTCTTTACACACACCTTATTTCTCCCTCTAAGCAAGTTAATAAAATAGCCCTTGTAATAATATTTCCAATTATATATAATATGATATACTTCTAAAAAATAAATCACCATAAATCTCTCCTTTTTTAAACATGCATCATAACCCTTATTCCTCCTAGGGCAACTTTAGAAAAATAAAATATATCTAAAAATTATTAACTTGCCTCTGTCCCTAACGGGATTTGATCTCGTGACCCTCCTTGCTCAGTGCCTTAACCATAACCAACCTACCTTTGGGCCACATGCCTCACATGCTCAAAAGGAGCACACAACAAAACCTTATGTCGTGAATATTTGTGCCCTTCGAAAATAAAATGCGCTTCATGCATTTTAACACAACAAAATACCTTCGGCAAGAATCAAACTTAGGACCTCCTGCTTCATACACAGTGCATGAACCACTAGGCCAATGAGGTCTATATGTTTGGATTTACTCCATAATAGTCTCTTCAACGAATGTAAAAATTGTAAGCCTTTTAAAACCCTTTTGACACACACTTCGACACATGATGCACAGGCTCTTTTACCATTCGAATCCAAATATCAAATCGAGCGCTTAGGAAAATAAATCGAGACTTTGGGCATATATATATATATATATATATATATATATATATAATATTTCCTCCTCCTTTCCTTTGACATCGGTGCTATAATTTAAATATTAGTTTTATGCCTTTTCCTTTCTTTGACGTTGGTCCTATAAATTAAATTTTAATTTTAATTTTAAATAATTTAAAATTTTAACTTAACTATTTAAAATTAAATATCTTCATCACCGGGGCACCTTTTTCGATGAAACGAAAATCCAACTTGGTTTTTAAGAAAAACCCATTTCAAATCTGCCATCCATGGTTTTAAATAAAACCTTTTATTTTGCCTTCCTTGGTTTTCACAAAAACCCTATATATATCCATACTCTCCAAAATATCATAAATGCTTATTTATGAAATGCTTTGGCTACCAAAACTCAATGTGATCCATGTGACATCAATGATCCATGTGACATCAATGACAACATAAAATCACTCAAATTTCCAACATGGATTTTTTTTCTGCAATATTTCTCTATTGTTCTTATAAATGTGTGAGGATGTTCAAGATTTGTGATAATGTTGATCTAAGTAATGTGTTCTGATATGATTTTTAGAGTTGTTTAATGTGGTATCAATGATGTTAACCTAGTCATCCAAATTTTGTTCACTTTTATAATCCTAATATCTCTAACCCTAATCTCAAAACCCTGAGTGAGCATAATAGCGTCAACATCTTCTTTAAGTTGACAAGGAACCAGCCTACTCTAGAAGTTAGATAGGGAACTTTGTTCTAGTCTATACCAATGTTGAGTGTTGAGCTGTAGCTATGGGGTGCATTCCTGATCATAAAATAGGAAGATATACAATTACAGTGTCGAGTAAAACTTAAACGCAATTCAATACCCAACAGTTATTATCCCTATATCAATAGGTAATGTAATTGTATCTCTAAAATTTTCACTTGCTTCAGATAACTTAGTGTCTAGATAATGTTCAAGTGCTACAAACTATTCATTTTTAGTTTCTCTAAAAAGTGTTTGCAAGATCTTCTTTATTTTTACATCTTTTTTTTGTTTATCATTCTTAATAATGTTTTGTGTATGTAGACACGAAAAATTGACCCAATAAGGTGAATAATTTTCCTTAGATTTATTTTCTCCTTAAAAACGTAGGGTCATATTTGAGACAACTTTCATCCTACTAAATCTTATCCATTTTTTCTAAATCATATTCCGTTAGATCAGGATCGAAAAGATCTTTCCAACGGTATATTATATGACCTATTTTGACTTTGTTTGACCCTTTTAAATGTATTAAAACCGCACAAGGATCCAGCAGGTGTGACGTCACGTCCCACTTTTATGGGGCTCGTTTTTGTTGTTTCTAATTTAATTTATTTCTTTTATTATTTTTGGTCCACTTGGACCATTTTTTAAACCTGCCCTAGGGTTTCTTAGTGTCGGTTGTGAGTTTATTTGACCTATTTCTTTGTCTATAAAAGGGAAGATCAAAGTCAATTTTTATACATTGACATGAACACTGCTACAAACATGAACTCACGAACAACATGATCTTGCTTATGATCTAATTGTTCTCTGATGCTTTCTTGTTGCTTCTTCTTCATTGTGTGCTTCGCTACTAACCCCCGAAGTGCAACTTTTGGATTCGATCTACATTGTGTTATTTGTCTTTGGTTTGGTGGATCCGTTGGTATGAGCTTGGTGAAAAGACGAAGTGCCTTTTATGGAGGCTCTCATATTCTTCTCATTGTTCCCCCAAAATTCATCAAGCACTGTATTGATTTTCTTATATTTTAATTTTCGTCTTTGCATCATCATTAAAAGCATTTAGTAATTAGGATCTCTTTGTTATTTCTATGCATTGCATCTGTAGATTACTATAAAGCGTTGCTCATTATATTCTCTGCATGATATTTCACATCATGGGATTCACCTAGGGTAAAGTTTTCTAATTTGTCAATTTCATTACTTCCATTTATATATTTTTAACATAGCAGCATACTCTATTTCTGTTTTTACTATTTTTGTACATCTATTTTATGTTTAAACTCCAAAGGTCAATTTTTGATTTTATTTACAAAGGTCATCTAATTGGACCTAGGGCGCTTGATTGTTGCGCCTCCAAGGACTCTCTTACAACGGCCTAAGCAGGCCCCTAAGGCTAATCAAACATTTTTCTAGTCCATTATTTGTCTTTACAAGAACAGGTTTATTTTGACTTCACTAGGGCAAGGAGAATTAAAGCTTGGATCAACCATCGGTTTGAGTTAAGTGATTTGGTTCTTATTACTAGTTTTTCTAATCTACATTCTTAGGCATCTAAATACTAAAAAATATATAATTGGAATTTAGGTTAATTCTTACATATTTATCTTTAATTAATTTTGTTTTAATTAATTAGTTAATTATGTTTTAATTAATCAATTAATTTTGTTTTAATTAATTAGTTAATTCTATTTTAATTAATTAAATAATTATTTTTTATTTAGTTAATTCTATTTTAATTAATCAATTAATTCTGCTTTAATTAATTAGTTAATTTTGTTTTAATTAATTAGTTAATTCTATTTTAATTAATTAAATAATTTTGTTTTAATTAGTTAATTCTATTTTTAATTAATTAAATAATTCTATTTTAATTAATTAATTATGTTTTAGTTAATTTATTAATTTTGTTTTAAAAACTGCTTGAAACAAAACCCTAGGTTAGCCTCATTCAAAGAAAATAATCATATTAGGTTAGCTCTTGTATTTTGCATTTCTTGTATTCTATATTTATTTGCATTCCATTTTATTTTGTATTGTTAGTTAATTTTCGCTTTGTTTATATTTTCATTTAATTTTCGTTAATATTATTTGTCTTCTTAGTTTAAAATTAGTGAGGCCAAACCTAGGTTGTTTGTTTAAAGTGAACACATTAAAACTTTTCTTGTATATCCTAAGGAGTCTCCTTCTCTTGTATCCCAAAAAGGACTTGGAGCGAGTCCTAAAACTGTTCCTGGTGAACCCCCATACTTGTTTAGCTAACCGAGTATAGAGCACAACATTGATGAGGCCCAAAAATGCCTCATTATTGCACAATGTTTGACTACCATATGATAAGTTAATTGCCAAATAGTTGACTAAAATATACTATTTGTTAAGTGTTTGCATGATTTTATGTTAGGAATACTATATCTCTGTTTTTGACTATTTTCAGCATTTTGTGACTGATTTTGCTTGATTAAGTAGCAAGTAAAAACATGCATTTCAATTAACCAAATGTGGTATGCTGATATCCATTAACTTCTCAATGGTTTTTGAATGTTTTCCTGCCCTTCAACTTGTTTCAAATCCACATTGAAGCCAAAATTTTAGGACTGTCATAAATCTGAAAATCTAAAAAAAATAGCCATATAAAAATCAGCAAGTTGTCACTTTATAGGAACACCTTGAAGTTGTCAAGAAAAGCATGAGGATATGGATGGAATGAGTTCAGAAGGACTACAGAAGACATCTGACCTATTTAGAAGCATTCCCACATGGTCTAAATAGGCAGCAACAGGGTATAACAAAGCAGGGACAATTGTGCAACATTGTTGCACTATTTCAGCATGGTTACTTGGTGAATGAAGTGTATAAATTCAGTAGCAACTTGATGTACTCCTTCATGTTGATATTTGAATAATTTTTCCATGTTCTAATTTGTTTGAATTTGCAAGAAATGCCAATATTTTACAACTATGCAGTAGAGTTGGAAAATGCAGTAATTTACCATGTAAATTCTAGCAAGCTACCAATGAATGGCAAGGCATGGAATTCACACATGGAGAGGAATGAAGGCTATTGCAATCTGATCCTGAGAGCTAATCCACCTGAGAAATGCAGATGAAATCACTTGAAGAGCACATAGTTGTTCATTCCGAAGATCTTCGAAATGAGCAGACATCTTCGAAATGAGAAATATAGTCTCTTCGGAATGAGCGGACATCTTCGGAATGAGAAATACAATCTCTTCGGAATGAGCCACTTATCTTCGGAATGAGAACAGAAAGTGCTTTTTGACTTGTTGACTGATTTTTGATGATGGAAAAAGGGAAAGAAGGTTGAAAAGGTTAAAGGAAAATATCTCCCATATGACTTTGTCGTCCTTGCCATCCAAAGCCACCATTCATGGAAAAGATCAATTTTGATCCTCTTCTAGGATAAACCCAGAAATAACTGCAGCATAATAGGAAGTTGTTTGCAAGATAGAAATGGCATATTCTGAAGTGGAGAAAGATGTGTGAGATATTTCTAGACTCCTCCCATGTACTCCCACCACTGAAGATGCTTTCTAAGGGCCAATGACTACTACTGCAACACAAACTGTCCAGATTTGCATTTATTTCAGATCCAAAATTATTGGCAAATCACTGTAAAGTAGCACATAGGCTGATTTGAGCATGGGATATGTTGTAAATATTTATATAAATAACATAGCTCCCTCCTTGGTTGAGCCAGTTAGGAATTAGAATAGAGGAGAGTTTTCAATAGCAACAATTAGGACTGTATAATAATTTTCTGTAACAATTTTCAGCATGTTTTGTCATCAATAAAAGTGCAGTTATTTTATCATTTTCTATTCTGAGTGTTAATTAGTTAAGGAGTGCTTTTCACCTCCTTCTAGATCAGGAAGTATGGGCCCACTTTCAGATCTAGAAGGAGGATTTTTATGGCAGGTTTTAATCTGTAATTTTGCTACAATAGAATTAACAGATTACTTGTCAAGTTTACTTTTCTTATTTTAAGTTTGTATAATGTTCTTTATGTTTTCTATTATGTTTGTGTACAACATTTGTGTGTGTGTCAGATGAAAAATTATATTAAGCATTTTTCCTTTGCTTTCCATGTTTTCCTTGCTTTTCTGTTTTAGCAACTTTCCATTTTTAGCATATTTCATTTTGTTGTCAATTCCTATAGCAGAAGCTTGACGACCTTTTGTGGTAGGACATTGACAGGTGTTTTTAGCATAAGTTTCATTTACAAGCATCATTTCAATTATGCAAGAGTAACTAGGTTTCAATTCTGCAAATGTAACTTAGGATTTCATTTCAGCAACATTTAAATTCAACAATTTAAATTATGTTATTTTAATTCTGCAAAAGTAGATTAGACTTTCAATTTAGCAATTTCAATTCCTGCAACTTAGAATTAGTTTTTAGTTCCTACAAGTTTCTATTCTACAGATTAGGTTTAGTGTGACACCAAAAGGCTAAACCAAATCTGTCTCACCCAATAAATGCTTGAAATCTGAATGCCTGAATTGTACTCTGCCCTAGCCTTCTATCGTAGACAACCTTGGACACCACCCCGGATTGATAAGATCTTTGAGATTTAATGATGTGCTTAATGACAACGCATCATTTTGGCATCATTTCTAGGGAACACGGTGTTGTTAGAGGGTAAAAGTAGCCCAATAATTGTTAATTATACTAAATTGTGAACTTCAGAGTAAAATCTGGATAAATGATTGGTATTAGTAATAGTTTTTGGTAAATTGCATTTCAGTCCATTTAGAAAACAAGCAACCATAGGGAGGTGATCTTCACACCTAGGGGTTAAATTGCTTATGTTTGAAATTCTTGATAAAAATTGAAAGAATTCATCATCCTCATTATCAAGAAACATAAGATCTCTTAGAGGAGCCATCTGCTAGTACTACCATTTTTATATCCATATCATCAAGGTAGTATAAACAAATTTGTACTAGGTGTTGGGAAGACATCATGGCAGATATACAAGACTATCCCTTGAACAAAATAATCATATCAGCTACTTGTAGCATTTGTTCACAAGGACATATCACTGATAAATGCCATTTACTTCCACAACTCAGAGATGCAAAATTTGTTGCCTGGTCTAAATTCTTCTCAAGGGAGATCCCAACAACAACAAACAAAGCAAGTAAAACCACTACCTCCAGCCCAACCTGTGGTCAATATGAATAATACAGGACAGGTAACCCCTGTCTATGTAAGCTGAGTCAGTTAAAAAAAAAATCACAAAACTTTTGCACAATCAAAATAGAAGTTTACAGCTTAACAGTGATCCTAGAGTTTTGCCATTATTGCTTAAATATTGTTAGGGTTTTACCATGCTAAACCGCAACCTAACAATTCTTAGCCTACATCGACAATAGTTGATCTCATTAGAGGTGATCCTACCTGACAAGTAGTTGATCTGCTAAAGTTGTACACTTCTTGTATTATTGTGCAAACCAAAAATATATCTTTTTCAGCCCAACCTATGATCAATCTGAATAATACAGGATAGGCAACCCCTATCTATGTAGCTGAATCTAGTAAAAAAAAAAACCTACAGGAAATGTTATTGATTGCAACAACATCCAACTGTGCTCAAACAAGAACTTACCTGAGCTTGAAGAGACAAAAATCAATGGAGATACACAGAAAACCTTTAGTCCAAACACACAAAAATTAGCCTTGGATAAAGGAGAAAAACTAGAAAAACTGCACATAGAAAATTTACTTCCATTGAACTCCTTAGTAAGAAATTACAAAGGGGTAAATTCTGTCCTCCTAGGAATGAAACAAATTGAAGTGCAGCCAAGAAAATTCTTGAACATTATTAGTTGGATGACTTATAAACAAAAAGCAAAATTGTTGCTATTTTGAAACAATATTTCAATCCCTTTACATGGAATTACAAGGGTATATCAAGATTTTATCTTGATGTAAGCACTTAACATATTTTGGGAATTGGTATTTAATTGTTTCAAGTACATATTGACAAGATTTTGTAGACTAGGAGGCATGGACAACACTTGATTGAAGAAGTTTTCAGATATGGAGCAGTGCTTCTTTCTCCCATTGGTAATTCATGGAGGATGTTAGTGGTGAATGGACATTGCCTTCGGGTATACCATGCACCATTAACTAAGGAGGAGTTCTTGAAGGAGATTCCATTGGATGTACACATAATGGAAGAGAATTTCTCTTCAATATCAGATTTAGAGTGATGATAAAAAGTTTGACAAAAAGAAAAAAAAATACAAGAAAAGCAAAAAGAAGAATAGTCTTGTTTGTGAACTTCCTTCTTGGGTACAAGCAAGACAAGAAAAATTGAAAAAAAAAGAAAAAAAGAGAAAAAAATTGCAGCAAAGGCATGTCCCACAAAATGGGGATACATGAGGACAAGCATCAATTTCAGCAAGGAAGAGGAACAATGGAGCCAATACTTCATTTCCAGCAATAAGGAGGCAATTATGATGTAAGAAGATTCTTATTGCTCATCTAGAAAGGAAGGTTGCATCAATGTTGCAGGTTTCAACAGAAAGAGATGGTGTTTTCATACAACAATTGACATGTTTTTGCAGAATAAGGATTGGTCTTATCCAAATAAGAGTGAGAGATGTTCTCTCTCATTGAAGCACTTGAAAAAAAAAGGGACAGAAGTTGGTTGAAAACCAGAAATGGCAGCCTCTTCTGATGAAAAAAATGAAAAAAAAAGATGAAAAAAAAATGAAAAAAAAATAAAAAAAATGAATAATTCAATAGTGAAAACCTTCTTGGAGGCGCTACTGAGTTGGCTTGCATGAAAACCGATTTTTTGGCATGCATTGCCTTGTTGATCTACCCATCATTGTTCCACCATTGTACAAATCTCACACTGCACATGTGTTATGTTTATGTTTTCAGATAGCCTGCTAACAATCATCAAAAGCAGCTTGTAAGGTGCATGACCAATTTTCAGGACAGTAAGGTATGTGTTTCTTGCATTTAATTCATAGTAAACATTTAGCATTTAGTGTATGATAATCGGTATTTGGCATAAACTATTCATACAATATTGGCAAGTTGAAAATGGAACATGTTCAAGATGTCAAGAAACACCCCCTTATGCCCTTAATTGCATGGAAATTCCAAAACTGTGCAAAAACCTGATTTTGGGACAGACATGGCAACAATTCTATTTCAATTTGTAGGGCAAGTTTCAGAAGGAGAACTGCAAGTTTATATCTCACAATTGTCTGATAAATTGAAGGAGGATAATCAACAAAATGCACCTGAAGGTTCTATTTTAGTACTATTGGAATAAAATAGCAACATACAAAACAAAGAATAACATCTAAACAAAAGGATGAAGAAGGGATTTTTGATGTTATGGAAGGCTTATACACTCTAGAGATGGGCCCACAATAGAATCTGTAGCTAAATTTTGCATAGGAGGTCATTTCTGCATTTTTTGATGCATCTTCAGAATGAACAGTCATATCTTCGAAATGAACAAGCATATCTTCAGAATGAGCAGGATATCTTCGAAATGAGCAGAAACTGTACCAAAATTGTTGAAAATGCTACAGAATAGCAAAAAGAGTAGGGTACATCAAATATTGAGGTTCATAAGGCTCTACCACAAGTAAGTACATCCCTCAAGCATTTCAAATCCAAAAATTTTATCAATTTTGTTCAAAAGGTGCAAACAACAGAAATAAGCATTCAAGCTGAAATGTTGTTAAGAACAGAAAATTCCATCAGTAGTAGTGCATCTGCCAAATACGGTTCCACAATAAGACTATTGCAAGATGAATCACATGATATCAAGCCTTTAAGAGGTACCTTGCAGCACTAAAACTTGTAGAAAGACAGAAAAAGAGTCATACATGTGCTTAATTGCAAAATACTTGATATAGTGCAGCAAGGAGGAATTTCTCAGTTAGCAGGTAGCAAAGGATGTTGTTCACAAGAATAAAACCTGCATATTACTATGGCCTACTAAGATGCATGAGGGCATGCATCAGTTCAAGTTGGGGGGGATGATGAGGCCCAAAAATGCCTCATTATTGCACAATGTTTGACTACCATATGATAAGTTAATTGCCAAATAGTTGACTAAAATATACTATTTGTTAAGTGTTTGCATGATTTTATGTTAGGAATACTATATCTCTGTTTTTGACTATTTTCAGCATTTTGTGACTGATTTTGCTTGATTAAGTAGCAAGTAAAAACATGCATTTCAATTAACCAAATGTGGTATGCTGATATCCATTAACTTCTCAATGGTTTTTGAATGTTTTCCTGCCCTTCAACTTGTTTCAAATCCACATTGAAGCCAAAATTTTAGGACTGTCATAAATCTGAAAATCTAAAAAAAATAGCCATATAAAAATCAGCAAGTTGTCACTTTATAGGAACACCTTGAAGTTGTCAAGAAAAGCATGAGGATATGGATGGAATGAGTTCAGAAGGACTACAGAAGACATCTGACCTATTTAGAAGCATTCCCACATGGTCTAAATAGGCAACAATAGGGTATAACAGAGCAGGGACAATTGTGCAACACTATTGCACTATTTCAGCATGGTTACTTGGTGAATGAAGTGTATAAATTCAGTAGCAACTTGATGTACTCCTTCATGTTGATATTTGAATAATTTTTCCATGTTCTAATTTGTTTGAATTTGCAAGAAATGCCAATATTTTACAACTGTGCAGCAGAGTTGGAAAATGCAGTAATTTACCATGTAAATTCTAGCAAGCTACCAATGAATGGCAAGGCATGGAATTCACACATGGAGAGGAATGAAGGCTATTGCAATCTGATCCTGAGAGCTAACCCACCTGAGAAATGCAGATGAAATCACTTGAAGAGCACACAGTTGTTCATTCCGAAGATCTTCGAAATGAGCAGACATCTTCGAAATGAGAAATACAATCTCTTCGAAATGAGCGGACATCTTCGGAATGAGAAATACAGTCTCTTCGGAATGAGCCACTTATCTTCGAAATGAGAACAGAAAGTGCTTTTTGACTTGTTGACTGATTTTTGATGATGGAAAAAGGGAAAGAAGGTTGAAAAGGTTAAAGGAAAATATCTCCCATCTGACTTTGTCGTCCTTGCCATCCAAAGCCACCATTCATGGAAAAGATCAATTTTGATCCTCTTCTAGGATAAACCCAGAAATAACTACAGCATAATAGGAAGTTGTTTGCAAGATAGAAATGGCATATTCTGAAGTGGAGAAAGATGTGTGAGATATTTCTAGACTCCTCCCACGTACTCCCACCACTGAAGATGCTTTCTAAGGGCCAATGACTACTACTGCAACACAAACTGTCCAGATTTGCATTTATTTCAGATCCAAAATTATTGGCAAATCACTGTAAAGTAGCACATAGGCTGATTTGAGCATGGGATATGTTGTAAATATTTATATAAATAACACAGCTCCCTCCTTGGTTGAGCCAGTTAGGAATTAGAATAGAGGAGAGTTTTCAATAGCAGCAATTAGGACTGTACAATAATTTTTTGTAACAATTTTTAGCATGTTTTGTCATCAATAAAAGTGCAGTTATTTTATCATTTTCTATTCTGAGTGTTAATTAGTTAAGGAGTGCTTTTCACCTCCTTCTAGATCAGGAAGTATGGGCCCACTTTCAGATCTAGAAGGAGGATTTTTATGGTAGGTTTTAATCTGTAATTTTGCTATAGTAGAATTAATAGATTACTTGTCAAGTTTACTTTTCTTGTTTTAAGTTTGTATAATGTTCTTTATGTTTTCTATTATGTTTGTGTACAACATTTGTGTGTGTGTCAGCTGACAAATTATATTAAGCATTTTTCCTTTGCTTTCCATGTTTTCCTTGCTTTTCTGTTTTAGCAACTTTCCATTTTCAGCATATTTCATTTTGTTGTCAATTCCTGTAGCAGAAGCTTGACGACCTTTTGTGGCAGGACATTGACAGGTGTTTTTAGCATAAGTTTCATTTACAAGCATCATTTCAATTATGCAAGAGTAACTAGGTTTCAATTCTGCAAATGTAACTTAGGATTTCATTTCAGCAACATTTAAATTCAGCAATTTAAATTCTGTTATTTTAATTCTGCAAAAGTAGATTAGACTTTCAATTTAGCAATTTCAATTCCTGCAACTTAGAATTAGTTTTTAGTTCCTGCAAGTTTCCATTCTATAGATTAGGTTTAGTGTGACACCAAAAGGCTAAACCAAATCTGTCTCACCCAATAAATGCTTGAAATCTGAATGCCTGAATTGTACTCTGCCCTAGCCTTCTATCGTAGACAGCCTTGGACACCACCCCGGATTGATAAGATCTTTGAGATTTAATGATGTGCTTAACGACAACGCATCAAACATACCCCCATGGTTCACCCCTAAAAAAGGACTCCTTCCCAATGGATCCAGGTCTCCTCTTTGTTCAGGGAATCGTACGTGGTAGGGCAGTTTTCCCCCTCTACATATTTGGTGAACCCGACGTGAACACCTCCTTTTATTTTGAAAACTTTAAACAAGATCATTAATTTTGTTTGAAAGAACTTAAATAAACTAAAATTCTATTTTTGGTTAGTATTTTCTCCTATTTGTTTTTCACTACTTCTAATGGCTCCTTTCCTTAGAAGTCAGAGAAGACAATTAGAGTCTGATTATGTTCCTTTGGAAGATGACCATATTGATAGGGAAGATCCTAACATAGATCCAGAAGAACAAGAAGAGATAGAGGTAGAAACTGAAATCAATCCTGATCCTTTTAATGGTCCTAATGGTAGTTATGTCTTTTCATCATTTGATCATATTTGGGAATTTATGAAAGCTCATAAGGATAAATTAATGGAGTATATTGAGAGGGAAGCCCATCTTGAGAGAAATGCTACTCCTCCTCCTCCTAATAATTCTCCTGTGGTTGAACATAATATTCCTACATCTCAATCTATGCATCATAATAATCTAAGGAATCAAGTAACTCATACCACTACTAATACCACTAATGTTGAAAGGAATCCACAAGTCCCTTTAACTAGTAATGGTATGACCAATTGTTTTCAATTTCCTTCTCCATCCTCTTATATCAACACTATTGCTTCTATTCCACCAAATGTTAGCTATCCATTCTATACCACATATAATCAAAATCTGTCTAACATAAACCAAACATCAGGACTTCAAACTTACACCCCTCCTTTAGGAAGTCTGGGGAACATACATAGTGGTAATTCAGATGTGTAGAGTTTAGCAAATGTGGTGAATCAGTTAGTTTCAAGGATGGATATGATGCAACCTTCAAGGTTTACATATAGCTATAAGGACATGTGTAGTCAACCTTTGGATCCTATTGTTGCTGCAAGACCTTATCCAAAGCATTTTCCTATGCCAGTGTTGCCAATCTATAATGGGATAGAGGATCCAATAGAGCATCTCAGACGTTTCAGGATAGCTTGCCATGATATTTTTTATGATGATATGCTTCTATTGAAAACATTTCCAAAGAGTCTTGGTGGAGTTGCATTAGAGTGGTATTATCGGTTACCCAACTATTCTTTGACAAGTTTTGAAAAGACAGCAGAAATGTTTGTTCATCAGTTTAGTGCTTACATTGAAAAGGAAGTGACTATGAGAGATTTGTATGACTTAAAACAAAACAAGGAAGAAAGCTTTACAGACTTTTTAGCTCGATGGAGAAGTTTAGTTGGAAAGTTAAGACAGCATGTGTCACAAAGAGATATGATTGATATATTTATTGGTAATTTGCAAGAACAACTATCATATGCATTAGAGACTACTACTGTTACATCTTTAGATCAAGCTATTGACTTAGCCAGAAAAGTGGAACAAGCACTTATTAAAAGAGGTCAGCTTAAGTATAGAGAAGAAAAGTTTACTAAGTCTCAACATAAGAGTAGACATACAGGAGGTGATAATGATAGTAGGCCTATTAACAATGTCAACAACAACCTACAAAAGATAGTGCTTCAAAAACCTCCTCAAAGGAATTTCACAAGACTTAGTATACCTATGGAAGCAGTCTTAAAACAATTATTGGATGTTAAGGCAATTGAGTTACCTCCTATTAGATAGCCAGATACTTCAGCTCCTTGGTACAAGTCAGGTCAACATTGTGCTTATCACAGAGTAGAAGGTCACTGGACAAATACTTGCAAGAAGTTAAAACATGTGGTTCAGGATTTGATTGATGTTGGGCGTATTGACTTAGGAAATTTGCAAGCCACAAGTAATCAGACTCCAACTACAAATCAAGACATGGGGATATTCAAGGATCCCCTACCAAAACATGATCAACAAATAGCCAACCAAGTAGCTCACCAAGGTGACTCTTCATGTCATAATAATGTAGTTGGAATGGTTGGGGTAACCACAAGAAAACAAGTTTATAATCAGCAAGGTCAGAGTTCTACATCTCAACCTAGTTCAGTTCCAACAGAAAGTCAAAAAAATATTCAGCTACAAGGATTCCACCTATAGTGTTGAAACCACAACCAAAGGTTTCATTTGATCTTCAACAACAATTAGCTAATACTCCAGCAAAGATATCAGTGCTTGAACTTCTTCAGACTTCTCCAGATCATAGAAATGCTTTAATGGAATTTTTAAAACAATAGTTTGTTTCCCCAGACATTCCTCCCCATGCTATCACTAACACCATAAGTTCTTTTGGGATACATCATGTTTCATTCTCAGATGATGATAAACCTTCCTCAAAATTTAATGGAGATTCATCACTTTACATCACCGCACTTATTGGGGACACCCTTATCAAAAGAGTCTTGATTGATAATGGTTCCTCCCTCAATTTGTGTACATATCGATTCTTTCAAAAATTTGGATTAAAAGAGGAAGATTTAACAAAATCTGATATCATTATCAAAGCTTTCAACAATGAGTCCCAAGAGGCTTGTGGTGTCATCTCTCTTCCTTTGAAAGTTGGACCAAAAATATTGGATACTTTGTTTTATGTGGTACATTGTCCTGCATCTTTTAATCTTCTTCTTGGATGACCTTGGATTCATGCAATGAAGGTTGTCCCTTCTACTTTTCATCAATGTCTTAAATATGAATTTAAGGATCAGGTTGTGACTATCCTGGGCGACCCTCGACCATTTGAATTTTGTTCAAATATTGAGTTAGCCCAATTAGATTCTTATTCTTGTCCTTCTATTTCTTCAACAACTCCCTCATGTTCCTCATCTCAAATCTCCGAACATCTTCAAAATTTAAAAATAAGTGAGGAACATGAGACTCATCATTCTTTCTCTAATCATGATAATCATTTTTTTCAAGAACCTCTTCTGGATCTAGCTAAACTACCACCTTCACCTCGGACTATGGGCTTGCCTCATAAAAAGGGTGATGTTATACACATTGGCACATGTACTTTTGTCTTCGGTGGAACTGCTTTCAAAGAAAATATTCATGGTAGTAACCCATATTCCGACAAAGGCTCTTTTGCTCAATGTTATCTCACAAATAATTATCCCCTTCCTAAACAGATCCTGTCTAGAATGGGTTATGTTGGTAAAGGATTGGGACCACAACATAAGGGTATTCAAGAACCCTTGGATGTTGAGATTTGGCCGAGGAAGATGTGGTATAGGGTTTATACCTAATAAAAATCAACCTTTGCTTTTTGAGGATGATGATCATCTTATGACTTATGCTGAATATATGGAATATCAAAAGATGTCAATGGATGAATGTGCTAGTAATGATTTATTTCCTTCAAATATAATGCATTGTAATATGATTGATTCTATTTGTTCAAATATTATTCCTAAACATAAACTTAGTGATTTTGTTTATGATATCTCTTATGTCAAAAAGCATGGTACTCTTAGAAAATGTGTTGATTATCAAGCTATGGATGTTGATCAAAAATCCTTAAAAACATTCCTTTGTGAGTTTAAGGACATATTCAACCCAACACTCCATAGCTTGCTTCTTTGCTTTGATAAAGGACATAATGCATATAGGCTTTGTTTAGATTTTAAATCTCCTTAATCAAAGAACTTTAACATAACATAAATACACAAACATATAAAAATAATAATAAAAGCATCATGTAGTTGCATCCATGCTTCTTCTGCATCTTGTCTTGCTTGCTCATATTGCATTTATTGTCTGTCATCCTTGCATGTTTGCTTGACATCTAAAAACAACCTTGCATGATTACTTGTCATATTTGCATGACTGATTTTCCATGGTTGCTTGTTCATATAGCTTCTTTTAGGGGTTTTACGACAATGGCATGTGATGACACCTAGTTAGGTCATAGCTCACATGCATTGCATTTCCCACTAGGACTCTGATGCCTAGTAAGACCCCCCTAGGGATTTTTATTTCACTTTCTTCTACATTACTCCTTCTATCTCATCTACTATTCTTCTTACAACCCCTCTTCATTATGGGTTAACACTTGCAATATTATATTATATTATACACCCCACATAGGATTCTCATACATCCTAGCGGGTACTACATTCTTATCTTCTATTGGATCATACTCTCTTTTGACTCAGCAGGCTCAACACCCCATTACAGGATAAGCTCCTTGGCCATTGACAGTAGGCCTCGGCATACATCCTAGTGGGTAATCACCTCATAGCAGTCAATAAGGGAGCAACCATCCATAGCGGATCATACTCTCTTACACTTTTTGCAAGTGCTACACCCATAATGGGTCTAAATTTTGTTACGGTCTATAGCATTTGACTACACTGGTTCCTTGCAACCTACGCTAGTTCTATGACTTAGACCGCTCATTTTTCTCCTATTCTAATGGTTGACCTTTGGATCTTTATTTTTCTTCTTATTCTTCTTTTCTCTCCCTTTCTTCTTTCTTTCCCCTTCTTCTATTCATCCATGCATTTCATGCTAGTTGCATTAGGTTCATATTGTACCCAGTGATCTTTGCTTTGTTGCTTGCTTGCTTTGTTCTTCATGTTCCTATGTTTTGCTCTTTCTTTGCTTTGTTCTTTTCTTGTGTTTTGCTCTTTATCTGCTTTGTTCTTCGTGTTTTTGTGTTTTGCTTCTTTCTTTTTTTTCTCTGCTTTTTTTTTAGTTTCTTAAGGAAGTATTTTTCCTTTAGAAACTCGAGGGGGCACCCTAGCCATAGAGGCATTAGTGGTAGTAATGTCTCACCCTGTGTGCAAGAGTCCAGAGTGTCCTTTGTGATACCCCTTTTTGCACCACCCCTTTGTCCAAACCTGGCCACCCCTTCTCTATGTTTGTTGTTTTCTTGCCCATAGGAGTCTACATATTTCTTTGATGTATTTACTTGGCCTTAAATACATCAAAGAGGGGGCAAAATGTAGACACAGAAAATTGACCCACTAAGGTGAATAATTTTCCTTAGATTTCTTGTTTTCTCCTTAAAAACGTAGGGTCATATTTGAGCCAATTTTTACCCTACTAAATCTTCTCCATTTCTTCTAAATCCTATACCGTTAGATCGGGCTCGAAAAGAGCTTTCCAACGGTATATGATATGACCTATTTTGACTTTGTTTGACCCTTTTAAATGCATTAAAACCGCATGGGGGTCCAACAGGTGTGACGTCGCGTCCCACTTTTATGGGGCACGTTTTTGTTGTTTCTAATTTATTTTATTTATTTATTTTATTATTTTTGGCCCACTTGGACCACTTTTTAAACCCGCCCTAGGGTTTCTTGGCGTCGGTTGTGAGTTTATTTGACCTATTTCTTTGCCTATAAAAGGGAAGATCAAAATCAATTTTTAAACACTAACATGAACACTGCTACAAACACGAACTCACGAACGACATGCTCTTGCTTACGATCTGATTGTTCTCTGCTGCTTTCTCACTGCTTCTTCTTCATTGTGTGTTTCGCTACTAACCCCCGAAGTGCAACTTCTGGATTTGATCTACATTGCGTGATTTGTTTTCGGCTTGGTGGATCCGTTGGTGTGAGCTTGGTGAAAAGACGAAGTGCCTTTTGTGGAGGCTCTCATCTTCTTCTCGTTGTTCCCTCAACATCCGTCAAGCACTGTATTGTTTTTCTTATATTTTTATTTTTGTCTTTGCATCATCATTAAAAGCATTTAGTAATTAGGATCTCTTTGTTATTTCTATGCATTGCATCTGTAGATTACTGTAAAACATCGCTCATCATATTCTCTGCATGTTATTTCGCATCCTGGGCTTCGCCTAGGGGTAATTTTTCTGATCTATCAATTCCGTTACTTCCATTTACATATTTTTAACATAGCAACATATTCTATTTCTATTTTTACTATTTTTGTACATCTATTTTATGTTTAAACTCCAAAGGTCAATTTTTGATTTTATTTGCAAAGGTCATCTAATTGGACCTAGGGGGCTTGACTATTGCGCCTCCAAGGACTCTCTTACAATGGCCTAAGCAGGCCCCTAACGCTAATCAAACATTTTTCTAGTCCATTATTTGTCTTTACAAGAACAGGTTTATTTTGACTTCACTAGGGCAAGGAGAATTAAAGCTTGGATCAACCATCGATTTGAGTTAAGTGATTTTGTTCTTATTACTGGTTTTTCTGATCTACATTCTTAGGCATCTAAATATTAAAAAGCATATAGTTTGCATTTAGGTTAATTCCTACATATTTATCTTTAATTAATTATATTTTAATTAATTAGTTAATTTTATTTTAATTAATTAGTTAATTCTATTTTAATTAATCAATTAATTTTGTTTTAATTAATTAGTTAATTCTATTTTAATTAATTAAATAATTTTGTTTTAATTAGTTAATTTTATTTTAATTAATTAGTTAATTATGTTTTAATTAATCAATTAATTATGTTTTAATTAATTAGTTAATTATGTTTTAATTAATTAAATAATTATATTTTAATTAATTAATTTTGTTTTAATTAATTAAATAATTCTATTTTAATTAATTAATTCTATTTTAATTAATTTATTAATTATGTTTTAAAAACTGCTTGAAACAAAACCCTAGGTTAGCCTCATTCAAAGAAAAGAATCATATTAGGTTAACTCTTGTATTTTGCATTTCTTGTATTCTATATTTATTTGCATTCCATTTTATTTTGTACTGTTAGTTAATTTCTGCTTTGTTTATATTTCCATTTAATTTTTGTTAATATTATTATTTGTCTTCTTAGTTTAAAATTAGTGAGGCCAAACCTAGGTTGTTTGTTTAAAGTGAACACATTAAAACTTTTCTTGTATATCCTGAGGAGTCTCCTTCTCTTGTATCCCGAAAAGGACTTGGAGCGAGTCCTAAAACCGTTCCTGGTGAACCCCCCCTAATACTTGTTTAGCTAACCGAGTGTAGAGTACAACATACCCCCATGGTTCACCCCTACAAAAGGACTCCTTCCCAGTGGATCCAGGTCTCCTCTTTGTTCAGGGAATCGTACGTGGTAGGGCAGTTTTCCCCCTCTATAGTGTATAATGTTTCAAATGTTCCAACATTTTTTCAATATCCTCTAAGGATGTATTAATAATTTATTCCATAATAAAATCATTTTATGTTGAAGACCTTATGTCTCCCAAATTTCAAATAACAAATTTTCAATTCCATAAAATCAATTTTTTTGGAGTAGAAATCCTTGTTTCTCCAAAATTTACTTCAAGCAATCAATTTTCAATCTTCAAATAATCAATTTTTTTAAATCAACTTTTCAATTTTTAATTGCAACCAATTATCAAATTCAATTTCAATTTTCTTATCTCTCCAAATTAAATTTTCAAATTCAGTAAAGCTCTAAGCTTTAATATGCTTCTTATCACTCCAAATATTAAAAATTAATTAAAAATGTAATATTTACAACTTCTATTACAATTAGCGAAGCTTAAATTTCAATAATACCTTATTATTCCAAAAAATGATTATGCGCCCTAAATATTTTCAAAAGCTTTGATAAAGATATGTGCCATATATTACTTTCTTTAAAAAGACTTTGTAACTAATCAAAGTCTTACCTATGACTTCTACCAAGTGTTAGATAATATTACATTATTTGGTACATTCTAATGTACCCCCATGGTAGCTTCATGGTACATCTTGTAAATATTAGATTAGGGTTATAATATTTTATGTAATGTAATAATGTGCAGGAAATGCACAAGTGTTATGTAATGTTGTAATGTGTAGGAAATGCACAAGTGTCATGTGAGTAAGTGTGCAAGTGTAATGTGAGTCTATGTGCACAAGTGTCTTATATGTAAGTGTGCACAAGTGTCTTTAGATTAGAGAGTGCTAAGTGAAGAGTCATGTCTAGGTGTACATACAAGATAGAGTCATGTGTATGCAAGTGTCAAGTAGAGAAGCCAAGAGTCATAAGACTTGGTATATGGAAAGGAATAGTCAAGTAGACAAAGATTCATTCTAAAATGGCTATATATTACTCTATGGAGGATCATTAGTGATATAAAATATGTTATCAATATCATCAAATATAGATAATATGTAAGTGTGCACAAGTGTCTTTAGATTAGAGAGTGCTAAGTGAAGAGTCATGTCTAGGTGTGCATACAAGATAGAGTCATGTGTATGCAAGTGTTAAGTAGAGAAGCCAAGAGTCATGAGACTTGACATATGGAAAGGAATAGTCAAGTAGAAAAATATTCATTCTACAATGGTTATATATTACTCAATGGAGGATCATTAGTGATATAAAATAAGTTATCAATATCATCAAGTATAGAGAATCAAGTGCTACATTTGTAAGAGAAAGAGGAGTAATAAATATTGCATACATTTGAGCAATTAATATTGTAAGTTGTGTTACATGCTTTGTTCATGTATGATTCAGGATTTATAACATTCATAGTGTTTCTTTTTAATGAATGTTATTTGATATATTATAATACTTAATTTATATATTACCTATCTCATATTATTCTACTTACATTGTTATTTGATCTTACTATATTGTGGTTATCTTATATTTGATCCTGTGGAATTTATCCTATGATTTTTATATTAACATTAAGGCTTCAAAAGCCATCACCAGGTCTACTGCAATTACCACGCATTAGCATCTACATTTCTTCAATATTCCACATTGATTCCCATGCAAACTCTACCTTTGAACGTTATAAATATGTATGCATCACTTTCAAATATTATTGTCCAAGCAAATCCAATTTGTTGTAATTGATATGAATGAGAATTTAAACTTTATTTACCAACATAACTTCAAACTATTGTTCCTCTTTCTTCATGCATACACAGGTATTTCATGGATGAAGTTATGCTCTGAAATTTGTTCTTCTCAACTAGTTTGAATATTTTATCTTAGGTTGTTCGACTAGTATTCTTTAATAGATTATGAGCAAAAAATGGCATTAAATGGCTTCAATATTCAATGGTGTTTCACAGAATTATAGGCACTTCATAGAATGTTTTTTTCTACAATATATTTCAATATTAGTGCCCCCAACACTATATTCTATGATTTTCTTCAAACTTTCTTGTTGCTTTTTTAATTTTCTTTCTACCTTTCTCTTTAAATAAAATAGGCAGTGGTGTTAATCAACATTCTCCTATTTCAATAATATAGAGGTAGCAAATATTCAAATATATCAGGAAAAAATAATAATCAACTTCTCCTTCAATATCTAATCCTCCAATATTCTATTCTACCAATTATCAATTTGAGTTATCAACTCAAATATAATATGAGCCTTTAGCTCTTTAATTATAAAGATTTTTCTTTAAAGCTTTGTCACACCAGAGTTCTTCTTTGATCCTAGATTTTAACTTACAACTTATTGTCTTCAAATTTAAATTCACACAAAATTTATCCAATGCTATCTTTTAGAATCTATTATTTCTTACAAAATTTACACCAAAATTTTCTTGTGATCCTACCTTTTCAATATGAATATCACTCCAAAATTCTTCAAATATTCACACAAAATTTTTTTGATACTAGCTTTAGAGTCTACTCAAAGTAGCTATGATACCATTGATGGATTTTTAACCATATTTAATAACAAGTCCCAATATTTAGGATCTTAAGTAAGCTAAATATTTGAGCAATCGACATAAATGGCCAATATCAATGAATATAACATTCATGAAATTACAATAATATTATGCATTATCTAGCCAATAACAATAACAATATGCATAAACAAACTTAAAATATAATTTCTTAAAAGTGTATACAAGCTTCAATATTCATAGATAAATCTTATGTTACAATACATGGAGCTTTGTCTCCATAATATAATCTTTGAAGGTGACTCTTCAATACTTGACTATTGCTCTCCTTGCATATTTGAGAGATGCATCCTTTCCTCTTACACACATAAGACAAACCTCTCATATCCTTGGCTTTACATATTACCACTTGTATACTTCACACCTACATATGAATCTTGACTTTCTATAAACTTGCACACTTAATTACATGACACTTTCACACTCTATACACTTGCACACATTGTTACATGACACTTGTACTCATCCTACACATAGAAACATACTTTAGGAGAAATATAAATCACACACCCTAAATTTTAGATTCACACACTAATCTAATATTACAATATACAATGGTACCATGGGGGTACATTCACTTCTACCAAATTATGTACTATTCTCTAACACTCCTATATTACATTATTTGGTTATTGAAGACTATAGTCTTCGATCTTTGATTCTTTATTTTATCCTTTGGCTTTGGCTCTAGCACTATTTGATGTCTTGGAACTGATCTAAAGTATTTGATCTTTCCTTATCTTTAGCTATCTTTCTTTGGTTCCTTTTCTATATTCTTTTGTTTCTCTGCTCTATTCTTTTTAGTCTTGGTCTTTGATCATATTCTACTGTTTTTGAGAGTTTTTTCCTATTTTCGTAACATTTATCAATAGATCATAAGCATATGACTCATATCCTTCAGTAGTACTAATTTGTATATTGTCTAATGTAAAATATAAAGTTATATAATTGTTGCACTCATTGCTCACTGAAGAATCTTTTATATTCTATTGTCCATTTTTTTAATAGAGTTTTTTAAGTTTGATAATTATTTTCTTCTTATTTGATCTTGAACTTCTAAAGAGAGTAATTCCATATATGTTATTATCCCTATATCAATAGGTATTGTAATTGTATTTCTAATATTTTCACTTGCTTCAAATAACTTAGTGTCTAGATAATGTTAAAGTGCTACAAACTATTCATTTTTGGCTTCTCTAAAAATTATTTGCAAGATCTTGAGTTTTGCATCTTTTTTTTGTTCACCATTCTTAATCATGCTTTGTGTATAATGTTTCAATTGTTCTAACATTTCTTCATTATCCCTTAATGATGTATTAATAATTTCTTCCATAATGAAATCCTTTGATGTTGAAGATCTTAAGTCTCCCAGATTTTAAATAATAATCTTTCAATTTCATAAAATCAAAATTTCAATTTTTTTTTAATTCTTTTGGAATAGAAATCCTTGTTTCTCCAAAATTTAATTGAAGCAATCAAATTTTCAATATTAAAATAATAAAAAAATTTAAATCAACTTTTCAATTTTTAAATGCAACCAATTATCAAATTCAATTTCAATTTCCTTATCTCTCCAAATTCAAATTTCAAATTCAATAAATCTCTAAGCTTTAATCTACTTCATATCACTCCAAATATTAAAAACTAATTAAAAATTCAATATTTACAACTCCTATTGCAATAATCAAAACCTAAATTTCAATAATACCTTATTACTCCAAAAATGATTATGCACCCTAAATATTTTTAAAAGCTTTGATAAAGATATGTGCCCTATATATTACTTTATTCAAAAATAATTTGTAAATAATCAAAAAACAATTTGGTAGGTGGTAGAAATTATATTATATGGGTTTTAACTAGTTCCCAAAACCAAAAACATAAGCATATGATGAAAATTATGTAGAGAAGCACAAAACAGAGTAACTAATCAAATTTTTAGCTTTGACTCCTGCCAAGTTTATTGCAATTACCTTGCATATAATTTTCAAATAAACACCAACAAAAATGGATATGAATATAATTACTAGCAACAAAATAGCTTCCAAGACCAGTGGATCCAAACTAGAGGTATCCCCTTCATCATAGACTTTAGATGTACCTATGCCAGATTATACCTCCAACATTGAAATATTGAACGACTTGACTATGTATTTTCTAAAGCATAAAATTCAAAAGGACTAAGAGCATTAGGGAAGGTGCATGGAAAATATTCTAATCCACCCAACCTATAAGCTTTAGCTCAAGTATTTGGAGTAACAACATAGCACAATACCGAGTGCTTGAAGGGCACCATTATTATGAACTAGTTTTGGCATGTATAGAGTTGTATAATCCTAGCACTCGAGAAATAAAATACTTGAATAGGTATTTTAAATAATATATTTTTGGATATATTATATGGCATATGTTTCTCCTATTTATGGGGGAACATAACATCAACATGGAAGATATGGTGTAATTTTATGAACTCTCAAGCAAATAAAAGATAATTTTTCTATGCATCGAGTACAAGGACCTAAGCCCAAATGAGCCATTGTTGGAGAGTCCATAACTCTCAACATGTTTGGTGAGATCAAGAAATATGCTTTGATTATTCTAGCTTTTAAATTTATGTTAGAAAATGATAAAAGTGTGGTCTTCACCCAATTGGGTGTTCTATACAAGATGAAGCATGCATCCAAGGAGGAGAAGATGACACTAGACTTCGTTGAGCTAGTTGAAAAAAAACATGAAGGGTGAGTAAATTTTCAACCACTTGTGTGTTCATACATTCTTGATTTTTAGTGTATTTGATCTTTTTCAGCATCCATGAGCATGTTTGGATTTAAATAAAAAGTGGTCAGATAAGGAAGGTCAAAATTTGTTAATGTATTCTTGGACAAGGGCCTTTTTAAAATATTCTTCTTATTATTCTTTTGTAGAGAATTTTTTTCTCTAGCCATTATGTTTTTGAGATATTCCTAGCCTAAGTTCCTCTCATAGACCTATCACTCATTTGTATAAGAGGTACTTCCTAGGGATTGGATTTTTTCTAAAAAAGGTACCATTGTTAGAATACATGGTTTCAATTTTGCCTTGTATCTTCTTCCTAAATTTGTTCCAGAAAGAGTTTTCACTCTAGAAGTATTCAAGTATTTGGACCTAATTTATAAGAAATATGAGAGTGAAAAGGTGAAGACATACTATTACAATATCCCTATCAGCTTGGGAGGATTGCTCCTTCAGAGAAGAAACGTTTTGTCCATTGAATGGTAAGCTAAAAGAGCTAGCGCTCAAGAATGAATAGGGTAACTAGGATTATGATCCTTAGGGGAAGTTTACCACATATTTTAATAGAATCAAAGGTCTAAAATTTGAACATGAGCATAGGCCCAGTGTCGAGGTCCTAAGAAATATAACAAATAAATCTAGCACACACCCCCTAAGCATTCTCATTAAGCCTCCTCCAAAGTTAGGTCATATGAATATTTTGACCAGGAAAAGGGTGAGGTCAATCTATAGAGCAAAATAAGTAAAAAGAAGAAATATGCTCCTACACTAGAATAATCTTAAGATCAAGACTTGGTGGATAATGTGGTAGTGAATCAACAAAAAGAAAACGAGGTATGACACATTACCTACAAATGAGAAATTTAGAAAATTCAACAATGAAGAATGTCCAGATGCTAAAAGCTTAGGGTCAAAGCAATGGAATGAGGAATAAATAGGCATTGAGATTGATAAGGACATCAAATATCATATAGCCTAAGTATTAGCTTAGGCATATTTTATTTAATTCATGCTAATAATGTGAGCCTCATTGCTCATGCTAGCTTCTAGTTGGCAGGTTGTTTTAGACAACCTCCTAGTTGTTAGTTGTTAGCACTTAGTTAGAAATTATTTATCTACAAATAACTAAGGTAACTAAGTTCTAAACAACTAGGATGTTGTCTATAACAACATGCCAACTAGAATCTAGCATGAGAAATGAGACTCACATTATTAGCATGAATTAAATAAAATATACCTAAGCTAATACTTAGGCTATATGATATTTGATCTCCCCATCAGAGACACTCCAAAAGATAAAAAATGATAAAAGGAAAAAATATGGAGCTTAGGAATATCCATCTAAAATATCAAAATAAGGCCTAACCACTCCTCCTCCTAGAAGGCCTTCAGCACCAACATCTCCAACACAATTCACTCCATGATAGGAGATCCTACATCAAGAGGCTCAAAGGAAATAAAATCCAAAGCCAAATCCAATAGCCAAGCTTGATAATATAAATAAGAATAAAAGGGATACTTCTATGACTATGTTAATTACTAGTGAGACTTCTCTACCTCCCCTTTCATCCCCTCGTATAGATTAACCACTAGCCCCACAAATTGTTTTAACTGCATCAACCCAAGCACCTAGCATTGTAGCCATAGAATATACACCTCCTACTATTCCTACATCCCTCTCTATTCATGAGGCACTTCCACTAACATTCTCATCAACTCCTACCTCTCTGATTCCTCCTTTAATGCTTTCATTATTTAAATCCTTATCTACATTTCTTTCACCTCAGAGGTAGCAAGAAGGATCATAAGCAACAATACTAGATTTTAGTGCAATATAGAATTTTTAGATATTTTACTAGAATATGACACAATACAATCAAAAGAAACAAGCCAAGCAAGTGCAACAACCATATACAACTCAAATAATTAGCCACTTTTCCCTCTAAAATAAATATTATTGTTCACACAAAAGGATCCATTTACATCAAAATCATAAGGGATTTTTTTTTTTAATATTGGCATTTGATAATAGTAGGGATTGATCTAAAAAATACATAGTCTCAAGATAAGGTGTAACTCATTCAAGAAACCGAAAATATGGTTGCATAGGAATATGAGTCATTAAGTCACAAGT
Source organism: Wollemia nobilis (assembly GCA_028583015.1). Lineage (NCBI taxonomy): Eukaryota > Viridiplantae > Streptophyta > Pinopsida > Araucariales > Araucariaceae > Wollemia > Wollemia nobilis. The sequence continues at coordinate 255,782 of JAQPPZ010010477.1, forward strand.
TAGCAAAAAAGGAGAATAAACTAGAACATGTAAAAAATACTCCAAGCAACTCTTAGGCAGAGAGCAAAGTGCTCCAAAACCAAACAATTATACTTGCTAAATGCCTAAAGGAGAAGCATTTAGAATCTCTCTTGAGATAAAAAGAGTAAATCAAAAGCCTCATAAATAGGCTCACTAGTTAGAAAGCTCATTTTAATAAAGAAAGAGATATTCTCCAAAAGTAGTTGGAGGAGCTAAGGAAAAAAATAAATGTGGAGTAGCACCAAGGTATTAGGATCCTCATTAAGGAATTCAGTGATGCCTATAGGTACGATATTAGTAATAGTACAATGGCTATATTCCAAGTATTCAAATTTTTTGATGTAGTTGTTGATCAAAGTATTCAAGTGACTCAGGAGATTGAGCATAACCTCACTAAAATCTCTACAAAGTTGGATGATGCTATAATTTATTGGATAAAGCTATCCATTGTGTCTAACTCTTAGGTGATATCCACCAAAATTCAAGATAGAAAGGTAAAAGGATAGAAGGTAATTAATCTCCTTTGAAATGAGTGGATGGCACAACAATGCAGATGCCAAGTAATTACCTTATTTTCTACTAATGGGAATCTCAAGGGTCATATTGACTCTTTAGTATAGAAAGGACATCCCTCTCCTTATAGCAAATACAACAATACATCCTTAGAGCAAGAATATTTATAGTTGATGGCATAGTGCAAGGAGGATATTTTTCTTTTTGAAGAATGGTTAGACCCTCCTACAATAAACTATTTGGCTTAGAAAATGAGACCATTGGTAAAGTTAAGGATTTAGGTGCATGAGGTTGCCAATCAAACAAATATTTCCTCCTATAATGACCAATTTGAGATCTAAGTAGTCTATAGAAACTTTGGGCAGATCCATTACCCTTCATATGAGGAGTGGGGAGAAATAAATCAAGCATTGGATAGGTTTCTAGATTTATAATTTTCTATATTATTTTCTTTGCATTATTTTTGTATTATTTTTCATATTCTTTCAAATTTTGACTTTGTGCCCAAGTATGAAGGAAGTAATTTTGAATTCTCCTTTAGCAAGCAAGAATGCCCCTATGAGTCACTATAACTATAGTGAATTCACACTACACACACAAAAATTTACCTTGAGTATATTTTTGAAAGAAGGATGAGACAAAGGCAAAGCTGATGAAAGGAAAAGAAAGAGACATCAAACCAATGCTGGAAAAACATTCTGATCAAGCATCGATGCTATTTTATAAAACAATTGACCAAGAGAGAAGGGAAAAATTTCTAACCCATGCTATATAAGTTTCCAAAAATTAGAGGATTTCAAAAAAGTTTTGAAGGGTGTAAGAAGAGAAAAACTTCCAAAATTTGAAAGTTAGGAAAGTTTTGAAGGAGAAAAGAGGAAAGTTTTGAGAGTTATACTATGATTTGTAATAAACTTCCAAAGGTAGATAAATTAAAATTTCTTAGACATAAAAATCCAAAATGTTTGAAAATGAAAGAGAAAAAACTTTCATAAACCATTCAACAAAAGTTTAGCCAGGCCATAAAAGTTTATAAAATTCCAATGTAGGAAGATGAGGAAAAGTTTCAGTGACTGTCTAATTGAAAATTAATAGTTGGCATCACCTTAGAAGATAAAAGGAAGTTAAAAAGAGAACAAAAGTGTCTCAGGAGGCAGGGCACAATACATAAGTGGCCAACAAGGAATAGTGTTTAATTATGGAAAAGCGATAGGTAGGAGAAAGATCGAGTTTTAAGACATCATTGCTAGTGCACAGGCTCCCAAAATGATAGATGGGTTGAACTATGAGTCGTTACTGAAAGAAGTTAAGGATAATCTACTAGCATCACTTGGGTTAGCAATCTAGGAAAATTGATTAGCCTATTAAAGACAAGAACATGGTAGTTATAACAAAAATACCCCAGTTGCAAGCTTATTGAAGTGGTAAGGGCTTTGATCTCTCTTTAATAGGTCCAAGGTTCAAATCCCACTCAGTATGAGGGGACCGAAACCCCTCACTAAAACTTGTGTAAACTCATTAAAATAAATAAAATCACCCCAAATCTGATAACAGTGATTGCAAAAGGAATTTGTGCTTTATTTTTAGGATCCATAGGGTTGCAATTGAGATTATCAGTTATAGTTGAGCTCATAATTGATTATTCTAGATCTAGATACCTCAAAGGACTAGAATGACATAAATTAGACTACATCGAGGGAGCAACAAGGAGGATATGATATGAATACTTGTATAAATTTTGGGAGGAAAATATTCCCATTTTTTCTATAAATAGTAGTAGTTTAGGCATTATAAAGGATTGGTCAGTTGTTGGTTGTAACTCTCCCTTTATTTTATTTTGTATAATAGTATAGACATGAAACCTAAGTGGTTCTTGTTGACACTTTTTGTCACATTATACAAGGGGTAGAAGAATAGCAAGATTTTGTATAATATTAATTATTACCTTTTTTAAATGTATGTAAGTTACAACAATTTTGGTTTTCATAGCCATTCCCCTTGTACATAAAAGAAGATAGAAAGAGCTTCGTAGCTAGGATAGCTTCGCTGAAGGGAAGAAGAAGAAAATAAAAGGAACTTCGGGCCCGAAGGGCTTCAAGGAGTTACTTCGGGCAAAAAATCAGCGAAGCAATTTTTTCGAAGAAGAATACAAGGAAAGCACCAGAGGAAGCTTCACACCCGAAACATTTCCAGAAGGCGTTCGGGTGAAAGTCTTGTGAAGCGCCACCCCCCACTGAAGGAAGAGAATCGAAGTTGCAAGGTGAATTGGCTAATGCAAGAAAAGGACTTCGAGCCTGAAACATTTCTAGCAATCACTTCAGCCCTAAACTTTGTGAAGCGGCATTTGCTAAAAGAAGAACACAAGGAAAGTGCCAAGAAGAGCTTCGCACCCGAAGCATTTCCAAAACTACTTCGGGTGAGAATCTAGCGAAGAGGAATTCAAATGGCAGTTTTGCCCGAAGAAGGAAGGCCCAAGATCAAATTTCAAAGTCGCTAAGTTAGAAGAACTACTTCGGGCCCGAAGCACTTCCAAAGGCTACTTTGGCCTAAAAACTTGTAAAGCGGATCTCGAAGCAAACATTGAAAATGCTTTGCCAGAAAATCGCCGAAGCACCCACTTCGGGCCCCTCCACCAGCGAACCATTTCTACTTCAACCGCAAGCCTCCCGAACCATAATTTCAAAGAGAAATCATGATGAAACAGTCCTTTGAGGCATCAGCGAGGCATAGCAGTGGAGAATGAAGGGCCCCACTTTAATAAATCTACTTCGACGCCCAAACCTCTCTAAGTTGTGTTGCGAAGCTCAACTCTCCAAAGTACCAAACCCAGAAGGAGGATCTGTTTTTGCCCAAACCTATTACGAAGTAGAATTGCGAGAAGAGATATGGAAAAGTACTTCTAAGGCACGCACTTCAAGCTGGGTATTTTCCCAAGGTGGTCAGCTACCTCATAAATACATTTTTCCTTGCCCGAAAAGTTCGCTAATCATTTTGGGAAATTGGGCACGAAGCATCAGTCCCTGAAGGAGAACCCGTCAAGCATGGTGGCTACTCGAGTATTGCATCCAAAGGCTAAGGACAATCCAAACGGCTCATTAAATGTCTACTTTTCGGATGAACTCGGCTACAGGTGCTATTTTTGGTAAACGATTTGAAAGTTCTATTGCAATAGCCGCGAGGAGCTGACTTTCTGGGGCTCAAGGGGGTACTTCTCCATGATGTGCAATTATGACTCAGAGGTTCATGTCCTCTATAAAAACCTAGGCATTGTAATGTAAAATGGGGGGAACTTTTTGCTAGAAAGCTATTGTAACTTGATGTCCTGCGACTAATACTAAATATTTTTTGAGCTTCGTTTCTCTCTTGTATGCTGCCTTTTGTGCTTAATTCTTTTTTCTTTCCTCATTTGCATACTGTAACTCTGAATCCTGAATTCGATGTGTGATTGGGGACTGTACCCCTAAAATTTGCCCTGAAGGACACATAGGAGAGGAAAAACGCCATATCGGCTTTCTTTTATGCTGCCTGGTGGATTGTGGTTTCTGTTATTCCCTTGTCTCAAACGCTGTTACTCTGAATCTTGAATTCTAGCGAGAGAGAAAGGAGAACCCTACGAACTCGTCCAGAGGATACATAGGGGGGCTAGTATCGTGTTTCCTTAGTTTTACTCTTGGTGTTCTTTGTTGCTATTCAAGTTATTGGTTGGTGATCGTGCTTCTTGTTATTCCCCACTCTTAATCAGTAATCTCTCTCCCTTTATCCCTTTTTATTTTCTTTTTTCTAACCCTAACTCCTTTTATCTCTTTCCTGCACCCTTATCTCAAACCCCCAAAAGTAGATTAGTATAGGAGCCGGCCTTTCTTCGAATATTGGCACGAGGGGCATCTCTTCCCTTCGGTCTTTCAAGGTTGGTCACAGTTCTAGGGCGCATACACTTTACCAAAATCCTTTCCTGTGCGGATTTGAATACCAACAGTTCTATGGGTAAGCTTTCAAGCCTTCACTTTTGGCATGATTTGTATTATTCATAATCATATATATACTGGAATCCATGACTACTGGGATTTTTCTATCATGTTTCTTGTGTGTATGTATGTTTATGCACATGTATAAGAAGTCATGACTACTTCATTTTTATCTTATTTATTCTATATGCAATCAATGCTTAACCATACTTGTTGAGAAGAGATAGTTTTTACTTTGAGCTATTGGCACAAAAGACTCACATGTTTATTTATCCCATTGTTATATCAAATAATATTATGATCTTGGCACACTAGTTAGATTAGGATTTTCACTTTCCTCTATTTCCTTTGTTTTTCTTTCCCTTTTCCTATGCACAAAAATATAGGTAGATTAGGTTAAAGGAGAGAGCATTGAATATCATGTCTGATAAAGAGTCAACCTTGTAAAAATCCCTAGATACAATCCAATCGAGTTGCTTATCTTACTGTCAAAGTTGCCCCATTGTGTCACTCACCATAAGGTACGATCATTGGGTCATCTGGTCCCCTATATTTTATGATCATTACAATCAAAGAGGACAATAGAGATAATCAGTGTGGATCTGACCCAAATAAAATATTCACCTCTACCACAAATCATAGAGGATGTGACTAAAGAATTTAGAGGCCTAATTGAATCTCCTAAACACCAGCAATCAACCCAAAAATATTTTTAAGATATTCACAAAGGAATCCATCTACTATTTTAACCAAATAAAAAATAATATAGGTTTAAAAAAAATTACAAGAGGAGATGAAGATAACCCTAAGAAGAAAAAAAAGTAGATTGTCTTTCCATGAAATTTCAAACAAACAAAATATAAATAATAAAAAAGAGAAGACTCGATAATACTACAAAATCCATGGTTGAAAGCTAATTGATAGTAGAAGAAGAAAACCATATAAAATAAGCATTGGCCATACACAAAAAAGAACAAAATGATCACGACAGATTTCTAGCCAGGAACTCAAAATTCGGCTAGTAAGTAGATAAAGTTAAAAAATGAGAAATTGATATATCTAGCATGTTTGATGATGTTGTAGTTTATGTCAAGTAGAAGAATGTGAGGTCAAATATGGGATATATTAAAAGTAAGAGAAATTTGATGGTAAAGCAAGTGATTCCAAATCCAAGTACTTCTATAGAAAATAAATTGACCATGGAGGATTATAATATCATGACCTATGATCTTTCCATTCTCAACATCCATTAAAATATAGGAATTTTTAAATCCACCTATAGGTTTATAGAAGATAACATTAAATACCTGGTGAACAAGGGTACAAGTCTTGAAGCTAAGATAGATATATTTAATATTATCATAACAAAATTTAGCATATAGAAAGGAAAGAGATATGAAGCTAGAATATCTAAGATTAAAATAGCCAAGAGGTTAGTGAAATTTTAAAAATCCCCACTACGTAAATATCTAAATCAATATAGAAAGAGAAAAAAATATTTCTATATAATGAACAAGAAACTATTGAAAATACTATCAAAAAGTAAGTAGGCTTTGCAAATATGTAAAATGTAACTGTAGCTAGAAATATTGTTGAATTGCTAAAAAAATTGTTCAAAGAAATCAAATAGATGCTAGAGGAAGCTTGTTCAATCTATCTCATACATTTTAATCTCATGAAAAACTTCTAAATAGTAGATAATATAGCCCATAAAGAGATTTAAAGTTATAATCCTTTTTTAAAACCATTAACATTATCAAAGGTTTGAGTTGGAGAGTTGGGAAAATATCATCCAAAATATTTGGGCAAGCATGGTAATCCTATATTATGAAGAGCTCAAGCTGATATTATGAGTAAGACATTAGAATAAGCTATTAAGGACTATAACAAATTGATTGAAAAAAACCAACAATAATTTTTTGAAGACAGACAATCCTATTCAAAACATTGGGACCAAGGTGATATGTAAGAGGATCAACTCATGAAGAAAATAAGGAATTAATGCTTAAATAGATGGATCAACATTAGAAATCTATCTTCATAAAGTTTGAATATTACAATGAATTAGTCCTTTTAAAAAGTGTAGAACTCGTGCCAATCAATATATAGCTTCCAAAGTTGACAAATATCATGATCAAAGAGGGCAATAAAATGAAGGATAATAAAGGACTTGATTGATTGATATAGTGGTATTGGAAATAGGCTAGAATTTTGACTATAGTGGTGTAGATAAGTGTTGTAGTATGTGTTGGATGCTACAGTGGAAATTTCTAATCCTAATACCTACAAAGTGAAGAGAATTATAGAAAATAAACAAAGATTCAAATTCAACTATACTAGAATGAAATATATTTTGTGTACAACCATATAAATTATAATTACACGATCTCATTTAGAGATTAAAACAAGAATATGGTTCTAAATAAATAATTACTAAAAAAATTGTATATACCCTTATGGTATTAGGTGTTTTACTAATATGACATTATAATCTACCAATTGTTAAAAAATTGCTAATATTGGACACATGGAAATTCTACTAGTGAAGATATCACAAATAAATTTGTTGATAGATGTTGGTAACTTGCATTGTCTTGCATACTATTGTTGGCACCGCATGCTTTGATATAAAGTCTAATATATGCATTGGATCATAATGGTTGTTGGAGTCTCAATTGGTATTATCTCTAAGTAAAAACTTGGTGCTAAGCTATTGAGTGAAAATCCCAAGTAGGTGCCTAGTTGCAAAGGCTTAACTTTATTCTAAATATTACATGTTGATGTCATGCCCAATGAGGGATCAAACGACCTCTAGGCCTCTCAATTATTGGGTCAACTTATGAATAATTAGTTTAGCTAATAGTTTTATCATATGAGGGTTTATTACTTTCAATCTATCTTCTTTATATTCTTATTATTACTTCATAAGTTTATGGCCAATGGATACAAATGACACATGGGAATTGTAATAAAATATAAAATATAAAATATATACAACCACATACATTATAATCACAAGATCTCTTTTATAAACTAAAACGGTTCCCTTTTTAATAATCACAAGAAGATGGTTCTAAGAAAATAATTGCATAACAAATTGTATATACCCATGGTATTAGGTGGTGTACTAATCTGACATTATAATATACCAATTGTTAAACAACTACTAATGTTGGACACATGTAAATTTTATTGGTGAAGATCTAACATATAAATTTGATAATAGACATTAGTAACTTGCATCAATTGCATACTAATGTTGGCACCACATGCTTGGGTGTAAAAGCTAATATATGCATTGGATCATAATGGTTGTTGGCATATTGTCACTAATTCAAAACTCGGTTCTAAGCTATTGAATTAAAAACCCAAGTAGGTGCCTAGTTGCAAATGATTACCTTTGTTCTAGCATTTGTTGCTTGTTGGTACCATGCCCAATGAGGGATTAAATGACCTATAGTTCTCTCAATGATTGGATCAGCTTATGAATAATTATTTTGGCTAAGATTTTTATCAGGGGAGGGTTTATTACAATTGTCATGAACCTTTAATAAACTATGTACAATGAATCTTAATTTCAATGGGAGAATCTTTGTGAAATGTTGATTATATACTTTTTAATCATCAAGCTCTAAATTTTCTTCAAACTATGCATTTCTACAAGTTTCTCTTCCTCTACATTTACCACGTCTACTTGAATCTTGATGAACTTCAAACTAAATGCTTTTTGAAGCATACATCAAGAACTAGTTATCCTAGAATTCATATTTTGGTTTCTCTTCTTCTTAATGTATCTTCTTCTCTTCCACATCCATTATCATTCTATTTTTTATTTTCCTCATCTTACTTTTTTTGGAGTCCTTTATGATCAATTCATCATCTTTCATAGTTGTCTCCTTCATCATCATCATTCCTTATCTAAGAGGACTCACTACTCCATGTAAATAAATAAGCATAATATTTAAATTTAAAAATAACTATCATAATCTTCGTCATGGTCAAATATAGAAAAAATTAGTTCCATTTAAAAATTATTGTAGCTTTCATTTATGACCAAATTTGGCCCTATCTTAAACAAATACAAAGTTGGTTTTTTTTAGTAATTTTCTCCATATTCTTTGTTAATTGTTTTACTTTGCTTGTATTATCACAAGCTCGTCGTTCTAAAATAAAAGGAGAAGAGATAGGTGCTATTTTTTTTATTGGTTGAAAGAGAGGGTTTTGAAAGGATCCCCAAACCTTTTATAAATGGATCACAATAAAAGAGACTATCTCTAGAAGACTAACTCCTGGAGAAGAGCAAGGAACAACAAAAATAGGGAGACAATCTCTATAGACCCATCTACAAATGAGACCTAAAATTTGAAAAAAAATCTTGTTTAAACAAGAAAAACTAGCAAGAAACACAAATGGAACTTGCAACATTGAAATGAACAAGGGTCACCTATCCACTATTGAAACAACACAAAAAATTCAAATATGAAACTAATTTCTCGCTCAAAATTTGAAATAGATTTCCCCCTTAGGAGAAGCAACACCAATAAGAAGAGCCCACACAAGGGCCATCCTAAGGCCTGGAAACTAGATCAGCAATACAAGGTAATTTTTGCAAACCATGAGATCCCACTTCAAATGCACATTTTGGAGGTAATAAAACCTAGATAAGATTCAAACCAATATGATATCCCAAAACTAGAAGTGATAATTTGACACAAGGAATGCCTTCAAGAATCCATCTTCTGTAGCAAGCAAGCATGCCCGAGATCCCACACCAAAGACCAAAAAAATTGTAAAAATAGTCACCAACACCAGATCAATGCCCAAACTCACCAACTATCCATTCAGAAGGTAATTCTCAAAAACCTTCTACTATAGCTACATGAGAAATCACAAGGCCCCATCCCAAAGATCAAAAAATAGACTATAGAGAACCCTAAAATAGACAAGTACTAGATCTTCTAAAATATAGGATAGTAGATCTCAAAACCACCATTGAGAGCTCAACCCAAAATCAACCATAATATTTAATCATATGCAGGTGATAAAAATGTGGTCCTCCCTCAAAGACTAAGAAAGATGCAAAAAAAACTCAGGTTGCTAACACATTGAGCAAACATGATGTTGAACCTTCTTTTAGAAGCCCATATTAGGAGAATAAATGAGGAAGACACCACTGTGGACAATAATAAACTATAAGATCCCCCTTGAAAGACCAAAAAATCCATAGGGAAAGGCTTGCGTAGCACCATCTCCTACAATCGAGCTAGTCAAAAGCCATCCAAAACCAAAGGGCACCAAGGAAAAACCTCCAGGTCATTCCAACCAAGAAACTGCATTCATGTAGAAAAGAGGAAGACCCTTACTAGGAGATCCTAGGAAGATCCCATGAAGGCCTTAGAGATGCATCAAAAATCAGGAAGATCCCATAAAAACCTTCCTGATCAAAAATCCACAGGATAGGAGCAGGAGGGACCAAGAAATTTGAAATGGGGGCCTCTCACCTAGAGCAAAAGATCATCCACTCTGCCCCTTAATCATCCCTTGAGATAGGTGTTCTATGAGTTTGGTTTAAGTCCTTAATTTATCACAAATACCTTTTTAAACACATTCCAAGAAAACGTATTTAATGAATAACAAGGTAATTATTATATTTCTCTATTATATCCCTTCGAATAAAAATTAGAATGATAGATATTTGTCATGGTAAAACCAATTATCTTCATTTGCAATAGCCACTTTGAATTATTTCACAATATAGCAATGAAATAATTAGATAGAAGCAATGCAAGACCTAGATGCTATGAAAAAACAACCAATGAATACAAGTGAGAACACAAAATCTAGGGTAGTGTCAAGTGTCACCAAATAATTCACTTAGAACCAAAGAAGAAAAAAATTACATGACAATATACTAATGAATGAGTAAAAGTATTTGAAGTCTTCATTATATTCTTAATAGGTACTAATAGTATCACATATTGGCATTATATTAGTTCATCAATTTATATAAATATCAATATGCAAAGTGATGATGGATTCATAGGCATCTTACAAAAATATAATAAAATATCACAAGTATTGTCCATGGCTCAAGCATCCCTAATCTAAATGAGGATCATGGAGAGAACATACTCCTTAATGAAAACTTGAATTCTAATGAAGGTGAACTCCAACATAAGCTTGATGAAGATATTCACAAGATGATTTATAAAAGGTACGTATGTGAGCATAAGTTATCTCTTCAATTCATGTTTTTAAAATATTGCATAGGGTTTTCATGTTCTTGTTCTATTAATGTTCCCCGATAATTTATACCAATTGAATGGCACATTGATCATAATAATAAAGAAGTTTTAGATTATTTTTGTTCAAAAATAATTTATCTATTAGAGGTTTTACATTATTTGGTACCTTGTAAATATTTTATATTAGGATGTATTTAATATTCGAGTCCATAGTATGCATCAAGTTATTAAGTATGGGTATGTGTCATATAAATAAGTGTAGAGTTATGAATTTGATGTGTCATGTTTGTAAGTGTGAGTTATGTGAGTGAAGTATCAAGTTTAGAAGTGAGGAGTTATGAGCAATCATGAGACTTTATCTTTATGTAAATATGTGAGATTTATTATGTAAAAGAGAAATATGAAGAGTTGGTTCTCCCATGAGTTTGAGGAGAGCAAAGGTCAAGAGTCATGTAATATGAAGAGTCTCATGTATGTATATATTGAAGACAAAACCATGTAATATGTAACTTGAAGAAGCTTTGCATTTATGCATTGCTTTAGTAGTTTTAATAAATATTTCAATGAGTTTATTGTTCATTATTGGGAATTGATATATGCATGTTATTGAGTTGTTTTATGATCCTAGAGATTGTTTAACCTATGAACATAGTAGTATTTTGCTAATAGTGGTATTATAGCTAGCTTGTGTGAGCTTGGAAAAAACCATGTTGAGTGAGATAGCTACAAGGAGAAATGTAAGAGGAATAGTTGAAGAAGAATGAGGAAGAGTAGCAAAGATATAGACAAGGAATGATTACAAATGCTGAAGAAGATAGTGTGAAGTGTTGGGGGAAGATGTTTGAAGGTAAAATATAGCTAAGGTACGTGAGTGCACGTTTGGTGAAAGCAAACACCAAAACTATAATTATGCATAGAAGAGGAAATATCCAATGGAGAGATTTCCAAACAGAATGTTACATAGGAGAGAAAATTTCCAATGAAGAGACATCCAACCAGAATGTTGCATAGGAGATGAAACATCTAGTGTAGAGATGTCGAGCATGAGAGAAAAATATTGGAAACTATGGAGAATACCTAGCGAAGAAAGGAGGTAATCATTTTTCCATAGGCTATGAGTATTCAATAGATGAAGAGCTACAAAGAGTAAAGAGATTCAAACATTTGGTGTAGATTGAGAATCGTTTGAGAGTTCTTAACAATAGTAGGAGATGTTAAACAAAACATGGTTGGTCAAATTAAAACAAACATTGGGTTAGTAATGCTCAAGGTAAAGATAATTTTGGAAGTTTAAGCATGTTGGCGATCACCTTAACATGAAGGAAAAGCAACATTAATTTGTGTTGATGAGATGTTTGAATACGAAGGATAAGCACCATAAAGGTATATTTTGACCTTTATATTATTTGAACAATTTGAATGCACATTTGTTTTAAAAAGAATTAAATTAAATTGATTTAATTCTGGGATATATAAGAAGATTAAGAATAAATAAATTGGAAAAGTGAAGAAAAATGAAATGAACGAGAGTTATAAGAAGGAGAAATTAAATATTTGAAAAGAAGAAGAAAAATTAATTGAAAGAAGAAATTAAATTGATGATTGAAGGAAATGAATTAAAAAATAAGTTTAAGGAAAATCATATTGAATAATTGAAGAAATTGAATTGAAGGGAGATATAAGAAGAAAAAAAAAAGAACTGAAAGTTATTCAATTGAAGAAATGAATTGAAGAAGAAATTTGAAATATTGAAGGAAAATTTGAAGACGAAAATTATTTAAATTATGAATAAAGGAAATTTAATGAGATTTATAAGAAGAAAGTGAAGAAAGGTAAATTGAAAAAAAAATATTGAAAAAGAAGAAAATATTGAAGAAAATTAATGATTATCAAATTTGAAGAAAAATTGTGTGAACTAGAAAATATTACAAAATTATTTGATTTGAAATGCGTCATGATAGGGAAGCAAATGAAAACAAACATTTAGAATGAAAGAAAAGAAAATCTTCAAAAAATTATTTACAAGTCATCTCTATAAAGACTACTAACAGTGAAATATATAAGTCAACATAATTAATGAAACATCTACAAGCCATTCAAAAAGAAGCTAAAAGCATAGTTGTTTTAATATTTTAGCATTGCATACATGTTTTTTTAAGGAGGATAAAGACTGCAATATATGGAAAGTAGTATATAATGTAGCACTTACTCTAAATACTCTTAAAACAAAAATAAGAAAAATTTGAAGAATAAAAAACAAGCACACTATGGTGGAGGAGAAGGAGTAATTTACTGACAGCGGTAAAGAGCTAGTTGTGGTTGATGGAGGAGTATATAGAAATTCTCTTCATGGCCTTTGGAATTGAGTTATGGTCCCACTTTTATAGTACTTTACCATCAACAAAATCGATGTTCCCCTTATTTCCATATGGCCTTCCTGAACCACCTCAGGGCATTAAAAAGATGAACATCCCTGATTACTTGTACAGGTCCCTTGAGCGGAAAATATGCTCATCTCATCCATCAGGACCTGCATCTTATCTTTTACAAGCACACCCTCAATTTTTACTCCAAAAAAGTTGTGATCTCTGCCATCCCTATTCCTTCCAATACCACTCAAAGCCCCAATTACCCCACCCCTCCTGAACCCACCAAAAGTAATAGCCATGAAACTCCTATCCATGATGTGCCTAGCAATGATAACGACATTGAATTTTCCTCCCCTACTACCCTAAAACAAACCCCTAGTTTTGAGCCCAAATATGGATCTTCATATGGTGATTTTGAGTTCAAGCACAGGCCTATCAAGTGATCTTCATCCAAGTTTTTGTAGAATCCTAGTCCTTCCTTTGTTCATGCTTCCCCTTGTTTGAAGAAGTTGAAAATAGAGACACCATCCCCTGGAAAGTCCAGTGAGAAGATTCCCTCTAAGGAGCAAATGTAGGAGTGCACTGATCCTTCAATTTATACTCTACGTACCTTTGTTCTTAGCCACATTGCCAACATAGTGGCCACCTTGTTAGCGATCGCCAACTCTTCCAAGGTTGCATGGATGCTCTATAACCAGGTAGTGAAGGTGTTGTATGAAGTTCATGGTCACCTTAGTACTATATTCAAGGAGTTCAGTGATCCTCTTAACATCAACGATGGAAACTAAGTTGTAGTATTCAATTCTGTAGGGTCTCACCTTTGGGCCCACCCCTACCCCATATTTTTGTTATGTTGGGATTGTCCCAATGGGATCTCCCTGTTTGGCTACATTTTCTTTGTAAGTCCAAATTCTCTCATGGACTGCCCTCTATTTTTTGTTATGGGTCTGAGGACTTATCTTTATTATCCATGATGTAATAAGGTTTTGGGGCTCCATTCAAAACCCACTTTTAATCAAAGTCTTTTACCGATCAAGAAAAAACAAACCTATGATGAAAGATACATGTGATACAAATGATATTTATGAGAATTTTTATTTAATGATACAAATTTTGAAAAAGGAGATAACATTCACAAGTGTAATCATTGCAATAGATATGGATGGACACAAGGTAAAAAATGTTGGGATCTTCATCGCTATAAAATTATGGAGGTAGTAATCATTATCAGAGGTATTGTTGAGATAAAAATAATAATAATTTAAATCATGGATGGAAAATTATTAATGATAGCACTAGATGGACTACTCTAGAAAATCATTTCCAAGGCAAATTTAGATTTAGTGAAAGTAGTCCTCGTGGGACACCCATGTGATTAGGGCTTTGGGTTTATTTCGGGAGACCTAGGTTCAAACCACTATGGGGCATGGTGTGTGTGCATGTGTGTGAGTAAGATTATGTACAAAAAAAAATATTTAGTGAAAGTCACTACATGTACAAGAGATAAAAGTAAAGAACCATAACCAGATCCTATACTAGCTTCAAATCAAACTAGACGAGAATCAAAGAATAAAAATACAAGAAAGGCAAACAGCCTTCATACTAAATAATATAATATGGGAAGGTGTTAGAGGTATTACATTATTTGGTACCTTGTAAATATTTTAGATTAGGGTGTGTTTAATATTTGATTCCATAGTATGTATCAAGTTATTAAGTGTATGTGTCATGTAAATAAGTGTGGATTTATGAGTGTAATGTGTCATGTTTATAAGTGTGATTTATGTGAGAGAAGTGTCAAGTTTAGAAGTTTGGATATATGAGCAATCATGAGAGACTGTATCTTTATGTAAATATGTGAGATGTATTATGTAAAAGGGAAATATGAAGAGTTGGTTCTCCCATGAATTTGAGGAAAGCAAAGGTCAAGAGTCATATAATATGAATAGTATCATGTATGTATAATGGATATAAATCCATTTAATATGTAACTCGAAGAAACTTTATATTTAGGCATTGCTTTAGTAGTTTCAATAAATATTTCAGTGAGTTTATAGTTCATTATTGGGAATTGATATATGCATATTATTGAGTTGTTTTATGATCCTATAGATTGTTTAACCTATGAACATAGTAGTAGTTTCCTAACATTATCCAAGAAGTATCTCCTTAAAATATTTTTTGACAAGCACCAAATATTATGCTTCCATAGAAGATAGAGATATAGAGTGTTGTTTCTTGGAAGACCAAGAACATGGCTAGATCCTAGAGAAAACAAATAGCCAAAAAATGGTTTGCAATCATCATGATCACTTGCCAACCCACATATGAGTATACCTATAGAAGAAGAGAAGCATCAAAAATATAGTGAATATCCAAGTTAAGAGTGCTTCTAGTAATGTATCAAATACCCAAGTTAAGAGTATCAAATATACCATAAAAATATACTTAGAAAACATCCAATGGATCTCATGAGACTTCTATTTGTATTTAAATGCAATTCTAATGGAAAAGGTGATGTCATGTCTAGTGTGATTTAGATATAGAAGAATTGCAACCAAAAACACATAGAGAGCAACATCAATCAAAGGAAGGAACATTATCCTAATGCTTATATCTAGATAAAAAGAGAGTGTCTAATGTGAGTTTTATATAGAATAATTCCAACCAAAAACACATAGAGAGTATCATCAACCAAAGGGGACATTATCCTAATATTATATCTATATTAAAAGAGAGTGCAACACATATTATATTGTTGCACCTAGAAGCACTCTAGATAATTCAAAGCATTTTGACATTGAGGAAGATAAACCCTTGCAAAATATTGAGTAATTTGGGTATAAAAAAGTAATGAAATAGGGTAAAATCATCTCAAAGGACTCTTTATTTGTAAATTCATACCCTATATCAATAACGTAGAATATCTAATAATAATAATAAAATAATTAACTTAAAACATCATAATGATAATCATCATGATGCTTAATTTAACTTTTTTAGAGAGGAGAGGGCCTCTCTCTGGCCTGCTTACACTCACAATAATAGAAGCCACAATCAAGAAATAACTTATGGATCTCTTAATAGAAGACTTGTGGTACCT
Source organism: Wollemia nobilis (assembly GCA_028583015.1). NCBI lineage: Eukaryota > Viridiplantae > Streptophyta > Pinopsida > Araucariales > Araucariaceae > Wollemia > Wollemia nobilis. The sequence continues at coordinate 271,995 of JAQPPZ010010477.1, forward strand.
ACTTGAATCTATATAAGGAATTCTTTAGTCTATGTACAAATGGTGTGGGATTGTCATGCACAAAGCCAAAATTTTAGTGCATATAAATATTAGTTTCCAATTCTCTATGAAAAAGTACACTTAATATCTATTTGATCAACCTCTCATGTGAATGATATAATTAGTGCCTTTATTTGAGAAAAAATTATAGCAACAAGGTAGCTCTTGTACTTTTTTACCATAACATCATCTCCATACTTGGCATTATAGTCCCATTTTCAACCAAAAATCTTCTTATTTGTGTTCTTTGGCATAAGCTTCCAAGCCTCATTCTTCATAAGCAAGTTGTATTCAATAGTCAAAGCTTCCTCCTATTTAATACAACCTTTGGACTTGGTCCTAATTATGTGTAACATAGCCACTTTTGCTTTTTTCCAAGAGAAGGCAAACCTCCATATTTATCTTCTTTATCTTCAATCATATTATAGTCCCCCCCCCCAAATTATTCAAGGAATATCAACCAAGTTGGAATATAACCACTTTCAAATATTTATTCTTTCATCATAAAGTTGGAGATCATGCATAGCAATCACATCCCAAAATTGTCATTGCCTTCTCTGATAAGAACCTATGAATACTTATTATAAGGGGAGTAATTTGCACTAACAATGGATATTTTTCATTTTTTATCAATCAAATTATTACACCATATTTCCCTTGATCATGCATATTATCTATAAACATTGATCAGGCTAGATAAAATTTAATATTACTGCATGTTTGAAATGTGTACATTTAAAAATCAAATGGTATAAGCTCAACTAGATAAATTCTTGGACTTTCAAGGAGGAGAAACAACTTTGAATCTTGTCAATCATGATACATATATAATTTCTAAGTTGTTATAATACTACTATCTGGTCTTGATGTAATACAAGTGAATTTCAATCACTTATAATCAATTAAAAATAATATAAATCTAACTTCCTGGATAAAATACAATCAAGATCCTTGTTGGTATTCTTAAACATTCTAACTATAACTTTGTTGTTAGGGGATTCTAGAACCTTCATATTCTAACTAATAAAATTTGATGTTTTTTTAAGTATACTGATACAATCCAAAGATACCTCTTATGGCTCTATCATTCTTAGTCTTTTTTTTTCTATTTTTAAGAATTTGGGTCATTCTCCTTCATTTTTTGGAATCAACGTCTACAAAGACCAATATACTAAGTCATTATGGATCCATAGCCTCGTATATAATATAATAGAATATAATAAATGGTTATGGCCAAAATTAAGAGCATGCATATGTCAACACATTTGATTTTTACTTGAAGAAAACATTCTAAATATCTTTTACTTCAAACAATTCCTTTAGAAGTAGTGTATCGTTCCAAATTTTTCGCACCCTTACCTTCAGGCTAAAGGATCCGTGCCCGGAAGGGGGATGCGAGAAGGATGGGACAATACCTCGGACTGAGAGGCCTTGCGAAGGTCCCGCCTCTCGGGGGAGGTGTATTATGGTGATTTTTCGACGGATGGTGGGGTTCACCAGGAAACGTTTAGTGGCAGTTTCCACGCCTAGGTTGGGAATGTGTTTGATGTGTTCAATTTTATCTTTAATCATTCAAATCCTAGGTTTGGCCAAATGAATCTAAGTTGTTCTATATGAAATGCAGATTTAAATGAATACAGAAAATAGAATTAATATAAAACACAGAGAATAAATTAAGTGAAGAAATCCATACCTGGTTTCGGATGTCTGATGGAGGTTCTAATTTTTGAAGCAGTCAAGATCGTCTAGAATTTGACAAGATCGTCTGAGATCTGATGAATTCGTCAGATGAATTCGTCAGAGACCTGCAAACAGAGAAATAGATACAAAATACCAAAATGCAACTATTCTGATAAAGGAAAATGATGTGAAATAATAATAAGGATGTTAATAAGATAATCCCGAATGGAAATGCAAGTAAATTACGATACTTTAATAGCTAATCATGATTTTATTATGCAATTAAACTACATGGGTGAACTCCAAGATGCAGGATAATAGAAATAATAATAAAACTGACTAAATGCAGAATAAAATAGCAGCAAAGTATAGGAAAAGCACAAACTCTGGGCACTGATTGCCCCCAATGCAGACTGCAATCGAAATCATCTCGAATTGGTATGAAATCATCTCGAATTGGACAGGATCGTCTGCGACGATCTGAGCTTGCTCCGGCTGAAGAATGACAAGGTTCCTGCAAGAAAACTTGGAAAGCACAAATGCAGATGGTAATCCAGGGTATTCTAATGCGTGTAAAGGTCAAGTTACAGGAAAATTCAGCCAGGGGAATGTCAAGGGGGGTCCTAAGGTTTAAATAGGCTTAGGAGGGAAGTTGGGAGGTTGGAGATCATCCTAATTTGGAAGATCTCCAATGGGGGAGGTCTCTAGCGGCACAGACACGCTTCTGCCCAACTTAGAGACGCCGTTGAAACAGAAGCTAATTATGAAAAATCAGTTTTGGGACAAGATCGTCTGGACGTCCTAGTCCAGACGAAATCGTCCGATCTGAGGCGATATCGTCTGATCGGCGACGATATCGTCAAACGGTCAAAACAAACTCTAAAAATGGTGCAGAAAATGAGGAAACGGGTAGCAGGCGGTTTTGGAGCGGTTTTGGGGTTGAATTTTTGAATTTGAATTATTACTAAGGTAATTTTAATTATTGCTAAGTTTTACTGCGCCAATTTTAGGGTGCTACATTTTGCCCCCTCTTTAGCGAATTTTTCGAAGAAAATGCGTTAAAGATGAGTTCTTCTCGATCTACGAGAAAGCAAAAATTATTCCCATTTTTAGGCGACGATTCTAGGTCGAATCGTACGACGGCTTACTATGGTGCCCCCTCCGTGTTTTTACCCAAATCGAACGTTTGAGGTAAAAACGCGAAAAAGCAAAATTTTAAAAATGTTGTTAATTGTTTTTGAATAAAATTAAGAAAAATAGGGAAAACCCTAATTCATTGTTACTGTTCATTTTCCTGGTTTTTAGAGCTCTGGAGACAAGATGGTTGAGACAACGCACAGATCGACAGAGGTCCGACGCGGGCTACGGGTAAGGGTCTAAACTTAGTTTAGAATGCTTTAATTTAGAATTTCATGCTTTTTAGATTAGATTTGACTGATTTTTGAGCATCGCGGCCATTTTTGGGCCGTCGACGTCATCGAGACGAAATCGTCTCGATTTCATCGAAATCGTCTCGATATCGTCGATTTCGTCCAAGGGCGAAATCGGTGATAGGGGGACGATTTCATCCAATAAGGGACGATTCCCTCATGCAAAATCGGAGATGAATTTGCTCAAATTTGGGATGATATCATCCAATAGTGGACGATATCATCATTTATATGAAATTGAACTTATTTTACTTGAATTTTTAATTAATGATTTATATGATTTTTGATTGTTTTGTTGTTTATGTTGCAGAGAGGATTACTAAAGAGCCGAGAATGGAAATACGATGGACTAAGGGATGACTTGGCCACTCTATCTTAGGCAGAGCGAGATCGATTGGCGCAGGTCGGCTTGCAGCACGTGGCAGATATGCCACAAGTGTCTACAGACATGGGGCTATTGACAGCCCTAGCAGAGAGGTGGTATCCGGGTTCTTCTTGTTTTCGGTTACCGACAGGGGAGATGACTCCCACACTAGAGGATGTATGGAGGATTTTGAGGATCCCCATACAAGGATGGCTAATCACTCCCACGGCCAATCAGGGCCACGCGATGATGAGACTATGCGGAGATCCGAGCTTCACCCTAGAGAAGGGCGGAGTGAACATCGAGTCTCTACGCCAGATGCCTGGGGCATCTAGGTTGACACAGGTTTTGGCTGGGGTGGTAGGTGGTCTGCTACTATGCCATCAGAGTGGATGCAGACTACCATGGCTACTGATAGATGTGGTCTACGACATGAGAGACCATGGATACAGGTTTGCTTGGGGGAGCTTTGTACTATGTCGATTGTATAGGATCCTGCATGGGGTCGTATACAAGGGCGGTCGATGTCTAGTCATGACATCACTACTAGAGGTTTGGTGTTGGGAGCACATCATGGTGCGGAGGCCGGTAGGGCTCCCACTGATAGGGATTGATGGGGAGAGGCCCCGAGTTTTCTACTGGTGGCTCCGAAGAGGGTCACAATGACGGGTAGATCTGCCAATGTCCCGGAGACTACTTGATGACCTTGTCTTCGACCAGATCACCTGGAGGCCTTGGAGAGATCATCCAGGGTGGGCCGAGGATGGACAGGAGCTGGCTCACATCAGGTGAGTCTACTGGCTGAGGATGGAGAGGGGAGAGGTGGAGCTCCACCGGTACGACCGAGTTTTGAGGCAGTTCGGTCTACAGTAGGGGATCCCATCTCTCAGAGACTATGAGTTTTCTCAGACTATCCGAGATAACACTACAGTTAGCGGGGCTCCAGATATGCAATGATTCTAGAGTCAAGATGCAGATGATGCCCCCATCCAGCCAGTGGATGGGGACGACATAGGGGTAGCTGATGGCTATGATGCCTAGTACGTAGGCATCCGCCCTCCTCGGATGACGAGGGCTCAGGGTCCGATTCATATAGTTGTGCATCGGATGGGGAGGCGGTGCCAGGCGGCCATTGAGGCAACACAGGGTCACGACGAGAGAGAGCAGAGGAGACCACAGGCTCAGTAGAGGCCATGACAGTGGGAGAGGAGGGAGGAGAGACCCCCTTCTCCATAGAGAGAGAGACCACCATCGCTCGATAAGGGCAAGGGTGTGGAGCGGAGAGAGAGTAGTGAGATGGCTACTCTCCGAGTGGAGACTGTTCATCTCCGGGCTAGGTGCAGTCCTTGCAGGATGAGGCTACATGAGCCCACGAGATGAGGATTGCATGCCTCGAGCACGGAGGGAGGGGCGAGCACTCGAGGATCTAGCATGGAGCTATTGCTCAGATCACATTCTATTAGGGTATCTACTACTAGATGGTGCCGAGAGGGAGAGGGTACTACCATCGGCCATTGTGGAGCCTATCATGATGGGGTCATCGAGGACATCATCACGATCGATGTCTAGGACTCATAGCACCACACGTACTACGATGGGGCCACCTCTCCACCTCAGGGCAGGGGAGGAGATGAGGCTGAGAGCTCGAGGGGTTCTCGAGGCTAGGCTACTACACTGCATAGATGGATATATGATTGAGAGGATTGAGTATGCCAAGATGTAGATTGTGGCATACCAATCTAGTTTTGAGATGATGTACATATATTGTTGATATATATATATAATATTTTTGATCATATGACTTGTCTTATGTATTTGTATGATGCTTTAATGTTTTGATTTGATTGCTTATTGTTGATGATTCATGTAATTATGTCATTTGAAAATATTATAATTTGAATGTCATGCTTTTAAAATTTAAATGAAATAATCTGATGTAAACAAATTGATTGTTTGTGATGATAATTTGATAAAAATAAAAGGGACTTCTAACAATAATTTCAAAGGATATTGTCGCTATTATAGACCATTTCATGGAGTCGCCGCTCACTCGGTCGTCAAGCTAATCCCAGTATAGAAATATTGTTAAAAAGTAAAAGAGTGCTTAAGAGACTGTCTTAAGACTTTGTTGTGATGATGGAAATGATGATGGTTTGATGATTTGTTTTCAGATTTTCATAAAAATAGTATGCATGAAATATTTTAAAATGATTTTTGCTAGGCATAAATTCCTAAGTGTGATAAAATTTTGAATAATTCCTTAGAAATTATACCATGGTTGCAATATTGAATTTGAACATAATGACATGAAATAGAATAAGTGTTCATTTGTTTGTAAAGCATAATTGTGTAACATAATGATTTAAGTCATATGTTTTTATGATTTGGGATAAATGGGAAAATAAAATTAAAACAATGGTTTGCGCTAGGCATAGAATATTTAGGTATAGACTTATACCATCATCGTGAAATCCAAAAGAAGAAAATAAATAGTTTTATTGCATGATTGATTTTTAATTTTTGAAAATAAACAGAAAATATGAAGATGAGGACTTGTGCTAGGCATAAAATTCCACTTTTGGTTTTGGAACTATACCATCGTCGCAAAAGTCAAAAGTTATATGTAACTTTATTGCATGTTTTTGAAAATGATTTTGATTTGTTGGTAAATACATGTGGTTGTCTTTATACTAAACAATTGTTCTCAGAGAAGAAAATGAAATTATTCCAGACAATTTGCAAAAATATTTCAAAGTATCTTAAAGACAAAAGTTAGATTTATAAGGAATCCCATGTGCGTATGTGAGTTCATTTCCAATCTTGATTTATCATAATGATACACAAAATCTCTCAAATACAAATGTGTGTGCGATTGTATTGTTCATTTACCAGGTTTGAGCAAGATACTATGATACAAGTGATTTGAATTAACCAAATAAGTGTTCATTAACCATGATTTAGATGCATATAACCATACCAGACTACTATGTAAGTCGGGTTATCAAGAGCTAGCTAATCCATAAGCGGACATAGGTCTATACAAAAGAAGGTCGCTAATGTGACAGACATATCACCACGCTAGGAGTTACCCAAGGCCAAGCGGGTTGGGCACAAACCACCTGTTATGGGGCTTACCTCACAATTTTCGAATAATTGAGAATTCCAAGGATTCAAGCTCATCAACCCTTCTTTTCTTTTCAAGGGGTAGGGAAAGGGATTTTATTGCTTTTGCTTTTGCTCATTTTGCTTTCTTTTCTTTCTTTTCTTTTTTTTTTTGTATCTTTTGCTTTGATATTTGAGATAATGCTGAAATAGTGCTAAATGATTTTTCTTTTTTCTTTTTGCTTCCTATTCTAGGGATACTTGCTCGGATTAGCTGTAGAGCAAGGGATTTTTATTTCGGGTAGGGGTGAGCTTGTCCTTTTGCCAATTCTCAAAGATTCTAGACCATGTGCATGATAGGATAGCAGGGGAAACTTTTCGCTCAAGAAACCACTTCTACTATGTAGGATAGCATGGACATTACAAATATAATCATTTTATTGTGAAAGGATATGCTTGGTTTAAGTAAATAACAAGATCAATTCTCTATGCTCAAACTTTATTTAATTGAATTTTGTGGACTTTGATATAAGAGAGATTAGTAATCATGCCAGATAAAATCAAGATATTTATTCATGTGAATGTGAAAGTGCGGGATTCCAAATAAATGCTAATTTATCCAAAATAATTTGAAAATATAACTGCAAATATGTCACAATTTGAGAAGTACAAAAATAAAAGATGTTTTTGAAGATTTTGATGATTTTGAATGTTTTTGGTTTTTTAGATTTTTAAGTTTATAAATTGAAAGAAATACAAGATAGTAGTTTTTTGAAATATTTTAAACAAATATATACAATGATGAAATGACCAATTTTTTATGCATAGTAACGTTTAAGATGCAAAATATTCATAGGTTCTTTAAGTTCTTTACCATCTAAGGTAGATAATTTGTATGCTCCCGATTCAAATTTAGTAGTGATAATATATGGTCCAAGCCAGTTGGGCTCAAATTTACCTTTAAGGTCTTTAGTTGCATTAGTATTCTTTTGATTTTCTTTTAAAACAAGATCGTCGACCTCAAAGGATCGATGACGAACTTTCTTAGCATATGATCTTTTAAGCTTGTTTTGGTAAGCACGAAGATGCTCCAAAGCATTGATGCGCTTTTCATCTAGGAGTTCCAGCTGATTGAGTCTGCCAGCTCGATATTCATCTCCTACTTCGGTATCTTGAAGTAGTAGAGCCAAAGAAGGAACTTCTAATTCAAAGGGAAAAATGGCTTCAGCGCCATAAACCAAAACAAAAGGTGAAGTTCCAGTGGGGGTTCGAACACTAGTTCGATAAGCCCACAAAGCTGGATATAATTGAATGTGCCAGTCGCGGCCAGATTTATTGACCAATATTTTGAGAATTTTGATTAAGGTTTTGTTTGAAGCTTCTGCTTGGCCATTACCCTGAGGATAATAGGGAGTGGACCAGCGATGTTGAATCTTATATTTTTTGGCATAATTTCTTAACATCTTTATTTTTGAAACAAGTTCCATTGTCTGAGATGAGATTTGCAGGAATTCCGAACCTACAAATGATTTGATTAAAAATAAATTTAGAGACTTGTGTTCCAGTGCAGGAAGCTAAAGGCATAGCTTCAACCCACTTCGTGAAATACTCAATGGCGGTTATGATGAATTTGTGTCCATCAGATGACACAGGATTAATTTTGCCAATAATGTCTAAGCCCCATTTTGAAAAGGGCCAAGGAGATGAAATAGCCTATAGTTCTTGTGCAGGGGCATGGACAAGGTCAGCATGTTTTTGGCACTTGTCGCAATGGCACACATAATCATGTGCATCATTCTCCATGGTAGGCCAAAAGTATCCTATCCTAAGGAGCTTTTTAGCAATGACACTACCACTGAAGTGTCCTCCACAAGATCCATCGTGGGCTTCACTCAAAGCTGATCTGGATTCTTCTAAATTCAAACATCTCAATAGGATACCTTCAAAAGATCTCCTATATAAAGTATTGCCAATTATTACAAATCGACTTGCTCGTCTACGTAATAACCGACGTTGGTTTCTATTAGAATTGGCAGGGAAAGTCCCATTTTGAAGAAAATCAAATATATCCGTATACCAAGGTTCAGGGGTAGTTTCATTGATTAGAAACACATCCAAAGGTTCTAAGCATGACTTATTTGAAGCGGGTTCCTGGAGTCGATGAATAATGATGGTGGCATATTCGTCATCTAACTCCAAGGGCAGAAGAGATGCAGTTACGGCCATAGCGTCAGCTGCACGGTTGCTAGTTCGAGGAATAGCTTCCAAGGTAACTTGATCAAATAGAGATATTAATTGTAAAACATAGGCTTTATATGGGCACAGTTTATCATCTCTGGTCTGATAAACTTCATTAATTTGGTTTATAACAAGTTGAGAATCACCAAAAACTAGCAGATGTTTAATTTTTAGAGCCAAGGCGGCTCGTAATCCAAGGATTAGAGCTTCATACTCAGCAATATTATTAGTGCAAGCAAATGTTAATTTAAAGGACAAAGGTATAATGTGCTTTTGTGGAGATATTAAAATAATACCTACACCAGCCCCACTCATGCATCGGGCTCCATCAAAGTATAAGGACCATTGTTCAACATGGTCTGCCTCTAATTGAAGGCATTCATCAAGAAACTCAATGATGAGGGGATGGGTAGACTCTAAGGGTGCAGCAGCTAATTGATCTGCTATGATTTGACCCTTAACAAACTTCTGTCCTATAAACGTGAGTTCAAACTCGCTTAGAGCAAGAACCCACTTGGCTGTGCGACCCGATAAATAAGGTCGACTCATAAGATACCGCAAGGGATCATATTTAGCAATGACATAAGTTTTTTGACTAAGCATATAATGGCATAATTTTTGCATAGAAAATATGATTGCTAGACATAGTTTTTCTAATGCTGTGTAGCGGGTTTCATAACTAATTAAAGTTTGGCTAATATAATAATTAGCACGTTCTCTTTTCTCATCATCAAGTTGAGCTAACATAGCTCCTAAAGCAAAATCTGAAGCTGAAATATACAGGATAAATGGACGATCAGGTCTAGGCGGTGAAAGCACAGGTGGGTTAAGGAGGTATTGTTTAAGAAGTTCAAAAGCTTCCTTACATTCGTCATCCCAATTAAAAGGGACATCCTTCTTAAGGAGCTTAAGAAAGGGACCGGTTTTGTCCGCCAACTTATCGATGAAGCGACGGATAGCTTGAAGTTTACCTTGTAAACTTCGTAATTCAGATATATTGGTAGGTGCGGGCATATCGATGATAGCCGCAATCTTAAGAGGGTCAATTTCGATGCCACGTAAAGAAACTATAACCCCTAATAGTTTATCGGACTTAACTCCAAATATGCATTTGGCTGGATTTAATCGAATAAGATATTCTCTTAACCGATTAAAAACTTTTCTCAAATCATCTAAATGATCATCTTCATTAATAGAGCGAGCTATAATATCATCTACATAATCATGTAGGATATCATGCATCATATCATGAAAAATATAAGTCATAGCTCGTTGATAGGTTGCACCTGCGTTCTTTAGGCCGAATGGCATCACTTTCCAACAAAAGGTACCCCAGGGGGTAATAAAGGTTGTTTTAGCCTGATCTTCAGGAGCTATCCTGATCTGATTATAACCAGAGAATCCATCCATTAGGGACATCATCCCACTCCCAGCAGTAAAATCAATGATTTGATCCATGTTTGGAAGAGGAAAATCATCTTTAGGGCATGCAACGTTAATATCTCTAAAATCTGTGCAAACCCTAACTTTGGTAGCTTCTTTCTTGGTGACTGGAACTACATTCGAGATCCATTCAGCATAATCAATAGCTTGTATAAAAACAACATTCAAGAGTTTTTCTAACTCCCCTTTGACTAGTAAAGCCACTTTGGGATGCATTTTTCTAAGTTTTTGTTTAACAGGTTTAGCATCCGGATGGACTACTAGGTGATGCATGACTACAGAAGGGTCTAAACCTGGCATATCTTCATATGTCCAAGCGAAGACATCTTCATATTCTTTAAGGAATGCAATGTATTGCTCTTGTTTTTCTTGACTTAATTCTGATCCAATATTGATTATGTGGGGATTATCCTCAGTTCCAATGTTGATTTTAATGACGTTTTCTACTTCCATGTGTAGATCTCTTTCAAAATTAGGTGGGGCGGGTGAAACGCCCAATTCTTGTAATTCTTTTAAGGTTAACTTGGATAATTCATCTTGAGGAGTAGTGGCCTCAAGTTGGGCTATAGTAGGTATAGAACCATCAAAATAAAAACCATTGTGTAACATCTCTTCAACGGAGACATCATGGAAAATATCTCCTTCCAACTCATCATCGGATTCAACAATCATTTCAGGATAAGCTATGGATAGCATATTGCATGTAAATGGCTGATTTTTTAGAGGCAAATCATCACGCCCATCCAAATAATCTTGATAACATATGAGTTGATCATCATCTTCAAAAGGGAAGGGTTGACCCTTACTAGGAAATAGGCCCACACCACAGCGGGCAGGCCATGGTTCTACCTCGAAAGGTTCTTTCATACCATTTTGGAAAGGTCCCAAGCCTTTCCCTTTATATCCCATTTTAAGCATTATAGGTTTAGCTTTAATATACTCATTAGTAAAATAACATCGAGCATATCCATCATGATGAGTTTTGATATTCCTAGGTATTCTTCCCCAATCATATCCCTTATAAATGAAGGCACAACTCCCGACTTGGTAAGTACTTCCCATAGGTTGTGGGAGGCCCAAAGTACGAGGAGATGGCGGCAAATTACTTAAGATAATGGAATTTTGCATAGAAGCATTTGTTTTTTCTGATATAAGAATTTTAGATAAATCAGGTAAGAGTTCATCGGAAAGAGAATAAGATGTAGAAGGATCATTCCCTATATCTTTAGATGTGGAAGGTATGATAGATGTAGATAATGTGGAGGTGTTAATAGATGGGTCTATAGGTTTTGAAATTATAGGGATGGAACATGAAGGATTGGTTGTGGATTGAAGATCTTTTTGAGGTTCTAGAGTGGTTTGTTTAGAAGATTGTTGATCTATATATGAGGGTGAAATTAATGGAGGAGAAATAGATGAAGTTATGGGTGTGTGTTTCACAGTTTTAGATGAAAAATAAGAATTAGGATGTGTGGATGACAGAGCAGGGCAAAATTGAACTCCAACAGGTTCTGCCAAAGCACACATATCAAAGGGTCTAGGATCACCATGGATAGTGACCAACTGATTTTTAAATTCGAATTTAACACATTGGTGTAAAGTTGATGGGACAACCCGCATTGCATTGATCCAAGGATGACCCAAGAGTATATTGTATGATGTGGGGCAATGTACAATAAACACGGTCGTATCTAAGGTTCTAGGACCAACTTGCAATGGGATGGTAATAACTCCACACGTTTCTTGTGTTTCGTCATTGAAAGCTTTTATGATCATGTCAGTTTTCTTCATTTCATCACTTCTAAACCCAAATCTCTGGTAGAAGTCAAAAGTGCAAATATTTAGAGATGAACCATTATCAATCAAGACCCTTTTAACTGCTACATCTCCTATTAGGGCAGTAATATATAAGGGGTTATCCTTATGTAAACTATGTTGCGGTATATCTTTATCTCGAAAGTCAATACAATCAACTTCTCTAGTGATGATAGTATTGGCCATGGCTTCAAGTTGAATGTTTTGTGGTACCATCATTTGGCTTAATGTAAGCATTAATTCATCTCTATGTGTAGGAGAAGATCTTAATAAATCCAAAAGGGAAATTCTGGTTGTAGTATTGGATAATTGCTCATTAATATTGTAAGGGGGTTTAGGTTGAACATTAGGAGCATGATTCCCTTTATTGGGATTTTTCAAAACAAATGGAGTTGATCCATCATTCTGATTTGGTTCTTGTTGAGAATTTTGAGCTTGTTGTCTGGTAATGGCTCCGATGGTACCTACAATGTTATATTGAGGATGTTGAATAGGTCTTGGTCTAGCATTTATAGCTTGTTCATTAGAAAGGAACTGATTAGAAGAGGGTCGAGTAGTAACTCTTCTAGGAAATGGTTCTTCCGGAACCATAGCATCTGTGATAGGTTGAATAGGATCTGATTCATTTTCAGAACTATTCGATTGGTTTGAGGTGATGTCTATTTCACTTTCAGTATCTGATTCTACATCACTGAGATCCGGTGTTTGAATATTATGTAGGGGCCTGGTCGTGACCATGGATAAAGTTGTGTCAAATTTTTGTAAATCATGATTAGGTAAATGTCCGCTAATAGTTCCTACATATCGGGTAGGAGGAGGGACATTATGATGCTCAATTTGATTGGCCACCTCTTTACCATGTCTTGGTAAAGGATGTTGAAATATGTCTAATGATTGATTAGCATTTTGATTTTGATTTTGGGGAATGTTCTTTTGAGCATTATTAGGAGCATTTTGTTTAGGTTGGAAGGCTTGCACCTCCATCTCATTATTATCAATCAGATCTTGTATTTTATGTTTTAACCTTTTACAAGAGTTGGTAGAGTGTCCAGGTCCTCTATGGAAATCACAGTGTAAATCGGCTCTGTATCCGGGTATGGTTGGATCAGGTTCCTGGATAGTTGGTAATTGAATCAAACCTCTTTCGAGTAATTGGGGTAAAATAGTTGATAATGGTTGATTCAATCTAGTAAACTCTCGAGGAGGTTTATCAAGAGGTTTCAATATAAATTTTTTTGTTGTCTTCGTTGTATTGATATTAGCAACATTTCTGCTGTCAGTGACTCCGTCACCTACGACTTGTTTGTTTTTATATTGATTTCTGGATGTTTTCTCATCATCTTTCTTCCTAAGTTGGCCTCTCCTAATGAGGGCATCTTCTACTCTTCGAGCTAAATCTATAGCCTGATCGAAGGTAGTTAAGGTAGCAATTGATAACTCATAAGATATTTGTTCTTGCAAATTATTAATAAAAATGTCCAACATTTCCCTATAAGGTAGCACAAAGTGCAGTTTTCCTGTCAACTGCCTCCATCTAGCTAAGAAATCAGCAAAACATTCATCTTTGTCTTGTTTTAAGTTGTATAAATCTTTAATGGTTACATGCCTCTCGATATAGGCACTAAATTGATGCACAAAAGATTCAACGGTCTCTTCAAAATTTCTCAAAGAATGAGTGGGCAATTGATAGTACCACTCTAATGCCATTCCTCCTAAACTTTTTGGGAACATTTTTAGTAATAACAAGTCATCATGTGATATATCATGACATGCTATCCTAAACATGCGAAGATGCTCTATGGGATCTTCAGTTCCTTTATATATAGGCAGGACGGGCATGGGAAAATGTTTAGGGTATGGTTGTGCTACAACCATAGGATCTAGAGGTTGACTACACATCTCTCGATAATTGTACGAGGGACGGTAGGGATCTATCTCGGTCCATGCGGGAAGCTAACTGTTTCACCATGGCTTCCAGATCATCGGTTTGCCCACCATATTGGTTCGGTAGGGCATTAATATGAGATTGGTGAGCATATGATGGAGGGACATGCATATTAGATGCTATATTACTATTGTGTAAATTGTTGGTAGGAAGGGTGTTATGAAGAAGTTTTGAAGTTGTATTATGTTGTATCCCAGATTGTTGGAAATTGGTGTTTGGCTTCATTTTAGGTTTTTGTCGATTTGAAGCATATTGATTAATAGTTTGGCGAAATAAAGCAGTGAATGAAGGTCTCTTTTGTGTGGGCATGATTTTAGGCTCAATAACAGGTTCCTTAGGAGGTTGGGTAACCTGTTGTTTTTGCATATTCTGAATTATAGCGGCCATATCCATATTGGATGGCCCAGCTTTATCACTTTCTTGATCAATGAAAGACAAGGGATTAGTGTGTATGTCAAACATATGTTCCATGGCTGCTTGAGTGTCACTAATTTGTCCCCTATCAATACGAACTGCCATATTAAGAGCACCAATATTATTATTGAAGAATTTCCAGAAATGATCTAAGTTATCAAAAGCAATAGTTCCATCTGAAGCCATTCTAGGGGATGAGGATCCTTCCTCTCTAACATTTTCTTGTTGTTCATTTTCTTCAACCAGGTCATCTTCTGGCTGTTCTAGAGTTTCTTCTTCTGGAATTGGATCCTCAAGAAGGGTATTTAATTTTTTATTTTTCTTGCCTAACCAATCTTCTTCTTCTTCTTCTTCAGTTTGTTTACCATTCCTAAGTTTAGTCATTGTGCTTAAACTTAGATTTCAGCAAATATATATATATATATATAAAAAATATATATATATATATATATATATATATATGCAACAAGCTTAAGAGGTATATATTTTAATTATATACCTACTATAATATTTAAAATGAAATGTTTTGGTTTTTGTTATGTTTTTTAGTTTTTCTTGTTTTTTATTTATTTTTATAACAATATTATAAAGATAACAAACAACACACAAAACGCAAGAAATAATAATAATGAAAGCAATGATCTAGTTTTCTATAAACAATTTATAAATATCATTAATGGGCTCAAGTTCTTCAGGAGTCATGAAATGTTCTTCTTCAAATTGAAAATTTTCTTTCAAAAATTTGACAAAAAGTGCTATAGTGATATTATCTGTTTCAGACTCTGGTTGATAGAAGTAAAGCTCGTGGCAATACTCTCGATATAACATAGCTCTAGGAACTCTATTCCATCTTTCCCTATCCATAAGAATGACCTCTTGGTCTTCTACATGACCTAGGAATTGGTGTATAATAGTTGCGTTCTCGAGGTATTCCTCGAAGGTGAACAATTCTGAAGACACAAGAGCTCTCCTATAAGCTAACCACCTATGGCAAGCTCTCTGAAGTTCATGATAAAAAATGAGTTGATGAGGATCCAGGATTCTATCTAGGACAAGCCTCTTGATTTGTTTAAGTTCTGTTGACCTAGATGAAATGATACCTAGTCTCCTATCAAGTTCGTCCCACAAAAGTTGGTTTCTATCTGTTTCAGGCACACTAAGCACATAATTGATTTCTATGGCTGCTAATTGGTTTTCAACATTTATAGTAATTGCTAGTCTTTTCTTAGGAGCTACCATCTAAACATGATATGCAACTTAGTAGTTTTCTAATGATTTTAAATGCATCTATTTTTTTGTTTTTGTTTTTGTTTTCAAAAGGTTTTAGTTTCACGTCGGGTTCACCAAAATGTATCGTTCCAAATTTTTCGCACCCTTACCTTCAAGCTAAAGGATCCATGCCCGAAAGGGGGATGTGGGAAGGATGGGACAATACCTCGGACTGAGAGGCCTTGCGAAGGTCCCGCCTCTCGAGGGAGGTGTATTAAGGTGATTTTTCGATGGATGGTGGGGTTCACCAGGAAACGTTTAGTGGCAGTTTCCACGCCTAGGTTGGGAATGTGTTTTATGTGTTCAATTTTATCTTTAAACATTCAAATCCTAGGTTTGGCCAAATGAATCTAAGTTGTTCTATATGAAATGCAGATTTAAATGAATACAGAAAATAGAATTAATAGAAAACACAGAGAATAAATTAAGTGAAGAAATCCATACCTGGTTTCGGATGTCTGATGGAGGTTCTGATTTTTGAAGCAGTCAAGATCGTCTGGAATTTGACAGATCGTCTCCTATCTGACAGGATCATCTGAGATCTGACGAATTCGTCAGACGAATTCGTTAGAGACCTGCAAACAGAGAAATAGATACAAAATACCAGAAATGCAACTATTCTGATAAAGGAAAATGATGTGAAATAATAATAAGGATGTTAATAAGATAATCCCGAATGGAAATGCAAGTAAATTACGATACTTTAATAGCTAATCATGATTTTATTATGCAATTAAACTACATGGGTGAACTCCAAGATGCAGGATAACAGGAAATAATAATAAAACTGACTAAATGCAGAATAAAATAGCAGCAAAGTATAGGAAAAGCGCAAACTCTGGGCACTGATTGCCCCCAATGCAGACTGTAGTCGAAATCATCTCGGATTGGTATGAAATCGTCTCGAATTGGACAGGATCATCTACGATGATCTGAGCTTGCTCCGACTGAAGAATGACAAGGTTCCTGCAAGAAAATTTGGAAAGCACAAATGCAGATGGTAATCCAGGGTATTCTAATGCGTGTAAAGGTCAAGTTACAGGAAAATTCAGCCAGGGGAATGTCAAGGGGGGTCCTAAGGTTTAAATAGGCTTAGGAGGGAAGTTGGGAGGTTGGAGATCATCCTAATTTGGAAGATCTCCAACGGGGAGGTCTCTAGCGATGCAGACACGCTTCTGCCCAACTTAGAGACGTCGTTGAAACAGAAGCTAATTATGAAAAATTAGTTTTGGGACAAGATCGTCTGGACGTCCTAGTCCAGACGAAATCGTCCGATCTGAGGCGATATCGTCTGATCGGCGACGATATCGTCAAACGGTCAAAACAAACTCTAAAAATGGCATGGAAAATGAGGAAACGGGTAGCAGGCGATTTTGGAGCGATTTTGGGGTTGAATTTTGAATTTGAATTATTACTAAGGTAATTTTAATTATTGCTAAGTTTTACTGCGCCAATTTTAGGGTGCTATAAGTAGTAAGGATAAAATATCTTACATTTTGGATAATTTTTTACATTCATTTTTTCAAATTTAGGATTTGGTTTTTTGACTTACTGCCATGAATTTTGGCTTGATGCCATGAGTGGAGGGTGATTCTTGAATGCTAACTACAAGTAAATAAAAACTATTTTAGAATTCCTTAGTTTTGTTCACATTTGATAGTTACACATGTCATCGTTAACTCGACCACCTAAGTTTGGTCAATGCATTGAGTAACATAGATAATATTATTTTAGGACATATATTTTGCATTAGGTAACCCTTATACTCTAGAAATTAAGGCACTAGAAATCAAATGGGAATCCAAAAACAATGGGTAAAAGCAAACAAAAATGGTACACAGGAGTTGTTTAGGATTCTTGAGTCAGTTTAATAATGTAATCTTAGGGAAATTTTCAAGATTCGCCTCTCCTTATATATACTTGATTCTCTCTTTATGGATTCTATATTTCTATGTGCACTACATGATACTACTAATGCTTAGATGCTTTTATATTGACATTATGCAATGATGGATATTTAAATATATTGGACGTCCAATTTTGGCATAACACACCATAACTAATCTTGTAAATGACCTTGACTTCTAGTGGACCTTGCATACCATGTTTTTAATGGTTTCTTTCAACTTACATTGACATTAACTTTGATGTAATAATTCCTAATATACCCACCTTATTACATCATAGTCTTAGCTCTTTTTGTAGCTCTTGATCTTACCTTCGGCTCTGGATCTCTGCTTTATCTATGGCCCTTGGCTTTGGCTTCTAACTTTAAGGAAAATATTTTCTAGGATGATGTTAGAATGTCTAGATTTTAAATAGAGGATTTTTCCCCTTAATGTAAACTTTGTACTATAAAACTTAGGATTGTTGGGTACCACTAAACATGCACTCTAAAATACACTTTATTTATTCAAAAATACCTAATACTTATGAATTTAGTGGAGATTATAGTCTCATTAATGATCCTCTTATGAATAGAGATATGCATATCTATTCACAAAAAGTATATTTAAATCATTATTGTAGTGAGTTCTCACTACACTCAAAAGATGTGTTATTTTGATGATATGAAGAGAAAGTTAAAGCAGTAGATTACTACAAATGAAACTTCTGATCAGTAAAGTTCCAAGAATCAAAATTAAAAATCCTTGGAAGGCATAAAAAGTTAAATATCTAGAATTTGATAGTTTATAAATATTTTGACCAAATATGAGACGCAAAAGTTTTGATGCATGAAGTATCGCAATAAAATAGCCCTGAGGTCAAAATATGATAAAAGCTTCAACATAAAATTGTGATTAGATTTTTGAAGTTTGAAAACACCTATCTCCAAATATTTAGGGGACCAAGGTGTACTTTAGGGGCTCCCAACCCTAAACCCCTGCATGGAGGGCCATTGCCCCACATACCCCAAACCCTGCACATTATGTTGAGGTGTACATTCTTCCAAGGAGTATAGTCAGTTTCTACCAAAAATCACAACATATCTTTTTAAATGAGATAATAATAGCATAAGAAGCAACCCCAAATCTAAATCATTAAATGTAGAAATATTCCACATCCAAATTACAATAATTTCCAAAATGGTAGATGGCAATAATGGTAGTAGTTGCTCATCGAAAGACTCATAACCATTTGGTATTTGTGATTCTAGATCTAGAGACCTCAAGGTGACTAACTTCTTAAATAAATATATGGTTTGAAACCCAAAATAACAATCATCTTAAATACTTTGCATGATTTTTGGAGGAAAATCCTCCTTGTAATATATAAATAGTAGTAGTCTTAGTTTTGTAAAGAGTCGAAAATTTTTTATGCTTATATATGTCAAGGGGAGGAAGTTTTCACACCAACACATTATGGTTAGAGCTATTATGTGAGGGATATTATTTTATATTTGGTGCATCTCCATCTTGTTAGCTTAAGTTTTTTCCTTTTTTCTACCTTTATTTTTCTTTCTCTTACCCTTTTCCCCCCAAGTTGTTAGAGTAGGAAGTGTGCACCCAAGATGATAGCTGAAAGGAGTTGGTCTTTGTCAAAATTTTAGAGACCCTTGACTGAACCAAAATCTATGCTCTCGGTACAATCCCTATTGTGTCACTCCACACAAGGCACAATTTGCCTCATCCACTTGGTCTACTCCATATCTGATAGTTGGAACAATAAAAGAGGACAACAATTTAATGACATATCTGGTGGGACCCCATTGACACATCTTTGGTCCTGCAATATCAAACAACAAGTTAGGCTTAGACTTTGGTGAGGATATCTACTTATTCTACTTTATGGAAACTTCACTCAAACAAAAATCCAGAAGAAATCGCATTAAGAACACCAAATTGAGGTTTCGTTGAAGTCCTTAGTCTATCTGATTTTATAGAAAATGTTGTATTCACTAAGCAATTGTTGAAATCAAAAGATCCAAAGGACTGTGAGAATTTCTCCACTAGATTTGCATGCTAAAGCATGTATGCTTCCTTCCTCATGAGTTTTTCAACATAGAGCAAAATATGCCCCTTGTTTATATGGAACTCAAACGCGAAGCTAATTATTCATTAGTAGTAGTGGAATATATAAGCTTACAAATAACTTACGTAGGTTAAGTGGTTGCAACAATTTGTCAAACATGGCCAACCACTTAACTAATAGATAACAATTTTCTAAACTAGGATGAAAACTAACTGCTATAAGATAAAGGATAACTCTAACAGCTAACTAAACATCCAATAACTTAACAACCTATTTCCAACATGGGCATACTATACCTCATGTGAATACAAAGTGCAATAAATAGAAAATTATAAAATAATAATAACTTAGGTTTATAATTAAGACTAAGGTACAATCATATCCTCAACACTTCTCCCAATCATAGAAGCATTAGACCCCAATGCTCTCAACAAATGTGGAAATTCATGGACCATCTCTTGGTGAGGAATCCAGTGAGCCATGTGTGGAAAGAGACAGTGGCAGGCGATAAGGTAAGAAGTGGAAGAACCCTATCGAATGTGATGAGTCTTCATCTTGAAAATTCTATCTCTAGTGAGTGAATGTTAATGATCATGTGTAACTACTACTGTAGGGATAATTACAGGCTCAGGTACTAAAGGAGGATCCTAAAATGATTTCTTTGGAAAGCATATCTTATTTAAAGGAATTTAAACTCTATATCCAACTTGAGATGAGTGAGGACTATGATGCTTACACACCATACCCTATTGCTCATGTGGATTATCTTGCAAGTATTGTTTTATATTTCCCTGAAGTCTCTATTGAAGCTGAATGAAGGAAGTGACCTTAGCTTGCTCCTCCATGTGTGCAATGGTGGAAGAGGACAAAGCCAAAGGCAACTTCTTTAGAGAAAGTGGTTGTGTGACCATAAGTGTACCCGAAATGATGCCAATAGAATGGTTGTAATCTATCTCATGAGTGAGAGTGGTGGGTTCATTAACCACAAGCTCTTGTGATTGTATAACTTGTGGAAGTGAAGATTCTTCTTTATCATGTACCTTTGATGGTGCTTGTTCTTCATCTTGTCTAGGACTTATGCAAGTAGGAGCCAAAATAAGTGTTTGAATTAATGGCTTACAAACTTGCATACAACTTAGCATCAATTTGATGTGGGTGTAGTGCTTTATATCAAGTAGGTTTTATCATGCAAATCCAATGTGTGTGTTCTTTTTTGAATGATATACAACATTCCTATAAAAATGACAGGGTTTACCAAGAAATAGTCCACAAAAATCCATCTTTGTGACATCACTTTATCCACAAACTTATCACCAAAAGAAAAATTCAAGGTGCAAGTGCGATGTTAGATGTGGAGTCTACATCCTTCCACCCAAGTGCATAGGGTTGGTGATGTGGCTTTATGGGAAGCTTCAACTTCTCTACAATAGACTTCATGATGAGGTTATTTTTTGAGTCATTATCTATGATACAATCCACATAAAAATCATGTGTAGGGTGGGCTCTAGTTACAAAAAATGGTCATGATCCCCTAGTGCCAAAACATTCGTCATAAGGGTAACTTTGTTTAGTTTACCCTTTAAAGCTAGATATTATTCTTATATCCCTGTAGTCACAATGGTACCATCATGTGGTCCCTCATTTGTAGGTTGTACAATTATGCAATTCTTCTTCTTCATTATTTCAAAGGTAAAGCATTTAGATTTTACATGACCATGCTTTTTACAAAATTCACAATACATTCAAGAAGAAGAATATTTAGAGTGATAAGAAGAAGAATGTGCTTTAGGAGAAGTGGGAGGAGAAGAAGAATTATGGGAAGAATGAGAACCGTTCTTCACATTTTTTTTATTCTAATTTGATCCTTTGGAACTATTGTCCTATCGAGATCTTTGAGAAGCACCAACTTTCTCCTCTGTAAGAATGGCATGATTGAATACCACATCCAAAGTGAGGAAATAATTGAACTTGAATTCTCTAAAAATTTGATCTTGCAATCCACAAGTGAACTTATTAATCAAATCCTCTTCTAAATATTTCACACCAAGAATAACCCTTAGCCTATTGAATTGAAAACTTTTGTCAGCAACTTACATACTATATGATTGTCTAAATCTATACCACTTGTTGTGAGGTCATTTTGGTAATTTGGTACAAAAAATATATTTTGTAGAATCTGGATCAATCCTTTCTAATTCAAGGCAGCATTATGGCTTTGTATATCTAAAATTGAAACTTTTGCTAGGCCTGTGAGTTTGACTATGCAAAAGAAACTTGGTCATATTCAGGAATTTCAGCATAAGTGAACCAAGTTTTCATATCTAAAATCCATGTAGACAAGACTTCAGGATCCCTTTATTCATCATACAATTTGACCTCACATTTAGCTTTGTTGGCATGATTATGATGAATTTTGATATCACTAGGAGTCAATTGCACAACAATATATTTTACCTTATCTGCCAAAATGTCTACTACAACAGTAAGGTTTTCCATGTTTTATTTGAGGTCATTAGCCATGTGCTTACATGTATATGCCATAATAGGAGGATTACAAAATATTTTGCAATAACTATGTATGCTTTAGGAACAATTTTGTGGTTTTCTTAATGCATAAATGTGCCTATATTTTTAGAAAAATTTTCCTTCCCATGGGCTACTATAGTACTTTTTATAAAATTAAATCAATTTTGCAATACAAAAATAGCACTAAAAATTTCCCAAATTAGCCCTTGCAAAATTCTAATTTTTGGAGGCAAAAACTAGTCAAATTTGCAAAAAAAATGTTGATAATTTGCAAAAATTGATGAAATCACCTTTTCTCATCATTTTGGGCACCAAAAATTTGAATTCGAATTTCAAAATTTGGTGAAAAGGTGTTTGAGTGGCAAAATATTTCTCCAAAATTTGTTTTAGAGTGGTCCAATCAACTACACATTGGTAAAATATGGAGTTCCAATTGGTCGATCAACTACCCGAGCTTACCACCAATCAGAACCTTAATTCTCAATCAACACATGAATTTCAGACACCAATGGTCATTGAACACCTGGCACGAATCTCAATGTGTCCCAACTGGTGCATGTTTGTGTGAGAGCATGTGTTTTGTGACCATAGTAAGGTGGCCACTCAAACTATAGTGCATTTGTGCTTATAAGTGTCCCTTCATCCTCAGTAGGGATGATGTGGGATAATTATCCCTGACAAAGAAAAAATATGAGATTTTTATCGTTGACATCCATCGAAAGTCACAGGTCCACCGAAAAATAGTCACTGTTAACTTTTGATACCACATACATTGGGAGATACCAATCACAAGATGCATAAAGAAATAAAGTAGATCTGTGAGATGACTAAAATATGCTATAAATAGAAATGACAAAAATATTACAATAGTAGCAATGGAGGAAATGGACACTCCATAATATATGCTACTACTCCATGAGGGAGCTCTGAGCTTATAGCTCACACACACTACCCTACTATGTATCTACTATACACTCACTATTATGTTGCTCTATCTGACCTATTTATGATCTATCCATGGCCATTATATAGGAATATAAGTTCCTTGTCTGACACTCTCTCTAGTTGTACAAGTGGACATATTGCACATTGACACTTGTGCATTTATTACATTGCATAAAGTAACTAGATAACTTCCCCCTAAATTAACCTAATGTCCTAAGTATTTATAGAGGAAGGTACATTTACATAACCCAAATAATGCAATATGCTCTATTTCTAACATCCCCCTATATTACAATATTTGGGTATTGAAGACTTTAGTCTTCAATGTGGATCTTCTTCCATATGATAGCTTTGAATTGGATATTTATCTTCAAAATGGAATTATGCTTCTTCTCTAATTTCTATAACCTATTCAAGCAAGATGTTAGTATCTTCAAAAGCTTTCATTCTTTCTGAAAGAGCTTTGATCTTATAATCATTAGTAGGTTCTTCCAATTTTTCAATTTCTTCTATCCTCTGTGCTAGATGTCCTTTTTTATTTCTTTTATGATACTCCAATTGTGGATAATTATATTTTGATATTGTATTGACTAAAATTGGCTCCCATTGTTCATATGATTTCCTTGATTCTGATTCTTGAGGTTGAACCTACATTAGTTGGTACTATGGCCCTTTCTCTTGCATATCTGACAATACCTATTATATCATTGTCTTCGTCCTTTTGATGAAGAGGTAATGTTTTCTTGTGGATTATATTTAGATGTCAATGCAGTGTTAGATATCTCATATTTGACTGTATTTTCCACTTCATATTCCTATATAATATTGACTAATTCATCAAAAGAAGTATATTTACTTAGAACTTGTAAATATGTTATCAAATGTCTATAGTTATCTGGAACTGCTCTCATGGTTACTTGAATAAGAAATTCATACTTAACTGTTTCTCCTAAGATAAATTATTTCCTTTTAATATCTGCTACCTTTCTTAGGAACAGTTCTTTGCTTATTCCATTGTTCATTTTTAATGAATGAAGTTGGCTTTGGATATGGAGAATAATTTCCTTGTTCTTTCCTTCAAAAATTTTCTCTAGACTTGACCATGCATCTAAGGATGATTTTGTTGAACTGATATAGCGTTGTATTTCATAAATGATAGCAAAGGTTATTATCATTAGAGCCTTTGAATTATTTTCTATAAAATTTAGGATCTCAACATCATCTGTAGTAGGTATTAGGGTTTTCCCTTTGACTATGTCCCAAAGTTTTTCATATACCAAAATAGCTTTCACTTTATTCTTCCAAGAGAAATAATTAGGACCTTTAAGAAGCTGAGATTCTGCTAAGAAGAATTTATTTGAAGCCATTTAAATTCCTTAATATCAATTCTTAGGATTTGTAGAATGCCTTATGACTCCCTAGTATGATTTGGACAAGATATGAAGTGCTTTTGAGAGATATAGTTCAATCTTGGTTGATTTTGTAAAGTTATGAAAATGCTAAAATCAACTTCTATTGTCCTTATTGCTCCTATTGAACTAAGAACATTTTCTAGATATCAAGAGGTTTTTAATGTTGGATATTTTGTCTCTATTTGAGAGGATTTGAGATAAGTAAATATTATAATGTCCAACCTTTATATGATATTTATAAACCTCTTATAATAGCCCTTTGAAATTTGATTTCAATTTTTCTAATTTCCAATAAATCAATTTGTAGTAGTAGACCTTATGACTCCCAACTTTAAAAAATTGTAAAAAATAATAATATTTGTAAAATATTTAAATGATTCAACATAAGTAGAAGGCCTTATATCTCCTAGGTTAATTTGCAAATAGTATTCTTATTTTTAGGTAAGTTATCTCCTATGTATTTGCTTTCTCAACCTTAGAAATGATCCATAAAATATAACTGTATAACTCCAATGTTTGAAAGAAAATTTAATGAGATGCTTTCTTACCTTAGTCCACTTGATTTAACACTTGTATGGGGCTGAGTTTACTGAAATATGATAGTCCTCTATGTACCCTTTCTGCGGTGCTTGATTTGATGAGGTTGAGGAAACAAGTGTGGTATGGTTTTTGGGCTTCTTCGTTGATGCTTGGAGAGTAGATGTTGGTCCTTTCAATGGAGTTTTTAATGCTCCTATCCTCTTTGTATTCCACACTATGGATTGACTGGACTATGCTTGCTATTCTACAGATGTTGGATGTGAATGTTGTCTTTTCGTTTCTCTAAAATGCATATATGGGCAGTCTTTGGCAAACAAGTGGCCCTCAGTTAGCTTAGTAATGTTGCCTCATCTTCTTGTGATATTGTTCCACCAGTCGGGTAGTCTTTGGCAGACAAGTGGCACTCAAGTGACTTTGTAACATTACCTCCTCTTCTTGTAATTTTGCTTTGTCAGTCGTAACATATCCTTCTTTATTGAGCGCTCTCAATGTTCATTTCTTGAGCATTAGAGAAATGATAGCTATGATGAAATAATGTGCCAAGTGGAACTCAACTCTTTTGCATGGATTTTCCTACGTAACACCTCCAAGAAGGAGACTATAACTCCTTCCAATGTCTTTTTCCTTAGATTGCATCAATTTCTTAGAGAGCAAGTAATTTATTTTCTTCTGTAGGTAATCCATGAGCTACATTGTATCTTTGGATGAGGATGTGGTAGCTCTCTTGCTACCCTTTTTTTATGCTACTCCCAATGTAGCATTCACTTTGTTTTTGTGCACTTATCCCCATGATGTGCTCCCTATTCACGATGATAGAGGTGAAGCTTGATGTTTTTGAATGCTAAAATGTGCTCTATCTTTTAGTTTACATAGATAACTTTACTATCTTGCTATTATTTACGTAAATATGCATGATAGAAATTCCTTTGACTTCTTTGGCTTATGTAATTAGCCTTTTAAAGGCTTGATGTTATTTATGGAAAACTTTCTTTGACTGTAGGTTCAATGTTGGATAGAATGCCCTTTCGGTGATGGAGAACGTTCGATATTTTGGCCCTTCCTTTGACATTTCCTTTGGCTACTTCTTCCCTGTACCTGTTGTGCCTATTGTGGCACCTTTAAATCTACTCCTTTACTTGTGGTTGATGTATTGTAGAAGTGCAACACCATGTAATATTTACATGTATATAGAATCCTTATATTGCATCTTTCCCTTGCACTCTTTTACAGGTCTGAAATTATTATTTTTGTAGTAGATTGATGAGTGCAAAATGAGGGTTTATCTCTTTGGCTATATTCCTTACCCTTTTTTCTAGGAGGATTGATGGTGAATCCAAGCCTTGTAAATTTTGTAGAACATAAGCTTTATTTTAGTTGCACTAACCCTAAGTGCTTTGGATTTGAGACTCACAAAGTCTCAATCTTAGAAGCTTCTTTTTTGTTAGATTTTTTCTTTTTCCTTTGCTTGTACTAACCAATTTTGGTGGCTTCTATTGGCCACAATGAGTTGAAGGTTTTTGTGCTTAAAAAAGTGTCTTTAGATACTTGATCCAAACTAGATTTTGTAGCCTTTATTTCAAATCACAAAACTAATTTCTTTTAAGAGTAATAATAGTGAAAATATGAAGCAAACAAATTATATAAATGCATGAAAGAGACGAATACGAAATGAGAATGAATAATATTTGCCACTTTAGGAGGGCTAAGTCCTTTGCCACTAAGGAGGGCTTAGTCCTTGCAAATACGCAAATTAAAATAATGATGATAGATGATAAGATATAAATCAACCTACTCTATTTAATATTAAATCAATGAACAAATAATGGTGATAGCAATATAGTCGACTAGCTATATTAGGGTTGTAACATGGCTCCCCTCCTCAAAAAGCTTTGTCCTCAAAGCTGGAAATGACTGGAAAATACTTTTTGGTTCCCATGTAGCATCTTCTTCTAGTAGGTCCTACCATTTGATGAGAAATTCTTTGATGTGATGGGATCTTAGCATACATGATATGCTCTGTAAAATTGCTTTTGGTTGGAGATATATACGCCCTTCTTCATCAAGTACTGGTAATTCTGATTGAGAGTGTACTTTTTATTCGATCACCTTCTTGAGATAGGAAACATGAAATACTAGATGTATACGGGATGAGGGAGGAAGATCTAGTTGATATGCCACTTCTCCTATGTGGTGCACTATTTTGTAAGGACCATAAAATCTTGGAGCCAACTTCTGACTGGTTTTGATCTTCAATGATAGTTGTTTGTAGGGTTGCAAACGTAGGAACACCATATCACATGTATTAAATTATCTTTCGAAATGGTGTGTGTCTTGTTGCTGCTTCATGTGATTTTGTGCTTGGACCAAATTATCTTTGAGAATGTTGAGCATTGATTGTCGGTGTTGGAACCAATCATCTACTTGGGCCACTTTGGAAGAACCTGGAACATAATCTACTATTGCGGGTGGTTTGACTCCATATAATGCTTCAAATGGAGACATCTTGATGGAATAATGGTATGAAGTGTTGTACCACCATTCTACCAAGGAAAGCCAATGACTCCATTGATATTGTTTATCTTGAGCAAAACATCTTAGATAGGTACCCAAATATTTGTTAACTATTTCAGTTTGGCCATCTGTTTGAGGATGGTATGCAGAAGATATATTTAACTTGGTACCACTAAGACAAAATAATTCTTTCCAAAAATTTCTAGTAAATATGGGATCACGATCACTTACAATATTTTTAGGCATTCCATGCAATTTGAAAATTGAGTCCATAAATACCTTAGCCACTTTGCTTGCTAAAAATGGATGTTGTAGAGCATTGAAGTGAGCATATTTGGAGAGGTGATCCACTACCACAAAAATTATTGTCTTGCCTTTTGATTTAGGAAGACCTTCAATAAAATCCATTGAAATATGTTTCCATTGGTGATCTGGAATAGGTAGTGGTTGAAGCAATCCTGAAGATTTAATTATTTCACCCTTATTGCTTTGACATACTTCACATTCAGCCACCCATGTTTTGACCTCAGATTTTAATCCTTTCCAATAAAAGGATTGTTTTACCCACATATATGTCTTCAAAAAACCTGAATGTCCTACTGATGGAGAAGCATGCGATTCTTCCAGAATCCTAGATTTGATGGTAGAATTGTGTGGAATGTAAATGCGATTATTTCTTCTTAATACCTTGTCATCATAGGAAAAATGAGGATGCTTGGATGATCCTAACATCAATTCCTAAATTATTTGAGTAGTTTTTGTATTTGACAACCATTCCTCTTGGAGCTGAGAAACCCATTGGGAACAAGGACCTGAAATAGCATTGATAACCACTTCATCTTCATATTTATACGATAATTCATCTGCTGCCACATTTTCTTTCCCTTTCTTATACTCGATAACAAAATCATATCCCAACAATTTTGTTAACCACTTGTTTTGCTCTGGATAAGAAAATCATTGTTCTATAAAATGCTTGAGACTACTATGATCTATTTTAATAATAAAGCGACTACTGATTAAGTAGTGTCTCCATTTCTCAACCGCATGTAGAATAGCCAATATTTCTTTCTCATATGTGGACCTTCCCAAATTCTTACCCAAAAGTTATTTACTTTTGAATGCCAAGGGATGCCCTTCCTGCATTAGTACTACCCCAATACATGTTCTTAAAGCATCACATTCAATCACAAATGGTTTGTGAAAATCTGGGGTTGCCAAAACTGGAGTAGTACACATTGCTTCTTTGAGATCCATGAAGGCTTGAGTGGCTGCTTCAAACCAATGAAAAGCATCCTTTTTTGTGAGAGTTGTGAGAGGGGTTGCAATTTTACCATAGTTGCGCACAAACTTGTGATAGTAACTGGTAAGACCCAAAAAACCATGAAGTTTCTTGATGGTTTTAGGTAAAGGCCAATCTTGAATGGCCTTAATATTATTAGGATCCACTTTAACACCTCCATGAGAAACGATATGACCCAAATACTCAACTTATTGAACACCAAAAGAGCATTTAGAGTGTTTGACAAAAAAAATTTCCTTGTGTAATATATGAAGAACCTTTCCCACATGCATCAAATGATCCTTCCATGTTTTACTATATATGAGAATATCATCAAAGAAGACTAAGATAAATTTGTGAAGGAATGGACGAAAGACATGGTTCATGAGACTTTGGAATGTGGATGGGGTATTAGTGAGACCAAAAGGCATGACTAAGAATTCATAATGACCTTCATGAGTACGAAATGCGGTTTTAGGAATGTCCTCATCCCTTACTCTAATTTGGTGAAAATCGAAGTGTAGATCCAATTTTGTAAAAAAAATTGCACCATGCAATTCATCTAATAAATCATCAATGATAGGAATAGGGAATTTATCCTTGATGGTGATTTTATTGAGAGGATGAAAATCAGGACACATACACCAATAATTATCCTTACAATGGGCCAAAACCATTGGTGAATAATAAGGACTAGTGCTATGATGAATGACTCCATGTTCTAAAAGTTCTTGGACAATTTTCTCAATTTCTATTTTTTGAGGTTGAGGGTAACGATAAGGATGGACATTAGGAGGAAGACTTCCTAGAACAAGGTGTATGGCATGGTCATGAGATCATTTGGGAGGTAGTCCTTTTGGTTCTTGGAAAACATCATCATAGTTAGCCACAATATCTTGAAGATCCTTTGAGTGAATTTTAGGGATATCCTGTGCTTGCTTTTCCAAACAATTGATTTGAGCTATGAATCCATAACTTCCTTTCCTTAATATTTTCTCCATGTTGTGAGAACTCACTACCTTTGATGGAGGAGTTGGAATTCCTTGGAGGTGAATGGTCCTTCCATTTTCTTTCCATTCCACAAAGAGCTTCCTAAAATTAAAATTGACCGTGTCCAATTGTTCTAACCATTCAACTCCTAAAATAACCTCTGAATTCCCTAAACTCATAACAAAGAGAGTTCCATGCCAAGTATAACTTCCCATTTGTATTGAAACTGAATATGTTCTACCAATACATTGAGCATTTCCTCCATTTGCAACTAAAACTTGAAACTTATCTTGATTGGAGGAGTGAATGTGTAAGTTTAATGCCTTAGTAGTTTTAATATCAATAAAATTATGAGTACTCCCTGAATCGATCAACATATTTATCCTCTTCTATCGAATGAATCCTGGTACCTTGATTGTATGGTGAGTTGTTAATCCCATAAGAGCATGTACTAAAATAGCCATAGTGTCTTCGTCACCTATTGCCTCATTATGTTCAATTTGTTCTTCAGGCATAGGTGAGTCATGTGAATTGATATCCTCTTCTTCCTCTTCGTCTTCCCTGTTATCATATTCTATTTGAAATTTTTGTCTTGGTACACATGCTTGATATTTTGGATGATGATTGCGACATTTATAGCAGTAATATCTTGATGGTTGGTCATTTCTATGGAAGGAATTATTGCGATATTGAGGATGATTATAGGAGTCACGTCTGAAGGATGTCAAATTTTGCACCTTTTTCTCAACCAACTTAGCAATATTTATAGTGTCATCTAAAGAGTATGGATCATGTAAGTCTACTTCAATTTGAATATTCTCTTTCAAACCATGTCTAAAAGTTGATACCACCACATCGGATGGTAAATCTCCTGTATAAGCAAGAAGACTAGTGAATTATGTTAGAAACTAGGGTTATATTACATTATTATGCATTATTATAGACTTAGATAAAATAGCGCTCATAGGCGCTCTCTAAGTCATTGAGGTAGGTGGGGTGGTTACCCAACCTCCTTAACCATTTTTCCAATGTATATATGGCAGACTCATGTTAATTCAATTTGATTTGGATTGCCATTTACAATATGGTATCAGAGCATCAGTGGTGAGTGCATGCAGAAGCAAGAGAAGAGCGACCAGCAAAGCCAGAGGTGGGACAATAACGCAACATGTTTCCCAATCTCGAATGACCCTAAGATGATGAAAAACTAGGTGACTCAAGATGAAAGCATGTACCAGGCTCGACTTTGATGCAATATCATAGGGAGACCAGGCTCGACGTTGACGCAAGACCGTAGAGAGACCAAGGTTATGCTGACTGGGCAAGAAAGCTGACAAACCCCTTGACTCGATGCTGACTAGGCTACACGTAGACTGAGAGCTACAAACTAGCGAGAGGTGAGATGGCAGTTCTAAATTGGTAGGAGTTACATTTCAAATATGGTGTGGCATAGTTGGTAGGGATAAAATACTGGGGGATGACCACCTGAAGGCAGTCACCAAACTACCTATGCCTTCCTCCTTATCAACCACAGGCGATGCATCAACCTGATGCATGTGGGGTAATGTCTCAAATTTTTTTACAACAAAACTTCATCTGCTATTCAGGATAAACATTGGGCATTTTTTCCTCCTACTCATAGCATCAAGTGGCATAGTTGGTTAAGTTGTTTGTTGTTATGAACATGGTCTGTTGTTCGAATCCCACAAAGGGTTCCCAAGACTCAAAAGTTTTTTTTGATTCCTGGTCATGCATTTGACACCCCGTAATGCCAAGTGACATCCTGAGAAGTACAGTGATGCTCCACGACAGTCGGTGACACCTCATGAAGCATAGTGATGCCCTAAGAAAGAAAATTTGATACCCTAAGCAGGAAAAATTGATGCCCAATAATTTTTCATTAGCTTTTTGTAATTTTTTGCTCACCAAGGGCATTTTTTATCAAAGAAGCATTTTTTCTACCTCAAGCCAAAAAATATGTATATTTTTTGAGGTATTCTTTTGTACTTCGATTTCTTCCTTTCCAAGAATTTTTTGGAGGGATAAGTTGTTTTTTTGGAATTGGAAAGGGTCCACATACAATTTTTCATCCTTGTTTATTTTGCAACAAAAAGGGGGATCTTAAGCATTTATTTTTGCAAAATTCTAAGACAAAGGGGGGAATAAAAATTGTTGCTTTGTGGAAAGTGAATATTTTTCATTGAAAAACTGGCATTGTAATAGGTGCATTTTCGGTGGAAACCGACACCTAAAGTAGTTAAATTTGTGGGCATTTGTGGTTGTATTTTGTATTTAAATTTCATGTTTTATTGCATTAACAATCATACAATAAAGCAAAAGAAAAGACCCCAAATTTATACACCTATTTATGCAATTTATTGCACAATAGCGTTCGGTATCTATGATACCTCTGGTCCACACTTATAGGTAATATTTTTGTGCTTGGACTACTGTATCTAATGCCTAATATAGCTGCAACAATGACGTATGAGCTTGTTCTCTATCAATCATAAAGAAGAAATAAGGCAAACCAGTTCTGATATTCACTCCATTTATACCCTAATCGTTATTGTTGTTAGACGTAAATCCTGATGAAGTGATTTCTAAAGTTTTTAGGGGAAGTTACACCCCACGCATGAGGAAATACCTTCTATGGTAGGTTTCATAAACAAAATGATTCCCTTTCAGTATCACCTAAGTTTTGTGTATCATTCTGCTCTTATATACTTATAGTCTCCCTCACGTAAGGGCAAGTATATATAGAGGAGTTTCTGTATAAAGGCCTGGCAGATATAAAGAAAGGGGGACCATTTGGTGTTATAAGGAACCTTCACAATGGCCTCTGTTCATAAATATCTATCAGATTCATAGTTGCTGAAAGGTTCTAACTTCGCACCATGGAATACAAAGATGTGTGCTATTCTTCAAGTGGAATATTTGTGGGATGTAGTGACTGGCACTACAAAACATCCTACAACAACAGGAGCATATCAGGAAGCTTTTGATAAGGACAAGAAATATCTCATGTTTATTCTGCTTGCTACTATAGATGAGGTCCAACCTCATATCTGTGATGCCAAAACTAGTAAGGAAGATTTGGATGCTTTGATTACTATTTATGAACATAATAATCAGTCCATTATTCTACACCTTCAAACTCAACTACATACACTCAGTATGAAATCTAGTGAGATAGTTGACCTATTCCTATGCAGAGTGGCAAAATTGAAAGCCAAATTGAATGCTATGGGATAGCTAGTGGATGATACTCTCTTGACCTTAGTCATCTTGAGAGCATTGCCAGAGTCCTATAATGTGTTGATAACCTCTCTTAATGTATCTGGTAGACAAGTATCTTTTATGGAATTGATGAATTTGCTTCAAACTGAGGAAGCAAATCAGTTTTATAAGGATGAAGTGTCACATAATGCCCTCTACACAAAACAAGGGGGTAAGAAACAAGGTTAGTTTCAAAAAGGAGGATCTTCATCAAAGGGAAAAGTAAAACAATATCAGCAAAAATACAAGCAATATTGCAAGATTTATGATATGAATAACCATGATACCAATAGGTTTTGGTTTAAGAACAAACAAAAAAATGATCAAGATGATAATAAGAAGGGAAAATGGAAATACAAACCATAGAAAAAGAATAAGAAACCCAAGGGGAATGTTGCTTATGTCAAATCAGACTTAGACTCAAATTCTAAGTGAGCACACAAGGTGCTCATGACTCATACTTCATCTTAGTAGAAAGATGCAGTGTGGTATATTGATTCAGGTGCCAGTAAACACATGACTGGAGATAGATTGTGGTTTGAGATATTTGAGGAAAAGGAAGGTAAGCTAGTAACAATTATAGACAATCAAACCTACCAAGTGTAGGGTGAAGGCAATATTTTTGTCATTCTTCCAGATGGAAAATGTCAGATTAAGAAGGTGCTCTATGTTCCTGGATTGGCTAACAATCTGTTGTTAGTCCCTCAGATCTTGGATCAATACATGGATGTTATGTTCAGTGTTGAGAAAGGCAAGAAGATATGTTTTATAACCAGAAGAGGAAAACATGTAGCAACAGGATCATACAAGCATGGCTTGTTCATTTTAGATGTCGTTTCAATGCCTCATGTTGCCTTGGCAGCAACTACCAAGGAGGCTACTTCTCTATGGTACAAGAGATATGGGCATCTAAGTTTAGGATATTTGCTCGAGTTGAGAAAATATGAGATGGTGAGAGGACTTCCCAACCTTTCATCCACATTGCCTATTTGCTTGGATTGCTTAGCAGGGAAGCAACACTAGGTACCATTTGAAGTTAGCTCTTCACGAGCTAAGAAACATTTGGAGTTGGTACACATCAATCTGTACGATCCTATGCCAACTAGCTATGGTGGAAAGAGATATTTTCAATTTTTTGTGGATGATCACTCATGAAAGATGTGGGTTTTCTTTCTTTAATTGAATTCAGAGGTATTTATATACTTTCAACAGTTCAAGAAGCTTGTTGATAAGGATTCAAGATGTTCCATCAAAACTCTCCGCTCCGATTGAGGGGGGGAATATACCTCCAAGGAATTTTCATCATTTTTGAATGAACATGGGATTAAGAGATAGCTAACTATAACCTATACTCCATAGTAAAATGGAGTTGTTGAAAGGAGGAATTGTTGCATTATAGAAATGGTTCGATGTATGCTTGCAAGGGCACACCTTGAGAAAAAATATTGAGAAGAAGTAGTAAACACAACATCATACCTCCTGAATAGAGCACCCACAAGAGCTCTACAAGGTAAAAATCCACAAGAATCATGGAGTGGTAAGAAACCTTTCATTTCTCATCTAAGGGTTTTTGGATGTAAGGCGTTCATGCACATACCAAAATAGAAAAGGAAGAAGTTAGATGAGAAGACCCTGCAATGTATATTTCTTGGTTATGATGAGCATTCAAAGGGATATCGATTGATATATCCTATGACCAAGAAGACACATATAAGTAGATATGTGGTATTTGATGAAGCTTTCACATCAAATAACACTTCTATAGTTGTATACCTTGAGGAAGATGAGCCTAAGAAAGAGACTTCACCTCCTCAGAACAAGATTCCAAAATGGTATACCAGTACATTGAGAGATTTCAAGTTGACATCACTTCCATATCTAACTCTATATCGACCTTGTACTCGTAGTATGACTCAGCAAAAGAGAGCAGAGGTATCAACTTCAGATGTTGACAAGCTTTGCCAATAATTTGATGAACTATTTGTAGATGCAAAAGAATATAGAGAAACAAATATGGAGGATGAGAGGGTTTATATGACAACATTGGATGAAAATAAACCCACAATGGTTTAGGATGCACTTAGTGAGCCTTAGTGGAAGGCTGCTATGGAAGCAGAACCTACATATCTCATGAAAAATTATACATAGAAGCTAGTAAAGTTGCTTGTAGGAAAGAAGCCCATTGGCTGCAAATGGATGTTCAAAGTGAAGTATAAGGCATATAGTCCTATTGATAAGCATAAATTCCATATTGTTGAAAAGGGCTATGCTCAAAAATAAGGCATAGATTATGAAGAGACTTTTGACCCTACTACAAAAATGACTACCATTTAAGTACTTTGTACCATGGTAGCTCAGTTTGGGTGGAAGTTACATCAGATGGATGTAAAAAGTGCTTTCTTGAATGGTGACCTACAATAAGAAGTGTACATGACCCAACCAGAAGGATTTGTTGTTGAAGGGTAAGAATAGAAAGTTTGTAAGTTGATCAAATCCTTGTATGGGCTGAAACAAGCTCCTCGAGCTTGGTACATAAAAATAGATAGTCACCTAGTGCGGTATGGATTCCAAAGAAATCCTTCAGATGAAAATATCTATATCAAGAACATGGTTCTGACATAGTGATTTTGGTGATATATGTAGATGATATGATCATAACAGGGAGCTCAAAAAGTATGATTGATGGAGTAAAGGATGATTTGAAACAATATTTTGAAATGACAAATCTAGGACTTCTTCACTATTGTCTTGGTTTGGAAGTGACTTAGAAAAAGAATCATATCCGAGTAACACAAAAGAAGTATGCCAAGACATTGGTTGATAAATATCGCATGACTAACTATAAGTCTAAGGCAGATCCAATGGAGCCTAGACTCAAGCTATCGTGATATGATAAATCACAAGTAGATGGCACTATCTATAATTGATTGGGACTCTCATATATCTGACAAATACCAGGTCAGATATCAGTTTTGTTATGGGTTATATTTCAAGGTTCATGCAAGAAATGAAGGTGATTCATTGGAAAGTACTAAAGAGAGTTCTTCATTATGTTTGTGGTACTATAAATTTTGGCTTGGAATACAAAAAGAATAGCAAATTCTATCTATAGGGATACACGGACTCAGACTATGTCAGATCCATTGATGATCGCAAGTCAACTTTTGGATACATTTTCCATATTGGATTTGGTCCTGTCTCTTGGTACAGTAAGAAGCATAAAGTGGTTGCTTTATCATCTACATAGGCATAATATCATGCAACCAGTGGAGCAGTTTGCAAGATAATTTGGCTAAGTCTCATTCTTACAAACATGGGTCTTCCTAATAATATTCCACTTCATTTGTTCTGTGACAATCAAGGTGTTTTGAATCTTGTCAAGAATCCAATATTTCATGATTGTACCAAACACATCGACACTCAATGTCATTTCATTCACGATGAAGTTCCAAAGCATCACATACAGCTCCATTACATTCCCATTGATGAGCAAGTTGCAGATATTTTCACCAAGGTACTTGCACATGTCAAATTTAAATTATTTTGCAATGCTTTATGTATTTGCTAATAATGTAATAATGGGGGATGTTAGCAACTAGGGTTATATTACATTATTATGCATTATTATAGACTTATATAAAATAGCGCTCATAGGCACTCTCTAAGTCGTTGAGGTAGGTGGGGTAGTTACCCAACCTCCTTAATCATTTTTCCAATGTATATATGATGGACTCATGTTAATTCAATTTGATTCAGATTTTCATTTGCAATATTCTAAAATATAATCTCTTACCAAACCAATTTGTTTAAGTGCCAAAAAACGAACCATGTATGAGGATGAACTCCCTTCATCAAATCTCTTGAGAAAAAGCTTCTTGAATTCTGTACATATGAGGGGTCAATTATGCTGATGTTTTTGCCAAGCAAACCATTGGTAAGGTTAAGTACCCAGTTTGGAGGAAGCATAAAGAACTTTTTCAGATTTGGGAACTCGATATAGTTCTAAGATGCCTTCCATTTTAGCTATCCAACCACATCGATCACCACCCTCAAATGTAGGCATATCCACACATGTAATATTAACACTTGTAGGCCATCTTGCTTGTTGATAATATTTCTTTGTATCCTTATCCTCATTAGCATACCTTCTATAGTAGTTATGTGAAGAATGATGGGAATCTTGGTTTTGTTTCCTCAATAATTGCTGCAAAATTGAATTCATGGTATTTATACTAGTCATTAGTTGAGTTATACATGATTGGACATCTTGGTTACTTGCATTGGTGTTTTCCATTTTCTCATGTGTGAATTATCATGGGATAAGTTGGATGAGTTAGAAGCAGCCATGGGTTTAATAGTAGGATGGTTGGGGTTGAAGCTATTAATGCATAAGGGAGAGTTGTGTTGTGTATCTTTAGTTTGTGGAGGTCATATTGGTGACCTCAAGGGTCCTTCATTTGTGTTGTTTGTGTTATACAACCTTTCGTTTGGCCCTTTAATCCACTTGCCACTCATGCATTTGCTAATAGACAAAAATATGTACTAGGGGAATATCTAGTAAATTTTATTTTTTAATGTTGGAAATAATAAATGGGTGTTAAAAAAAAATTGTTTGCAACGGATATACTTTGGCCCTTACTGCTCTTAGTTAATTGGTGTATTATTTGAATTTCTATAATTTTAAGAAGGCCTCAATGACTATAATTTACAATGAACCAGCTTAAGACTCAACGGCTATAATTTCATTGGCTAAGGTGGAATAGCTTCTCTATGAATCAATATTATTTAAGACCCTAATACCTTATATTAAAAAATCATGGACATGATTAATTCAACATGTGTAAATCGAGATCCCCAACAGGATGACTTTGAGAGGATAAGATAGGGTGGGGACCACAAGGCACTATGCGATTCAAGGAGATAGGACACAACACGATGGAAACCCTACGCAACACTAGGAGATATGACACGACACATGGAAACCCTACGTGACTCGAGGATATAAGACATGAAGGAAACCACCATGCGACTCGAGGAGATAGGACATGTGATACGATGGAAACCACTAAACATAACACGACTCGAGGTGATAGGCTAAGACCGATGGGGACCACAAAACTAACATAACACGAGGACAAGACATGATGGAGAGTGATGTAAGCACAACTACATGTAGGTGGAGGAGCCAAGGGCTAGCCTAGCCATAGCCAAAAGAGATTTAGTGTGCGAATATGAATATAAAGCATGAGGGAGACTCTACCTACTACATGTGGGATATGGTTAAATGAGATGTGAAAAATAAAAATTAAAAAACCTTATAAGATTTTATTTTAATAACTTGACAAGATGCAACGATTGGACGATGTAAAGCGATGGCGATTTAGATTTTAGGTTTTAGTTGGATGGATATGTGAGATCTAAGTGTGAATAAACCACTTGCGATGAGGCAATGTAGGGTTTTGGTAGAGCAGAGGATAGAATTTAAACCGATTTGATGCAAATGCAAGACTACAAAATAGCATAGCGTACCTTGTAAATCGATGATGATTGGCCTATCTACATAAGTGTTTGAGAGCGATGAGTAGTATTCCACAAAAATGCATACACTTGGAATTAGTTTAGGTTTGATTAATTTTTATTAATACTTTGGCAATTTTTGTAATATAATTCTCGCTTCTCGATAATTATTGATTTATCCACGATGTCGTCAATGTTTTTAGGTAAATAAGCTTCCACCGGATTCCACTTTTCGTACACTATTATTCGCATTGGATGAAGTCTTCATCCTGATTTAAATGGTTCCACATGACTATAGTTTCCACTACAGTAGTGGACTGGCTACCCGCTTGACCTGAAGTCTTTTGAAAATGCAGTCCTTTTATGTGGATGATGTTAATGACCTGCTTGGCCCAATGTCTTTCAAAAAATAAAATCCTTAGGACTGGATGTACGCAGTCCCAACAATCTTCTCTTTGCTTATCCTGGTGAGAACCTCTCCTAAATTTTTGAATAGGACGCACCTTGTTTCAACGAGAGGACATCGCACGAACCTGATATTTTGTGAGGATAAAAATTATGAATCACCACTGTGGTGTTAAATCTTGCTTCACTTTGATATTCTCACAATGACACTGAGAGGGGGGGTGAATCAGTGTAGCTATTTAAATTTAGATCTACAACTCTTAAAGCTGAAGCAAAGAGAACTTAAAAGCAGATAAAGCAATTTCAACAAGAGAGCATTCCACAACACGCGATGTAACGAGGTTCACCAATTTGGCTACTCCTCAAAAATGACTGCTTGGACTCCCATCCAAATCCAGCCTTTGCAAAACTCCAATTTTACAAACAATTTTCCAGCACCCACTGGAAGGAGCACCAACCCCTTATTTATCTGCTCCAACAGAAAGGAGCACCAACCCCTAATGCCAAGCACCAACTTGGACTACAATTTTGAACTATATCAATGACATAAAAATGCCTTCACTATTTTCACGGACCCTGACTTGTCTGCTATTAATCAAACACCGCACACACTTATGGCTCTGCTTACCTCTCTTACAGCCTCTATTTTCTTTATATTTTTTTTGCAGTGCTTTTTACCCTTTATTTGGCAACATACTTTTTTCTCTCTCCATTCAGAGCTCAACCCTAATTCTTAACTTACTGTACACAAAACAAAGATATTCTTGCAGCTCTGTTTATCGCGCTCTGATAGCCTTCTCTGCTTACTTATGGTTCTGATATTATAACCATCGCTATGACAGCCTTAAATGCTCACTTACGGCTCTGACAACCTTATCTGCTCACTTACAACTCTGACAGCCTTTTCTACTCACTTACGGCTCTGACAGTAGAACCACCACTCTGATAGTCTTATGCCTTTAATGCATTGTCCTTATCTTAGCTTGCATTAATTCTATCTATAACTGCACTTGTAACTGTCGTTCTACTTTAGTTAACTTTACTTCGGCTTTTGGTCACGAAAACACATGTCGTGATATCGCGACATTTCTGCCCTTTGAATTTTTCTTGGTGTTTGACCATGAAAACATGACATGTCGCGATATCGTGACACTTTTCGCCTCCTTGTCCTCTTCTCGGCTTGCACCCGCGAAAACAACATGTCACGATATCGTGACACTTTTCGCTTCCTTGCACTCTTCTCGGCTTGCACCAGCGAAAACACATGTCGCGATATCGTGACACTTTCGCTGCCTTGTGCTCTTCTCTATATTTTTCCCATGAAAACACATGTCATGAAATCGTGACACTTTCACTGCCTTGTACTCTTCTCTGTCTTTCGCCCATGAAAACACATGTCATGAAATCGTGACACTTTCGCTTCCTTGTCTCTTTTCTTGCATTGACCCTGCAAAAACAGAACATGTCACAAAATCATGACACTTTTGCCTCCTTACTCTATCTCTCCTCTTCGGTCGCGAAAACCATACATGTCGCGAAATCGTGACACTTTTTCTCCTTAGCTCTTTTCTTCCCTTCGGGTCGCAAAAACCGACATGTCACGAAATCGTGACACTTTTTCTTGCATGCTCTTTCTCTTCGAACATGTCACGAAATCGTGACACTTTTTCATCCGTACTATCTCTCTTGCAAATTGTCACAAAATCGTGACACTTTTCCTTGCGAGCTCTTTCTCTCGAACCTATCGTAAAATCGTGACACTTTTTCATCCGTACTATCTCTCTTGCAAATTGTCATGAAATCGTGACACTTTTCTTTGCGAGCTCTTTCTCTCGAACTTGTCATGAAATCGTGACACTTTTTCATCCGTACTATCTCTCTTGCAAATTGTCGCGAAATCGTGACACTTTTCTTTGCGAGCTCCTTCTCTCGAACATGTCAAAATCGTGATAGTTTTCTTTGCTTACGCCTTCTCTCCGAACATGTCACGAAATCGTGACAGTTTTCTTTGCTTGCGCCTTCTCTCAGAACATGTCACGAAATCACGACAGTTTTCTTTGCTTGTGCCTTCTCTTCGAACATGTCATGAAATCATGACAGTTTTTCCCTTGCGCTTTCTCTCTCGCAACATGTCACGAAATCATGACAGTTTTCCTTGCTTTCTCTTTCTTCCAACATGTCATGAAATCGACAGTTTTCCTTGTCTTTCTCTTCCAACATGTCGCGAAATCATGATAATTTTCCTTGCCTTCTTTTCTTCCAACATGTCGCGATATCGCGACATTTTTCCTTGCGCTTTCTCTCTCTTCCAACATGTCATGAAATCATGATAGTTTTTCTTCTTGCCTTCTTTTCTCCAACATGTCGCGATATCGCGACAGTTTTTCTTTCTGGCCAAACATGTCGCGATATCGCGACAGTTTTTCTTTCTGGCCAAACATGTCGCGATATCGCGATAGTTTTCTTACTTGTCTTTTTCTTTGATCTTTTGAATATGGGCCACTTCGGTCTTCTTGGAAATTCACTGTACATGCTCGATCGACCTCTGAACTCCTTTCCACCATCAACTGATCTATCTGTCTATGTTGACAACAATGACAATACTATTTCTGCACCTTGCTCAACAATCTCCCCCTTTGGAATTGTTGGCAACACATGTGCAATTTCTTGTAATTCTTCTCCCCCTTTGACAATAATACCAAAGGGTTGCTGCAGACTCCCCCTGAGTCCATGCACAACATTCTCAGGCA
The DNA here is from genome assembly GCA_028583015.1 of Wollemia nobilis. NCBI lineage: Eukaryota > Viridiplantae > Streptophyta > Pinopsida > Araucariales > Araucariaceae > Wollemia > Wollemia nobilis. The sequence goes on from JAQPPZ010010477.1 coordinate 313,863, forward strand.
AAATTTGTTATCCTTAGTAAAAATCACAAATATGAGCAAAAAGATAAACAAATACATAAATGCTCCCCCTGAGAATGTGGTCCCGATAGCTAGTCAATTCTTGGGAAACGTGACCACTCCCAATTTATTGCGAAGGTACTCAAAAACTTCCTTGGGCAACGGTTTTGTGAAGATATCCGCTACTTGCTCTGTAGTTGGAACAAAATCCAATTTAACCTCACCTTCCGCAACTTTATCCTTCAAAAAGTGATACCGGATTGCAATATGTTTTGTGCGAGAATGCATAACCGGATTCTTTGAGATGTTAATAGCACTGGTATTATCACATTTAACTGAAATTGGCTCTTTGAAGTTAATACCAAGATCTTTCAGGGTTTGTCTCATCCATAATATCTGCGTACAACACGTTGTCGCTGCAATGTATTCTGCCTCTGCTGTGGATAGAGAGATTGATTCTTGTTTCTTGTTGTGCCATGCTACCAACCTGTCTCCAAGATAGAATGCACCTCCACTGGTACTCTTTCTGTCATCTACACATCTTGCCCAATCTGCATCTGAATATGCAATAAGAGTGAAGTCCTTACCTTTTGGATACCATAACCCATACTCCATAGTACCCTTGAGGTACCGAAGAATCCTCTTCACTAGCTGTCACATGAGTCTCTTTGGGACTAGCTTGAAATCGTGCTACCATGCATACTGCCTGTAAGATATCTGGTCTGGTAGCTGTCAAATACAACAGGCTCCCAATCATAGATCTGTACATGGTTTGATCAACATCTGGAGATTTGTCATCCTTGCTCAACTTGCAACCTGTCGTCATGGGAGTGCTAACAGGTTTACAATCCTCCATTGTGAACTTTTTCAGCATTTCTTTCACATATTTAACTTGAGAAATAAAAATGCCCTTTTCATTTTGATTAACTTGGAGTCCGAGGAAATACGAAAGTTCACCAATCATAGACATTTCAAATTCTTTCTGCATTTTATTTGCTATGTCTCTACACGACTCATCATTGCTGCTGCCAAATATGATATCATCTACGTAAACAACAAGGACAATAAGATGGCCATTCTCTGTTTTGACATACAAATTGCTATCCACCATACCTTTCTTGAACCCTTGTTGAGTAAGATAGTTGTCTAGCCTTGCATACCATGCTCTGGGTGCCTGTTTCAAGCCATACAATGCTTTCTTCAACTTGCAAACGAAGTTGGGATTTTCACAGAGTTGGAAACCATCTGGCTGCTCAATATAAACCTCTTCTTCAAGTTTTCCATTCAAAAATGCTGATTTCACGTCCATCTGATAAACTTTGAAATTCTTGTGAACTGCTAAAGCCAGAAACATTCTAATTGCCTCGAGTCTAGCCACTGGTGCAAAGGTTTCCTCAAAATCAATACCTTCAACTTGAGCATAGCCTTTACAGACCAATCTTGCCTTATTCCTGACAACCTGTCCATCTTCGTTCAATTTGTTTCGAAAAATCCATTTAGTACCGATTATATTTTTATTTGCAGGCCTTGGTACTAACTCCCGGGTTTTGTTTTTCTCAATCTGATCTAGTTCTTCATTTATTGCCTTCATCCAACTTTCATCTGTGCTTGCTTCAGCAACATTTTTGGGCTCAATGCTGGATAATAGGGAGTAGTTACTTACTACTCTTCTTCTTGTCTTAACACCAACTGTGGGGTCCCCAATAATTTGCTCTCTGGGATGATTTTTCTGCCAGCTGCCTGTTTTGAATTTCTTGTTTTCTTCTACTTCTGAATCAATACTTAAATCATCTGGGTCAATTTTTTGATTCTCTTCTGTTTCCTTTTCTTCATCTCCTTCAATAACTTCTTCATAAATAGGGTAGTTTTCTTCATAGCTAATTTCTCGTTCCCTACCTTCATCAACTTTAACATCGGCACTCTCCACAATTTTCTTTAGCCTCTTGTTGTAGCATGTGTAGGCTTTGCTTTTTGTCGAATAGCCAAGAAAAATCCCTTCATCAGCTCTATCTTCAAACTTACCAAGATTATCTTCAGTTCTTTTGATGTAGCACTTGCTGCCAAAGACTTTGAAGTATCTTGTTGTTGCCTTTTTGCCGAACCATAGCTCATAAGGAGTTTTGCTTTCATGCGTCCTCAACATGCACCTGTTTTGGATGTAAACCATAGTATGGACTGCCTCTTTCCAAAATTTGTCTGCTATTTTGCTCTCAGTCAACATCGTCCGTGCCATTTCCTGCACTGTCCTGTTCTTTCTTTCTACAACACCATTCTGCTGAGGTGTCCTTGCTGCTGAAAACTGTCTTTTGATCCCATATTTTTGATAGTACTCTGCAAACTCCTCTGAGATAAACTCTCCTCCTCTATCTGATCTTAAGCATTTAATTCTTTTTCCTGTTTGATTCTCAACCTATTTTTTGAAAATCTTGAACATCTCAAAGGCATCTGATTTAAGCTTTAAAAATAGTACCCATGTCATCCTGGAATAGTCATCTATGCACAACATAAAGTATTTGTCACCATTTATGCTTTGTGTTCTCATGGGTCCACATAAATCAGTATGTATTAGTTCTAAAGGTTTGCTGGTGAAGTACTCCTTTGATTTAAATGTGGCTCTAGTTTGCTTCCCTTTTTGGCATGAAGCACAAATGCTATTTAATGGTTTGCCAATGGTGGGTATATCTCTTACTGCCCTTTTTGAGCTTATTTTTACCAGATTGTCAAAGCTGATATGACCGAGCCTCTTGTGCCACAGCCAATTTTCATCTTCCTGTCCAATCAAGCATGCTCCTTCTGAAGTCTCTGAGAGAGTATATAGGTTGCCAGAAGTCCTCGATCCAGTAGCTATCAACTTCCCACTGTTTGCTTTTCTGACTTCACAACCCTGCTTCTTAAAAATTACTTCATGACCTCTGTCACAAATTTGACTTACGCTCAGCAAGTTATGCTTCAGACCAATCACAAACAAGACTTCTTTTGAATTGATCTTTTCATCACTGATCTTGACTGATCCTTTGCCAACTATCTTAGCTCCATCATTATTTCCAAATTTTACAGAACCACCTTCATATTTCTGTAACTTCTCAAATTTTTGTTTGTCGCCTGTCATATGACTGGAGCATCCACTATCAAGTATCCATGGTGCAGATTTGTTCTGTGCTTTAAACGTTGTTTGAACGATCAAGGATTCCTTTTCTTCCTTAGGTCGCTCCTTTTCTTTCCACTCTGGTTTGATAGCAGTTTTGGTCACTTGTTTTGACTTTTCCCTTTCATTAGCTTGTGCCTATTTTTTGAGAAATTTTTTGTTTTGTCTCAATCCATTTGGTTGAGATTTTCTTCCCTGATATTTATTTGTTGCAAATGTGCTTCGACAGTTTCTTGCAATGTGTCCAAAGTTATGACAGTTATAACATTCTACTGCATAATCCATCAAAGGTGAAAAGACATTTCTACTGGTGAAATTCCTTTGTCCTACATTATAACTGCAATCTGAAATCTTATGACCATAAGCATTGCATTTAAAACAATAACCAGAAAAGGAATGATTGAACCTGGGTGCTGGTCTTTGCCATTTTGTAGTAGGAGCCATAAATCTTCTTCTTCTTTGATGTGTGACATTGGTGAATCCATCATTGTCAGTACTCCTCTCGTGCCTGGCCTTATTGCTTTCTTTTGCATGATTCGATGTTTCTTGATCAACCCTGATCTTGTCTTCATTCTTTATGGGTTCTACAGTTATGGCCTTTGATCCCTTTGATGATTCTCCTTCGACGAAGCCCAAACCAAATTTGATGCCTGGAGTCCTTTGGTTATTTATAATTTTATCCAGCTTCATAGAACTTTCTTCAAATTTGTGATAACAACTCAATTTTTGATTCATCTCTTCTAGCTGCATCCTTAACCCAACAATGTCTTCTTCTAGCTTGCTGCACTCATCTATTTTCATGGTTAATTGTACTTCGAGATCTTTAGACATTTTCTTAAATTCGTCTGTCTGAACTTTCAAACTGTTTATTATTTCATTGGCATCCTCAAGCTTTCTTGAAACTTTCTTATTCTTTTTCCTTTCTGTACTCAACTCTTTAAGTGCAGCAACCAACTCACCTTCCAGATCTACTTCAGCCTCATCCTCAAGTTTTTTATCACATTCCTATTTTTCTTCTGTTTTTTCTTCTTCGAATGCCATGAACAGAGCTTCACCTGTTTCTTCTTCAGAATCCTCACCGGAGCTGTCTTCAGAAGAGCTGACATTCTTGGATATGAAACTTTTCTTCTTGAAGTTGCTTTTTCTAAAATTTGGTTTCTTCTTCCAGTCACTTCTTTCTTGGTGTGACCCTTCATCACTTTTGTTTTTCTCATTCATTGGACATTTAGCTGCAAAGTGCCCGACGCCTCCATAGTTGAAACACTTAAACGGTAACTTTCCTCTGTACTTTCCTTTTCCCTTTATTAGTTTTCGAACAAAGTTTGCTTTCATTTCATCTGATGTCTCTTCTTCCTCGGATTCTTGTTTTGCTTTTATATTTTTATGTGCTTTAAAAGCAGCTTCTCTGTCTGTGGGTTTAGTTTTTCCTATCCTCATCTCATATGCAGTCAAAGAACCATGCATCTCATCCATACTAAAAGTATTTAGATCTTTAGCTTCTTCTATAGCAGAGACTTTAGAATCAAATCTATGAGGAAGAGATCTTAGTACCTTTTTCATGATGACAGCATCTTCCATTTCCTCGTCGAGTCCTCTAATCGCATTTATGATGCCATTAACTCTCAGCATGAATGCCTCTATGTTCTCATCGTCATTCATCTTCAATGCTTCGAACTGAGCTCGGTGCGTTTGTAGCTTGGCCTCTTTGATCTTGTCATCTCCTTCATGAATGCTCTTCAGTTTGTCCCACATGTCTTTAGCCATTTTACAACTCATGATCCTTATCAGTTCACTGTCTACTAAACCGCACATGATAGCATTCTTTGCTTTAGAGTTATTCTCAAACTATTTCTTACCGACAACATCTGTTGGAGGAGTAGTGGGTATTGTGTATCCACTGTCTACTGACTCCCAAATGTCGTATCCCAACGCACACAGATATGTCTGCATCCTGAGTCTCCAGAATGAGTAATTAGTTTCGTCGAACAATGGAGCTTTGTTTGATGAGAATCCTTCACCACCTGCCATTGTGTTTCTTCCAAGATCACCTTAGCCGATTAAGCTTGTTCAAGAACCTTGCTCTGATACCAATTGATATTCTCACAATGACACTGAGAGGGGGGTGAATCAGTGTAGCTATTTAAATTCAAATCTACAACTCTTAAAGCTGAAGCAAAGAGAACTTAAAAGCAGATAAAGCAATTTTAACAAGAGAGCATTCCACAACACACGATGTAACGAGGTTCACCAATTTGGCTACTCCTCAAAAATGACTGCTTGGACTCCCGTCCAAATCCAGCCTTTGCAAAACTCTAATTTTACAAACAATTTTCCAGCACCCACTGGAAGGAGCACCAACCCCTTATTTATCTGCACCAACAGAAAGGAGCACCAACCCCTAATGCCAAGCACCAACTTGGACTGCAATTTTGAAACTATATCAATGACATAAAAATGCCTTCACTGTTACAACCCTGACTGGTCTGCTATTAATCAAACACCGCACACACTTACGGCTCTGCTTATCTCTCTTACGACCTCTATTCTCACCCTATATTTTTTTTGCAATGCTTTTTACCCTTTATTTGGCAACATACTTTTTTCTCTCTTCGTTAAGAGCTCAACCCTAATTCTTAACTTACTGTACACGAAACAAAGACATTCTTATGACTCTTTTTACCATGCTTTGATAGCATTCTCTGCTTACTTATAGTTTTGATAGTATAATCGTTGCTCTGACAGCCTTAAATGCTCACTTACGGCTCTAACAGCCTTATCTGCTCACTTACGGCTCTGGCAGCCTTTTCTGCTCACTTACGGCTCTGACAATAGAACCACCGCTCTGACAGTCTTTTGCATTTAATGCACTGTCCTTATCTTAGCTTGCATTAATTTTATCTATAACTACACTTGTAACTGTCATTCTACTTCAGTTAACTTTACTTCGGCTTTTGGTCACAAAAAAACATGTCGCGATATCGCGACATTTCTGCCCCTTTGACTTTTTCTTGGCGTTTGACCATGAAAACATAACATGTCGCGATATCGTGACACTTTTTGCCTCCTTGTCCTCTTCTCGGCTTGCACTCATGAAAACACAACATGTCACGATATCATGACACTTTTTGCCTCCTTGTACTCTTCTCGGCTTGCACCCACGAAAACACATGTCGTGATATCGTGACACTTTCGTCTCCTTGTGCTCTTCTCTGTCTTTTGCCCACAAAAACACATGTCATGAAATCATGACACTTTCACTACCTTGTGCTCTTCTCTGTCTTTCACTCGTGAAAACACATGTCGCAAAATCACGACACTTTCGCTTCCTTGTCTCTTTTCTTGCATTGACCCCGTGAAAATAGAACATGTCACGAAATCATGACACTTTCGCCTCCTTACTCTATCTCTCCTCTTTGGGTCACGAAAACTAGACATGTCGCGATATCGCGACACTTTTTCTCCTTAGCGCTTTTCTTCTCTTCGGGTCGTGAAAACCTGACATGTCACGATATCGTGACACTTTTTCTTGCAAGCTCTTTCTCTTCGAACCTGTCATGAAATCGTGACACTTTTTCATTCGTACTATCTCTCTTGCAAATTGTCACGAAATCGTGACACTTTTCCTTGTGAGCTCTTTCTCTCGAACCTGTCATGAAATCGTGACACTTTTTCGTCCGTACTATCTCTCTTGCAAATTTTCATGAAATCATGACACTTTTCTTTGCGAGCTCTTTCTCTTGAACATGTCATGAAATCATGACACTTTTTCATCCGTACTGTCTCTCTTGCAAATTGTTGAAAAATCGTGACACTTTTCTTTGCATGCTCCTTCTCTCCGAACATGTCACGAAATCGTGACAGTTTTCTTTGCTTGCGCTTTCTCTTCGAACATGTCACGAAATCATGACAGTTTTCTTTGCTTGCGCCTTCTCTTCGAACATGTCATGAAATCGTGATAGTTTTCTTTGCTTGCGCCTTCTCTCCGAACATGTCACGAAATCATGACAGTTTTCCTTGCGCTTTCTCTCTCTTCCAACATGTCACGAAATCATGACAGTTTTCCTTGTGCTTTCTCTTTCTTCCAACATGTCGCGAAATCATGACAGTTTTTCTACTTGTGCCTTCTCTTTCTTCCAACATGTCGCGAAATCGTGACAGTTTTCCTTGCACTTTCTCTTTCTTCCAACATGTCGCGATATCGCGACAGTTTTCCTTGCGCTTTCTCTCTCTTCCAATATGTCGTGAAATCATGACAGTTTTTCTTCTTGCCTTCTTTGCTTCCAAAATGTCGCGATATCGCGACATTTTTTCTTCTTGCCTTCTTTGCCCAACATGTCGCGATATCACGACAGTTTTTCTTTTTGGCCAAACATGTCGCGATATCGCGACAGTTTTCTTACTTGTCTTTTTCTTTGATCTTTTGAATATGGACCTCTGATCTCCTGTCGACTGCATCAACTGATCTATCTGTATGTGTTGACAACAATGACAATATTGTTTTTGCACCTTGCTCAACACGCTTGACTGGTATATTCACCCAGGAAAAATATATATATTCTCCATAAAAAATGATGAACTCCACAAGCATGAGATCGTCTGCTCTGATACCACTTGAAGCAAACAAATTATATAAATGCATGAAAGAGATGAATACAGAATGAAAACAAATAATGTTTACACTTTAGGAGCGCTAAGTCATTCACCACTAAGGATGGCTTAGTCCTTGCGAATACACAAATCAAAAAGCTGATGAAAGATGATAAGATATAAATAAACCTACTCTATTTAATATTAAATCAATGAACAAATAACTGTGATAGCAATATAGCCAACTAGCTATATTAGGGTTGTAACAAAATCACTCTAACAAATTCTATTTTAAATGCACTAACAAATTACACCTTATCACTCCAATCTACTCTCAATAAAATGCACGTAATCAATTCACTGCAACTAATCAAGAATAATCTCAAATGAACCTTCAAGATTTATTCTATAAATTCCTTACAAGCAAGATATTAGGAGATAGTCTTCTTTTGCTTTCCAAAGTAGATAATAGGCTAGTTGATATATTATTAAAATTCTAAAATCTAATCAACTCCTAATGTGCAAATGAACCTTAAAAATAATATTTCTTTTTGCACACTTGAAGACTATAATACAAACCTCCTTTTTGCAACTTTAATATGGATGAAGGTATTTTAATAAATTTGATAAGTAATTCACCTAATGAATCTACTTGCACCGATAGTTGCATACCTTTTTCTTAATGCTTTTGTAGATCCTTTTCTTCTTCTATAGAGGATGTAGATCTTGGTGCCTAAGAACACCAAGTTGCTACCTTGAATAGGATCTTGCAACTCTTTGTAGACTATTTTTGAACAAATCCATCTTCACCAATTTGATGATCTTAAACTTTCTTTCATGAGCCTAAAATTTGGTGATTTTTATCTCCTCTTGTAATCTCCTTTTTCTGCTGTAGATTTGGAGAATTTTGTATCTTTGAAGCAGTGACATCTTTCTGTAGGAGGTAATATTCAAATATCCTAGATTTAATAAGCATATTTTGCTTTCAATTCTTCTTATCGAATTCTAACTTTAAGTAGGATATTCTCCTAAATATTTTGAATGTCTTGAGATCTTCGATGAATTCTTCTTCTGCTCATATTTGGCACTCCTTGCAAAATTCTCCTCCTCTTGGGCTTGTTATCGGATGGCAATAATTATCCCAAGTCCTTCACTATCAGGGGCTTCTCCTTGGTAGTGGATTTCTCTAGTGAGTTCTCCTTTGAGGATTTCTTCAGTAAGGCTATCCTAGCCTTTTATTGGATGCTCATTGAGATATAGTCAAGGTCTTTGATCTTGCAGCTTCTCTTGATATTCCTAGAGACCTTATCTTCAACCTTTTACTTCTATAAGTGTTGGTGTTGATATATTCTCATGGATATCTGATTCTGCTACTTCTAGATACAAACAGGACTCTCCTAGTCCTTCTTCATCCTGGCTTGGAAGTTCTTCAATGAGATCTCCTCCTGATCTCTTTTGCTTCATGTACTAGATTGATTTTGAAGAAGCTTTTCTTCCTAACTTTCTTGTAGGAAGCTTTCCCAACTTACTGGATCACCTATACCTGCAACAAAAATATTAGTATTGAAATCTTCTTCTAAATTAGGTCCTTTCCTCTGGAATCTTCTTCAGCATAAAAGGCATATAAGGCCTATTTCAGTATCAAGGCTCATGTGTCCTATTCTTCAATATCAAGGCTTCTATGGCCTTTTATCTAGATCAAGGCTTGTATGGCATTTTTATCTATATCAAGGCTTCTATGGCCTTTTTTTTATGGTTCTTTAATCTATCAATGAAGATCTCATGTCTCCCAACATTACCATGATTCTATTCTAGAATATTATTCTAAAGTATTCTCCTTTCTGTAACAACTAATATCTACACTATGAAGGCACTCTGACATTAGGGCAATGAATCTGAGGTCTCCTAGCTTTCTATTGTAGGAGGTATCACAATAATTTGATTATTAATTCTCTTCAATAAAATAAACTTTCAGGTAAGTATTTCTAGATCTCTTAGCTTCACTGGTTGATTCATCAACCTAGTGGATCAAATGTTGAGTCCTAGTCTTCATGAGTTTTCCTTCAAATCTATGGAAAGACTCTAGCCCTATGCAATCTCAGGTATTTTTGAAATTGAGATTTTAGTACTCACTTATAACCCTCCCTAATACTACCACCTAGACTCTTCTGAGAAATTTTGACAATGACTAGTCCAATGGCGTATCAGGTTCTAAAAAAATCAAGATCAAATAATGGTGGTTCCTCTCTAGACCTATTGTGGCTTGATCTATCGTAGCTTTGATACCACTGTTAGCTTTTAATACCACATACATTGGGAGATACCAATCACAAGATTCTGAAAGAAATAAAATAGATCTACGAGATGACTACAATATGCTATAGATAGAAATAGCAAAAATATTACAATAGTAGCAATGGAGGAAATGGGCACTTCATAATATATTCTATTGCTCCATGAGGGAGCTCTGAGCTTATATCCCACACACACTACCCTACTACCTATCTACTACACACTCACTGTAATGTTGCTCTATTTGACCTTTTATCTATGATCTATCTATAGCCATTATATAGGAAGATAAGTTCCTTGGTCGACACTCTATCTAGTTGTAAAAGTGGACACCTTGCACATTACAACTTGCACATTGACACTTGTGCATTTATTACATTGCATGAAGTAACTAGATAACTTTCCTCTAAAGTAACCTAATGTTCTAAGTATGTACCAAGGAAGGTACATTTACATGACCCAAATAATGTAATATGCTCTATTTCTAACAGTCACCTCACTGTGGAACAAAATATGTGCTAAAAATAACAAAACCCTCATCTAAATCATTGGAATACCATCGGAGGTTGTTGGAAAGTGATAGGATATCATCGATAATGGAAAAGTTTCACCAGGGACCTATTTGTTTTACCAAATTACATGATGTTTTCACATCAAAATTTTATCTTCTTCGATATCGATCTGTCGGGAGAACAGGGAGTGCGTCGAAACCTTGGGAATGCTACCAAAAATATGAATTTCTCATCGATCAAGGGAACCACCCGAATTTGATTGAAGTCAAAATCCTAACAACATATTTCAAAATTTATTTATTTTCATTGGATCAAATCCATGCTTGCAATCGCCAAACCAATTAATATCTACCATGTGTCAACAACTGGTTGGACGTCAAGGATTCTACCCTAACATGTGTTCATGAATTATTTTAGGGTTTATTTATCACTATGATTGGTTTTTAAAACCTTAGGGTGCCAAAAAAATAATTTTCATCTAATTTCCTCCACCTGCTATATTTTCACTACCTAGCCTGCAATTCTTCTCATTGCCTGCATCATATTTATGACCATAGCAACCCACGTTTGTGATTGTGCAGTGCTTACGTGTAAGAATGGCTTTCAATGCTTGGGGTTATCTCCTCATCCTTGAGCCTTGTTATCTTCACCTGAGAGGCCATAGTTTTTGTAGGCATAGGTAGTCTATGTTGGACTAGTCCTACCAGATATTGTAGGTATTCTGCCTATAATTGGGAGTATAGGAAGATGGTCGAGGAAGGGTCTGCTGTAAGCTTCCAATGGATAGGTCACCTACCACTAGGGCATCGTCTTAAATTCTAACATCCTATTGAAACATGCACAGTCGATCGACGAAGATCAAATTTTTGATCGAAATATTCTTAAAACAAGTGTGGGTCGACTGATGAAAATGTTGGTAGGTGATCGGTGGCCAAACTCGACAAGAATAGTCGATCGTCGATTGGTCATCGATCGTAATGGCTCGATATCCAGGGTAGTCAGGTGGCACAATTTTGGTGCACCTGATTTTTACCTAAATTTAGCCTTTAGGATAAAATTAAAACTTAATATTAATAAAATATTAATATTAAAGTTTTTAATTCAATGTGGAATAGCCCAAATGGTGCAATTATTATGCAAGAAAACACTTGGCTCAAAAACCCTTTCGGCAAGTGGTGTTCTTATGATAAATAGTGCCAATGCCTCCTCTTGGCCACAAATGGCTTCAAAAATTGTGGAACCAACCTTCAAATATCTGTTTCCTTTGGATATTTAAAGCAAACAGATTTCTCCAACCTGGAAAAAAATTTCTTGCCCTCACAATGCAAGTAGGTTTATCCTCTGGTTTTCTGCCAAGGGTATTCGGTGCAAGGGTAAATTCTACCCTCTACCACTTCTTGAGCTTCACAAACTTATGTTGTGGTTGGCCTCAAGTTAATTTTTCACAAGCACCTACCTAGGATTTGATGCACTAGTTGCAAAACTCAACTAGACACCTAGCAAAGAAGTGGTAAACTTGCCCTCCTTACAAAAAATTTATCCTCGACTCTGATTACCATTGATATTGAACTCAAATGTGAATCTAATTATTAATTAGAGGTAGTAGAATATATAATCTTGCAAATAACTCACGTAGGTTAAGTGGTTGCAATAATTTTTCAAACATGGCCAACCACTTAACTAACATATAACAATATCCTAAACTAGGATGACAACTAACTACTAGAAGACAAAGGATAACTCTAACAACTAACTAAACATCCAACAACTTAACAACCTATTTCCAACATGGGCATACTATGCCTCACGTGAATACAAAGTGCAAGAAATAGGAAATAATAAAATAATAACTTAGGCTTATAATTAAGCCTAAGGTACAATCATATCCTCAACACTTGTGGCCTCCAACACTACTAGATTATGGGATGACATTTTGATGTCTTCACTCCTAACCTTACAATACTATACTGGTAAAAGTATCTCAGTCCCATGATAATATCTATAAAACATGGTCTACTTGTATCAATTGTACAATATCACAAAGCAGTGGCTTTGAGGATGTTAGAGGCATCATTCAAATAAAAATCTCATGATGGGTATGACTCTCTTTCTCTACACTCAATTGTTAAATGAGACCAGCTTGTTGCCTTGTTCAAGGATGGATTTAGAGAAAGATAGTGATTGGCTCTAGTTATTCATCTTGCTTCTTATGGGTCTTCTCTCATTCAACAACTTGCTACTTCCAACCAGATTGCAACAATCTAGGATGAGGAAGAAGAATACATGGAGGTAAAGAAAGTAGCATCTAGTAGGCCCAAAAACCAAATCAATGATTAGATGGGCCAAGGGATAGTAGAGGTAGTGTATTCCACTCCCTTCAAAGTATTCAAGTATACAAGCACAAGAACTTTTTTCAGACAAAAGTAAGGACCTTTTCCCTCCAAGGACATAAAAGTGGTAAAGGATTTGAGTTGAATGTGGAAGATGCATTCCAATTAGACCAAGAAAAATAAAAGAGTCAGTTATAGCACTAGTATTACTTCACCAAGAAGATTTGTCATCCTTGGTGCCCATCCATTTGCATGAGGGGGCTACTCAAGAGTCTCAGTTCCTTGAGGGTAAAATTTTTAACCCAAGGAACTAGAAAAAGAGAAATAAAAACTCAAGCAACAAAATAAGGGCCTCATTTGACTCCATGACCAATGAATAAGGCCACCCACTCAACCCTTGTATATATATACTATATAATATATGGGATCAATCCCATTTTTATAATATTAGGAAAGTCCTAACAACTATAGAGATGTAAAATTACAAGCAGACTATTGAAATTCCCATCGCTGCTTCCATTCCAATTATAGATCTTTTCTTCTCTACACCCAATGGACTAGGCACCAATTCTTTTAGGTCCCTTATCTTCAGCAGCCTAAATATCCCCTATGAATCATTAGAAGTGTCATGAATTCTCACTACACTCAAAAGATACACTATTTCAATAATAGGAAGTGAAAGTTAAAGCTACAAATAAATGCAGATGAAACTTCTAATCATAAAGCACCAAGAATCAAAAGGTGAAAACCCTAGAAGGGGCAAGAAAGTTAAATATCTAAAAGTATGAAGTTTATAGAAGTTTTGACCAAATATGGGAGGTAAAAAAATTTATGCATGAAGTATCACGATCAAATAGCATCGAGTTTGATATATTATAAAAGCTCCAACGTCAAATGTTGATGAGTTTTAAAGGCTAAAAACACCTATGCTCCAAACATTTAGGGGACCAAAATATACTTCAATGCTACCACCATCGAACCGCCACATGGAGAGTCATTGGCCCCCCATATCTCAAGCCCCACACATTATGCTGAGGTGTACAGTTGTCTATGGAGTAGAGTCCTTTATTTTAATAGATCATAGCATATCTCTCTAAAGGAACAATTGTAGCATAAGAAGCAACCCCAAATCTAAAGCATTAAATGTAGAAAATTCAACACCCAAATTACAAAAAAATCCAAAAGGGGTAGATGGTAATAATGATAGTATTTTCTCATCCAAAGACTTAGAACCTTTTGGCATTTATGATTCCAGATCTAGAGACCTCAAGGAGATCAACTTAAATGAAGATATGATCCAGTACCCATAAAAACAACCATCTTTAAAACTTTGCATGAGTTTTGGAGGAAAAACCTCCTCCTTATAATCTATAAATAGCAATATTCTTAGCTTTGTAAAGGATCGACAAGTTTGTATAAGGTTTCCCTTCATTTTCCTTAATATAGTAGTATGCATATCTCTTAGCAGTCTTACAGGCAACTCAAACCCATGCTCCTGGCACAATTATATTCTTTCTTAGAAAGATATTTGTCTTGCATCTCCATGTTTTTTGTGCTAATGACTTTAGCAACCTACTACCACTTCATATTTTGATCATCACTTGTAGTGAGATCAATCACTTTCTACTTCTTTGTATTGGCTTTGTTGGTTTTCTTGTGAGAAGTGATGTATTCATGTTTTCTTTGATTTGTTGCATGATGTGTTGTTAATGAAAATGGTAGAATATTGAGTACTTTATGCATGAATTTTTGGTCCTCTTTTATTCTCTCAATTTTGAGTTGCTTCATCTCGAGCTCTTGATTTTGCTTCATTTGAAATTACAAATTTTGATCATTTGTCTTGTTCTCCTATTGGTTCTCTAGTGGTTTAGAACAATCAACAAATCTTTTGATGTCACTTTTCATGTATATTATTTGGATGAAATCAATTTTCCTGATGGTTCATAAGATTATGTGCTTCTGAGTCGTACCAAATATGATTAGGCTAACTTAGTTGTGCATGTGCAATAAATACATGCTCCTCTTATTTTGAGTGATCTTTTTCTTCTCTAGTTTGGTTCTCTTCATCTACATTGCTTTTTTGTACCTTTTTCCAAATTTGATTTCTCTTATCTGATGATGACCTATTTTGTTGTTGTGTATCTCTTGAGAATAAAACCCATTTGTGAAGGGATTGTACCAACATTCCTTCACTATGTCGTCATTCTTACCACAAAGTTTATACACCTTTTGTATGTAAAAATTATTTCTTTGTTATTGATATCCTTGTGTGAGAAGTATTTCTCTTTTGTTGGAACTATTGTTGAGGTCTTGTGCCTCTTTTGAATGATTGCTTCCCTTTTTAATTTGTAAGAACTTTCTTCTTGTGTCGTATGTGAGGCATCTACTTTTTGAAGTAAGTTCACCATCTTTTTAAAAATTGGTGTTTGCTCGATGATATTCAAGATTGTCACAAATACATTATATTGAGAAGGGAGAGATCTTAAAATAAGAGGAACACGTCTTGTCACATACCTTTTCTTCCAAGGTTTGTATTGATGCTCATAGTTCAATAACTCTCAAGAAATATTCGAGTTTTTCTCCATTCTTCATTTTCAAGCAATGAAGTTGACTTTGGAGAAATGAGATTTGATTATTGGTTCCTTGCCTCAAATACTATCTAAATTTTCTACCATGCATCTTTAGCTATGGTAGAATCATGAATGTATGGTTGTACTTCATCAACTACTCCAAACATGATGATCAATCAT